>OU611751.1:3975000-3997500 GCA_914767535.2 Dunaliella primolecta | reverse complement strand
TTTGCGTTCAAAAAACGTGGACACCCTCAACCTGCACCCAATCATCTCAAACGATGGCCAGAAAATGAACACACACGCACACACGTACACACGCATGCACATGTCTGCAAGTGCCCCATCGCGCTCAGCATGATGCACTTTGTTGGTGTCAACGTTACGTGGTGCGTTTGTGCAGGTGCCCCATCGCGCTCAGCATGATGCGCTTTGTTGGTGTCAACGTTACGTGATGCGCTTTTGCAGGTGCCCCATCGCGCTCAGCATGATGCGCTTTATTGGTGTCAATGTTACGTGATGCGCTTTTGCAGGTGCCCCATCACACTCAGCATGATGCGTGAGCCTGCTCAGGCCAGCAGCGGCGTGACGTATGAAAAGAGTGCCATCTTCCAGTGGCTCTCGGTGCACAGAGTGGACCCCGTGACCCAGGTGCTTGCATAACCTTCAGCCTGACCTGCGCAAAGATATTGCATGCGCATCTTACGCGCGACAACAGACTGGAAGTTCAAAACCCCCATGACCTAGGTGCAGGCGTCATCAAGGCCTTGATGACCATGAGACCATGATGAAATGAAGCAATATAGGGGTCGGACAGGTCGGCTTTATGGGACAGAATAGGCGTGACAGGGTGGGATAGATGTAGGATTACCCAGGCTTCAACCATGTCATCAGTCATCTGTTTTTTTTGTTAGTACGAGCTGCTACTCATATCATTATTATTATTTGACATTGTGAAGTTAGACATATGCCCTATGCGACATGCACTGTACCCTATATGACATGCACTTTACCTTATGTGACATGCACTGTACCTTATATGACATGCACATAACCCTATATGACATGCACTTTACCCCATGTGACATGCACTTTACCCCATATGACATGCACTTTACCCTATACGGCATGCACTATCCCCTCGCAGGCCCCCTTGACGCCGTATCTTCATCCTTGGCAAGCATTCATGTTGTCTTCGATTGGCGCCTCATCGTGCATGACATGCCTCCTTCCCTGCAGGCTCCCTTGAAGCGCCATCGCCTCACGCCCAACCTCAACTTGCGCAACATGGTGGATGACTGGATAGCCTCATGTGAGGCGGAGTACCATCAGGCCAGCAACAGCAACACTGTGGCCAGCGCTGATGCGCATGCGACGCAGAGGTGCGCATCTTTCTTTGCGCATGTGTCAGGTATCAGTGTATTGGATAGCCTCATGTGAGGTGGAGTACCATCAGGCCAGCAACGGTAACCCCGGGGCCAGCGCTGGTGCGCATGCATCGCAGACGTGCGCATGTTTGTTAGAGCGTGTGCCAGTCATCAGCGAATTTATGTGTCAGTGCAGTAGCCTGTGTGTCAATGCACATGTCCGTGTTGGTGGGTGTACTTTCTCTTGTATACATGGACCGCGTCACAACCCCCGAGTGTGAGCACAGCAACAGCTCATGGTGACCTTGCATGTTTAACCTTGTGTCACTGAGGTGGCATGGATGAGTGCCACCTCAATGACCTCACCTTGTGTCACTGAGGTGGCACCCTTGAGTAACCTCAGGCATGCCAGCGGCTGGTCCTCCAAATGTAGGGTTGCTGCAGTGCCTCCTATGGTTGGTTGCTGTATTACCTCCATTTAGGGGTGCTGCAGTGCCTCCTCTGCCCCCCTTCATATGCCCTCCAAAGGCCCTCGCGCACGTGCTTTTGGGGGCAGAGCCCCCTGAGACAAGGTCCCAGATGCATCATGCTGTGAACTCCAAAAGGCCCTCGCGCACGTGCTTATGGGGGCAGAGCCCCCTGAGACAAGGTCCCAGATGCATCATGCTGTGAACTCCAAAAGGCCCTCGCGCACGTGCTTTTGGGGGCAGAGCCCCCTGAGACAAGGTCCCAGATGCATCATGCTGTGAACTCCAATTGATTAGAACGGTCGGCCATCCAGGTCATCTCATCTCGGAATGAGGCGGCGCAAATGCCTAGTTGGGTCCAACCAAGTCCTCGCATCCGCAATTGAACAGCTCCACAGGGTGGTGCCCCTCACAAAGAGCGAAGCTTCAGTGGATCCTTGCAACTTCAAGCCCCGAGTGAACCAAAGATCATGTCTCGTCAGCTAGGTTGTTGTTGTTGCGCAACTCACACAGTGTGCAGGACTCTCCAGCGAGAGCACACAGCAGCTGGTACGGCGTTTGCCATGCACAAATCCGTGAGGAGACAATGAGTAGTGCGTCCATCATGCACATGCTTGCATAATCCTGTGCATCAAAGGACCACAAGCTCCTGGATTCCACTTGATCAAACATGCGCATTCAAATAAGCACACAGGCGGACATGCTGCTCTACTTGTCGTGCATTTATGGCACGTGCACACACACACACACACACACACACACACACACACACACACACACACACACACTTTCATGCTTTTATGTTCCATTCTCTCTTGCAGCTCTGGGGCTTCCAAGGCCACCAGCAGCACCAGCAGCGCTGCAGAGGAGGAAGAGGGGTGCGCCAGTGCAAGCCAAGGGCTGCAGCAGCAGCAGCAGCAGCAGCAGCAGCAGCAACAAGAACAATTGCAGGCAGAGAGCTAGCAGCACCAGCAGCTGTAGCAACAGCACCAGCAGCAGCAGAGTCAGCAACAAGAACAATCGCAGGCAGAGAGCCAGCAGCACCAGCAGCTGTAGGAGCAGCAACAGCTGCTGCTGCTCTGGCTTGTTGACGAGAAGGTTTCTGGGACGTGTGCTTGCATTTCTTTGGACAGAGTGATGGGAGCAGAAGAATGAGGAGGCTTTGAGGCAAAGGGCAAATATGCACATGCATCATGCATACTTGCTTCTCAGTGTCCATGTCTCGTGTTTTAGTTGCTGATGAGAGCAGAAGAATGAGGAGGAGGCTTTGAGGTAAAGGGCAAATATGCACATGCATCATGCATGCTTGCTTCTCGATGTCCATGTCTCGTGTTTTAGTTGCTGATGAGAGCAGAAGAATGAGGAGGAGGCTTTGAGGCAAAGGGCAAGTATGCACATGCGTCATGCATGCTTGCTTCTCGGTGTCTATGTCTCGTGTTTCAGTCGCTGTGTGCAGGAGCTGTGGTGATTCAGCACTTGTGTCGAGTTTTATTGCAAGAATGTGTTTTGGCATTGGGGCGTGTTCTGGGTATGCATGCCATGACTAGAGTCCGTTTTGACAAGAATGTGCTGGAAGTTGGTCCAGGTGCTGTTTTGGCTGCGTTTCTTTCTCTGCCTGAGGTGCAGCCCATGCATGCAGCATGAACATGGATCTGGGAGGATGTGGGTATGTGCATGAGTGTGCCGTGAGTGTGTGAAGTAGTTGAAAGCTTGCATTTCCAGGTGCACCTCCCCACGACATGCCTGAGCCATCAGCCCTTCTAAAGCAAAGGGAGAGCACCGTGTGAGTAACCTTCTTGTGCTGCTTCATGCAACTCGCGTTTGTCACAGCTGCTGCCCTGCTGCTGCCTCAAGTGTCCATATTTTTGGTGAATAAAGCTAATGGTCCAAGTGTGTTGGCCAGGGCTGTGTGAAAGGCAGTGGGCATGGGTAAGGCTTGTGTAAGGTTTCGTGTCTGTGAGGCATGTGTGTGTGTGAGGTTGTATGAAAGGCAGTGGCCATTTCTTAGCATTCTATGGAGAGCTGAACTTGGTATACAGCATCCCATAAGCAAGCAATGTCGGGTCAAAAGTAAGTAGCACAATGAGGCTCATAAAAGGATGAATGTGAGGGAAGCTTGCTGTACCGCGGTATCTGGTGAAAAATCTAGGCTGAGACCCGCTGTTTTTCATCTCGCTGCGTTGTGGCATTGTACAAAAATGCATCAAAACTGAGCAAGGCCTTGTGTGTGCTTTGTTGTTGCACTGCAGTTTGTGTTGCTCTAGAGGGCAAGCGCTGAGCACCTGAGCGGCTGATCAGTACTTTGCAGTGTGTTGCGTGTCAAAACTCCCCTCCAAAAACAGTTTTCACGCACCACCTGCTTCATTCACCACCATGGTCGGCAGCCCTCTCTGAGAAATAAGGTTCTGTGTTTCCTCACCTTGCATTAGGCGTGCACTGATAGTCAGCCTTTCTCATTTCCTGCATGGTGCATGAATGCTCCTTAAAATACTTGAATGCTGCAGTGATTGTAACTGAGGAAGTGATGTCATATGGGGACGGATGGCTGGTTTTTTTACTCTGTGATTTGGGCATCTCATTCACCTGTGAGCACGTGCGAGGAGAGATCTGAGTGTTGTAGACATGTTTGGCCCAATTTTGCCTGTCTGTTGTGAAGCCTCTATACACATGGATAACATGTTGTGATGATTCCATCTTCAGCCGAGACTATCAAATTCCATATATTCACAGGAACTGCAATGCGCTCCTCTTGTTTTGGCGCAGATAGAGATACTTGAGTTGAATGGGGATTTTCAATCCATTTCACAAGTGAATGTGTAAAAACTCAATGTCAAACAGGTTTTGTCTCCTGTTCACAGGCCGGTGCAGGTCAAGTCCATGATGGAGAGCAATGAAAGGAAAGAAAAGGCAAAAGAAAGAAGCAAAGAAAGAGAAAGAGGAAGAGAATTATTGGAAGGACAGCAAGGGAATGGATGACATAGCTGTACCTGCCTACAGAGCAGCTGAGCCGAAGCAAGAAGCGTGCCAGTCTTCATACCAGGCCAATCTAGAAAAGGGTTACAAAGGGTTGGCATACAGCCTGGGCTGAGCCCAAGAATCTGGCTGATTGGCTGCAGGTGAAACATTCTCATCCAGCATCAAAAATTGAAACCAATTCTGACAGAAATTTTGAAAATCTGTACGAGTCTTGATTTAGAAAAGCATTGACCTCAAGATCAGTCGAATGGGATTTGACCTTCAGCCAGGTAGTTTGGCTGCTCGGTCTGATTAACTGTTCCAACAGCACAAAAAATGTCCATGAGATCAGAAATGCAGCGATAAGTCTCGTTAGTTTGCTTCTGCAAGAAATGAATAGCATCCTCAAGGGTTTACAAGGGTTTACAATGGTGGCCTACAGCCCGAGACTCTGGCTGATGGCAGCTGGTGAAACAAGCTCAACCAGTATCAAAAATTGAGACTAAGTCTGACACAAATCTAAGAAGTCTGTATGAGTCTTGGTTTAGGAAAGCATTGATCTCAGAATCAGTGATAGTATGATGGCAAGCCAAGAATGGAATAAAGTCAGCGTTTGAAGGCGGAGCAAACACACGCAAAGTCTTAAACATCTCCTCAAAAAGGTCCTTGTATCTCGTGCGTAGCTCACGCACCTCCGTACATTTGCAAAAGAAAAGCACATGTTTTTCATCCTGGACTTCCCCACACTCACACTTATCACAGATACTTGAACCCCCAAGCCATTTACCAGACTCCACTCTCAAGTGATGAGCACGCAATCTAAATCTGCTAATGTTTCTCAAAACATGCTTGTCCAAATCCTTGAACAGATACGAGGGGATACAAAAAGGAGCACCTCAGAATAGCATCCTCAGAGCTAGCTTGAGAATAGTAGAAAGTGCCTGAATCGTCCAGAAAAATTTTATAAGACGAGGGGAAGTCAGAAAATAACTGTGCATATGCCCTTCGAAGAGAACACACAGAAGCGCAAGAACAAAGGAACACGGCATGCTTTTCATCTTGGAGTCCTTGTTCACATTTATCACAAATTGATGTGTGCTCCTGCCAAAGTGATGTCTCAACTCTTAGAGTATGAGCATGTAAGCGAAAACGTGCTATGTTTCTTAGCGTGCGCTTACCCAAATCAAGATGCAAATACCTGGGGACAGAAAAGGGCGCACCATGAACAGACAAGGGTCTCAAAGGGAGTGCCATCCAGTGATGATATTTGGCTAATTTGTTCGTGTGGTCACCATGTTCTGCCAAGGCATCAGCATTCCACACACCTCGCAGCCTTTTTCTCAGATCAACAACAAACTCCCTCATGACTATAGGCTGCCCTGACCGAACACAATGAGTAAACACGTTGCACCTGTCCAAGCCTGTGCAGGCAGCCAAAAATTCTGAAGTCCAGCATTTATGGGAAAGACTGCTCATTTCAACATCTGCTTGCAGTACCTTACTGAGTGTAGTGCTGTTGCTGCGCAGTAAAGCATTGTAAAACCTAACTGCTGCACGAAACCAATAGAACTGTAAAGGTTCATGCCCACGCTCGCGCAGTACAGACCAATTAGGAGTGGTGCGCTTTACCTCAAGGATACGTTTCAATAAGCACAGATGTACAGTTTGCAAAGGAAAGTCCATTTCAGCTCCTTCTTTCATAAATCTAGTGCCCCAAATCTGGCATGCATACATGCTAGCAGGGAGAGCATATGCTTTAGTCAGCCAGAGCATGGTATGCGGCCTATCTGTCAGGCGGTGCTCAGGTGCGAATTGCCTAATCTGTCTACAACCAGCTAGGACAGGGGCACACATATACTCAGCAGTGGCTTGCGGGTTGCGTTGTTTTGTGGACAGCATGCCTAAATACCTAAAAGAATGTGCACACGCCAAACGAGCTCCACCTAACGTGAAAGCTGGCGCATTATCACCCTTTAAATTAAAGTGCACAATCTCAGACTTGGCAGTATTGATCACCAACCCTTTCCGCTGAGCATACGTATGTAGCCTATCTAACATCAGTTGGAGCTGATCAGGAAGGTTACTAGTGAGGCACAAATCGTCTGCATACAGCATGTGGGTGACTCGAACGTCCCTAGTGCCTGTAATAGCCCCTTGCACATTTTCTGCCAAGCAGTCCACGTCATTGATGTACAAGGAGAACAACAAAGGGGAAAGCAGGCAGCCTTGCTTAACTCCAAAATGGGGGCGCACACGAGCTTGCTTGCAGCCATCCACCAAAATATACTCATCATTAGCATACATGCTTTTAATGACAGCCAACAGGCACGCAGGCATACGAATGCGCTGCAGGTGAGTCCAAAGAGCTTCCCTAGGAATTGTATCGTAAGCCTGCTTGAAATCAATAAAAGCTGCATGCAGCCTTGGAGATGCATTTGGGCGCTTGACCTGAGCAGCATGCTGCAAGTGCCGCAAAATGAAAATGGGCTGCAAAGTGTTACGGCCAGGATAGAAACCAAATTGAGTGTCTGGAATCTTGTTTTTATCTTTACACCACCCAGTGACCACCTCCCTAAGAACGTTAGCATACAGCCTGTACAGGGTGCCACTTACTGCGAGCATGCGATAATTCCCTGGGTCCAGCACAGAGCCCTTCTTGTAAAGAGGAGTTATCTTAGCCACTTTCCAACAAGCAGGAATATCAGCCCTCTCCATCATGGCAGCAAACAGACGTGCAATGTAAGGAGCCAAAACATTCATCCTATCCGTGCCTCTACCATTAACTGCTGGGACCCTCTTTTCAGCGTACTTAATGAAGGGTGCAGCAACAGCATCAAAACCAGGGGATGTCCTAGCATTCAGCTTACGCATGCGCTCGCAAACAATAGGGTACAGGGCAGCTGCATCAGGCAGTTCCATCACATCAGGTTCAGGCATCCACCGAGACTCAGCACCTTGACGGAAAAGCTGCTCAGGAGGCGGGTTGTTGCGCCCCAGGGGCACTGCCATATCCCGAGCTGGAGCTCCAGAGTTGCCAGTCCACCGTGCAGCAACCCGCTGTGCCACCCCACGCATAGCTCCAATAACGGAGTCCACCCCTCTGCTAATGCTGTCCCACATTCCAGGCCTTCTACGTAAGGTGCTTTCAGGGCAGCTACCCATGGGGCTTGCTTGTTGATCAGGGATGTGAGGAGCGTTTCTTGCTGGACAAGTGGGGTGCCTGCCCACCAATCCGTTGGTATGCAAGGCGGCGTCCTGATAGTGTGTGCTTTCAGGGCAGCTACCCATGCCATGCATATGTGCTGCTTCTCTATTTGAAGGAGAAGAGCAGTTGTTAATGCGGGCACCAAAATGATGCTGTAAGTAAGAGTTCCAGCCGTCCGCTGTACTGGGAGTCTGATGGGTGCTCCTGGGCTTCCTAAGCATTTCATGAATGTCAGGCCTGTGTCTCTTCAGCCTGTCCAAGAAAACTGCTTTCTGGTACTTCTCATAAGCCCGCCCTGCACGCCTTGTTTGTTTTTGTATTCTTTTTTAAAAAATTGGCAGGCATGCACAGCTTGACCACTTTGCACAGCTTGAATAAACAGACGCCTCTTTAACCGACACTGATCATCAAACCAGACAGGCCTTCTAATCCCATGCTTTTCTGTTCTCTTAAAAACACATGCCTGAACTCTGTACATGCCAACTGTTTGTTCACTAGCAGCTTGCATTATCCAGCTTCTCAGGCAGAAACATGCTGTATCTATGTTGCCAGCATTAAGAGCAGCCTCCAATTGCACCGGCATCTCCAAGTTTCTCTCCAGTTCCTCCACATAGGCCAGTTGCCGCTCATGCTTCCAAGTTAAACTCAAACAACTTGCACAACGTCCCATCCCACACACATGTTCAGGAGAAGGAGTCCAATCCACATTAGGCACAACATCAGGAATACGAAAAACAACTGTAATACTGCCATGGTCAGTGGTGTCCAAGATCGGAGCGCAAATGTCTGATTTCTGAGCACACTTAAATAAGGAAGGTGATACCAAGACATGATCAGGCCTACTCCGTCTGGAAGGCCGAGTGTCTGAACGATACCCAACAAATGTGGGCTGGCCCACATCACCAGGCACACGACCAGTTGTGAACACAAGTCCATAGGCAGCTGCAATATCCACGAGCAGTCTTCCAGCCACATTAACATCTTTGCATTTACACCTTCTAGCAGTCTGGAGAGCCGGGCAGTCCACCAAAGTCTCATAATGGGCATCAGAAACTTCACGAAGACTGCCAATTTTGGCGTTGAAATCCCCACACAACAGCAAGTCTGGAGTCACCTGTGCAGCACACGCAAGCTCATCAAAAAGGTGAGTAAATTGTTCACGGACCTGGGACACAGTAAACAACCTTCCTTGGGGGTTAGTGTAAACCGCACCAAGCAGGACTTCCCTATTTAGACCAAAAAGTTCTTTCCGGCACTTAATCCACACGCACTGAATGTCTGGGGCAATACGAAACACGGACAAGAACTCTGCACAAGCGTTAGAGGCAATGATCGCAACTCCATGACCCCTTCTACCAGCAAAACCAACAGGAACATCTAAACGGTGCACAAGTTTGTGAGTGCCCTGCAGATGCCTCATGAGCCTATCCATATCATCTGTACGAGTTTCCACCAGCACAGAAATGTGATGATTCCTAATGGTCGCGCACAGCACCTCAGTCTTTACAGACTCGGGTTCACAAGCAGTGTCTGGAATGCCATCCACATTCTGAACATACAATGATATTTGTTTGCCATGGCAATCAGGCACACCATGGCTACCCAGCCGGTCTAACCCCTATTGTTGTTGGGCATTGTTGTTGGGACGTACACCAAATTGCGCGTTGCCGGCCCTGGCAGCTTTGGCCGACGGGGTGTCACCACTGTGCCCGTCCCTGGGGCGAGGCGCTTGAACTGCTTTCATCATGGGGACCTCAGGGGCGGTAGTCCCTGCTGGGCCGGCTCCTGCTGCTGCTGCTGCAGAGGTTGAGGGCGCAGAGGCAGAGGCTGCCGCCGCTGCTGCTGCTGCTGTTGCTGCTGCTGCTGGTGACAGTGGTGGCAGCACCTCTGCCAGGTACTGCACCACCTTCTCCAAACCCACCGCTGATTTATGCCACTTGCCCCCCACACCCCTAGCATAACTCCTGCTCCCGTGACGCCACACTGGATATGGTATAATTTCCATAAGCTCAGAAATAAACGAAAAAAAGCTTGTTGTTGTGTTGCAAGAGGAAATCAGAAACATCCTGGACACTGGCTTGTTGTAAAAATGGTTGCTTCATTGAAAAATCACCAGAGAAACAGTTGAACAGGTAAGCGTACTTTCTTCTCAAAGCACAAACATTTGCGTCTCTACACACCAAAAGGGCATGAGCCTCATCTTGAATTTCATCACAAGAACAGCGATCACACAAAAGAGTGTTCCGAGTGTCCCAAGCTGCTGTCTCCACCTTCAGTGTGTGTGCCCTAAGTCTGAAACGGCTAAGATTCGTCATGACATGTGGAGACAAATCCAAATGCATGCGCCTTGGTAAACGGGTAGGGGCGCGCACGTTATGGTCAAAAGGCACTGCAAAAAGAGACAGGTAAGTTGGCAGCTTAATATATGCGTCCCGCGGGTTCACTCCTTCAACATCTCTCCACACTGCCATTTACAGGATTCGACCTTCAAGCAGTGGGCACGAGCCTAAACCTACTCACACTCCTCATGAATCCTTTTTCCAGATCCTTACATTCTGGAAAACATAACATGTCTGACGGCAAACAACTAGTGCCTCAGCTCAAGCCAGCTCAAGCCAACATGCTGAAGAGCCTAAACCTACTCACATTCCTCATGACTCCTCTTTCCAGATCCTTGCGGTCTGGACAACACAACATACCTGACGGTAAACAACTAGTGCCTCAGCTCAAGCCAGCTCGAGCCAGCTCAAGCCGACATGCTGAAGAGTTCCTGATCACAAATAATTGGCCCCTAACTTAGCTAAGGTTGGGCCTGTTAGCCCCTTAGGCGAGGTCTTAAGAATGAAAGGAAAATAAAAACTGTGTAGGCAAAGGGTACTCTACCTACTTATGTAGTACATAAATTAAGGAAAAGGAGACACATTGGTTAAAAAGAGCCGCTAGTCTTCTCCATTACAAAGAAGAAACAAAAAGGGCTATTGGGGATCTGGAGGGTTGTTGAAAGCACCCGGCTCCAGACCCTGGCTGTGAGAAGTAATCTTGTTTTAAGAAGCGCGCCTAGTAGTCACAAGTTTTGTGGGCGTACTTTACAGATTGTGTCATGGAGTTCACCTGCAGGCTTGCTAGCTCTTGAGGCCCTAGCTAGCTTGCTAGTTAGGGAACCTTTCCCTAAAAAAGCAAAGGGAGAAAAACTGAACCTTCCATTAGATATGAAAAGAAATACTACGCAGGCACTGGCAGTGAACGCTCCACACATCAATTAAGAAAAAGGAGATAACTAGGGCCGAAGCACCGAAAGCATTTGCACAACATCTTGCTAATTAGGGTATTGATCATGCACGCAGCCGGACCTGGCTTACACTGTTTTTTCTTTTCTACGTATCCTCTTTTCCTTAATTGATGTGGGGAGTGTCTTCACTGCCTGCAAATTTACTCTTTTTTCCCCAGTCACAATGAACAACTGGCAAAAGAAAAGAAAAAACTACGTAGGCAGAGAAAACTCTCCCTACATCAATTAAGGAAAGAGAGACACATTGGCTCAAAGAGCCGTGAGTCTCCCTTACCAGAAGATGAGAGGGGAGTTAATGTGGATCAGGTGGGTTTCTGGCAGCGCGCTGCTCCAGGGCACCAGTGTTATGATGAGTGTTTTTATTTTCAATGGCACGTCTGGTAGAGGTAAGTTTGTGCGCAAATTGTACAGAATGGGCATGGAGTTTTCTTGCAAGTGTTTCAGATCTTCGTGAGTCAATCCCTAATTTTTTAAATTGATCAAGGGTATGGGCATTGTAGATAGTCCCACCCACACCCAGGAGGATAGGGTGGATAGTAATCTCTGTACCTTGGAGTTGTTTGCACAGTTCACTGTGTTGTTGCTGTGAGGCTTCTAGCTGGGCACCAGGCCTCGTATCTTCACAGTACTTGATTTCTATTAAGTGAATATGGCGGGCTGGAGTTGTGCTACTCCCCATACTGCGCAGTACCCGGTTTGAGGGTGGAGTGGGTGGTCTGTTTGGGTTGGTTAGGTGAGGAGTAACCAAGATTGCATCAGGGCGGCTGGAGTTGCGTCTGGTTTGCATAGAAACCGTGGGTTTGAAGAGGTTGGGAGGTACAGCTCGATTAGAGACTTGCTCAGGGACTTGCAGGTCGTGCTGGGCCAAACGGCTCTTGTTGCCCGCATCCAACTGCACAAGATTGGCCCCATAAGAGCCTTCACTGATCAGTTTCAAAATCATCCTGCAAGCAATATTGTGACGCTCAGTTACCATGTTACGCATGACGGGGCATTGGCAGCCAGATAGGATGTGGAGAGCGCTATCCATGTGATGGCAATCAGGTAGGGGACATGTCAGGCTAGTGGATCTTTTATAACGGACCGCATGTTTCTGATTGTAGAGGGTGCCTGTGCAGTATTGGAAGACAGTGCGTTTCATTCGAGTTGAGAGACCGGGCATGTTCCAAAAGGCATTGCTAATTTTCTTGCTTACTTGGGGTAGTAAGCTCTGGTAGTAAGTGTAGTAACCTGTCTTCCTGTCAGCATAGCCCAGCTTGTGTTTAGCATGCATATGGGATTTCAAAGCATTTTTAAGGTCTGGGAGGTAGCTCAGGCAAGTTTGCAATTGAGGAAGCAGTTACGAAAGTTTACAGAAACAATGAAGGGCTGTACCAGCTGCGCCAGGATCGGGACATGTACCCCTGGCGCTTAATCTGGGGTAGAAGGTGGAGCAGAAAAAAAGAGCCAGCACGCAACGCAAGCCCCCCACTTTTTTCAGGTCACACCTCTCTCACTTGGATTTGATGATGCTTTCAGGAATACTTTAACTTAGTAATTTCATTTTCTTTCCTTTCCTTTCAGAAATACGAAGAGCAAATTTTGGGGCCAGGAGGTGGACTGTATGGATTAGTCCTTGGAGGATGGCTCGGTCTACCGTTTGAATCTGGTTGGTTTGGTTTGCTTATAGGCACCTTTTTGCTCCAGCTAAGCTGCCCTTGTAAGCAGGTACAGTTGTAGCAGGTACAGCTATGTGACCCTATCCTATCATAGGATAGGATCGTATCCTAATTTATCCTACCGTTTGAATGCAATGTCAGTGAGCATGTTCCTTGAAGGTGAACCTTAAAGGTGTAGGGGATACACGGTGCCTCAGCCCTAGGTGTGCTTTTTTTTTAAGCGATGCAGGGAGTTTTCTCAATGCCTGCGTCGTATTTCTTTTCTTTCTTGAGTCTCACAGCCGCCATCAGTGAAAATATCTAATAGTTGCCTGTGAAAGGTATTGATGATCATCCTGTAAGCCACTCAGTAGAGTAATATTCCATGGTATGTCAACTACCTCAGGAAGAACTTTATTTCAGGTTAATCTGCTCACTTCTTCAAAAAAAAGAAAGAAAGAAAGAAAGAAAGACTACGCTTGCCAAGTCCGGCCGCGTGCATTAAGGAAAGGTCACCTGTCCTGAAAGGCAGGGCCCCACCACACAGACCAAGAAAAAGAGCAAGCACAGAAGTCTACTCATTTCTTCAAAGTATCTAGTCTGGAATTTATGAATTTGATACGTTTTGTAAGATTAATCTTGGATCTTGGATTTACCCAAAGACATTGTCCGCAGTGTGGCTTGATTTCGCCTTTGTGTCCATACCTTGAAAGTTGAGCAGGCCACATGGGATGACGCTATTTCCCCTGCCTGTGATCTATGTGATGCCCAAGATGATGTGCAGGACGAGCAACACGTTCTTTTCAAATGCACTCATCCCCATGTCTGTTCTCTTCGGCTTAAATATGCTCCCTTATTTTCTGGTCCTCTCCTTTCTTTATCTCACTCTTCCAATAGGGTGGCTCCCTACGTGCCTGGCATTCACCATGTACAGTCTTACCATATCTCTTCTTTCTTAAACCAAAACAATAACAAGCTTTTTCCTTTTCTACATGAATTATTGCTTTATTATGAGCAGGCTAGTAGTCAACCGTTTTGACTGGAGGCCTTCTTTTTTCCTGTAACCTCTTTATCCCACTCTTCCAATAGCTTGGCTCCCTACGTACCTGGCATTCACCATGTACAGTCTTATCATATCTCTTCTTTCTTAAATCAAAACAATAACAAGCTTGTTTCCTTTTCTACATGAATGATTGCTTTTGTTTGAGCAGGCTTGCAGTCAACCGTTGAAATGATGTGAAATGCTGTGACTGAGCTTCTAGCTCATATTGTTTTTTAGATTGGACTGGTTTGGTTGCAGGCACGTTTCGCTTCAGCTAAGCTGCCCCCACAGGCAGGTACAGCTATGTAACCCTTCCCTTCCCTTGCAGTCAACCGTTTTGACCAGAGGCATTCTTTTTCCTGTAACCTGTAAGATTAAGATTACCGTATGGGATGGGATGGGAAATTTCAGCCGCACTTTCAGCCGATACTCCACACGGCTGAAAACAGCCGCATCAGCCGCTGTTCAGCCGAGGCCAGAAATTTCTGACGACGAAGTAATAAACTAGCAGGGACTCACAGTTCTTTGAGCCAATGCGTCTGCTTTCTCACAATTGATGTGGAAGCTGGTTTGTCTGTCTGGTGGAGGAGACTCACGGCTCTTCTGAGCCAATGTGTCTCCTTTCCCTTAATTGATCTAGGGAAAGTTTCCTCCGCCTACGTAGTATTTCTTTTCTTTTCTTTCTGTCTGCCTGCTTTTCCTTTCATCTTTCCTTCTCCCTTGGGAGGGGAAGTGAGATCATCATGATGTACTTGCATCTGGGAGTTCTAAAGGGTGCCAATCTTTAGGTTCCTCCCCAGTAAGCGACCTTTTTTTCTGGAAAAAATACTCCTCTAGTCACAGCTTGCCTCGGCAAATATAACCCACAGACAAGTGAGGTGCAGGGCACAGTGCAGGCACCTTAACAGAATAGCTACGCCCCCAGAAGTCGCTAACAGGAATTCCCAAAATCCTATAAGCAGCAACAGTGGCATTGCTGCTGGTCAAATGACCTAGCTCCCAGCTGCAGCTGCCTTCTCCGCTCCTTCCAACCTGGCTGCTTCTTCGCTCTGCTGCTGCGCCTCGGCATCTTTTTCTGCAGCAGTGGCGTTCATGGTCCGGTCTACTAGCATCTTCAGGTCCTTCAAGATGCGCTCCTCCTTGCGTGCATTCTCCTGGAAAGACACAACACCCATACCAGCGCACGCAAGCCTGTAGGTGCTACATGCCATTGAATGTGTGTGTGTGTGCGCGTGTGTGTGTATGTGTGTGTGTGTGTGTGTGTGTGTGTGTGTGTGTGTGCGCGCGCGCGTGCGCGCGGGCGCGCGCATGTGTGTTACGCTGGGAGGGCGTTGCAATTATGTAAGCTTCATGTGTACGAGTCCTGCCATTACAATGGCATGGGAGGTACCAAGACTGCAACACAAGCCAGGCTGATGTGTGGGATGATCAAGAAATGAAGCAACGCGCCCAGGATTTTCAAATACCTTTTCATTTTTCTTATATGCACAGCTATTGTTTGTTGCTTATACCTCACAGCCTTCCAGCCCCCGCCAAAAAGCACATGCGACTTTGTAATATTTAGCAAATCTCCCACCAGGATCTTAAAGTAAAAGCAGCAAGCTATGCTTCTCCTTACCTAGCACGGTCACCCCGATTTCACAAAGGAGAACATGTATGCATTTCACCTTGATCTTGCTGGCTTCGCTATTTTCAGTTCTTTAATTCTCATGAACGGCATACATGTACTTGATGTTCACCAAAAGGCATTTTTCCTCATTCCAGCAAAAAAACCTATGTTGCACTCATCACCTCAAAACTATATTCAAGAAAACCCAATCTCAGCCACCTTTCTCAAAGCCTAGAAATACATAAAACCACCACTGGAACTTCTCCCCCTGCAACTTCTTCCTCCTTAAACCAAGAAAAGGCGTGTCAGCTTTCCCCACAAGCATGCCCTTGAAGCTTCAGCAGCCCTCCAAAAGATGAAGCCATTCTTCTGCAAATCCACAAAATGCTGCCCAGCTGCTCATCTCACACAAAATGCCGCACAGATGCTAAGCTTGAGTACTACACTCATTCAGCCACCATGATGCCAGCCTTCTCAATTCATGCAACATGCCGCCTGCCAGCAAGTACTCAGTGCATTCAGTATCGCCACAATTGTTGCCCAGAGGTTCCGGGCAGGCACAATTGCCGACGTCAGCGCTACTGGTTGAGCATTTCCACAATGCAGGCTGATTGCATTCCAGCACAGACACGTATGGAGACTTCAAGAACTATGCTTCACGCATGCTCCATACCAACACTGCTCACGCAGCCTGCCAAGGAGTGCTAGATTCACTCGATCGCCAAAACTGCCCAGGCTCTAGGCAGTGTGCCTTCATGCATATCTCATGCCAACATTCTCACAGGCTGCCAGCGCACCAGAGACTGTACATCCCCATGACCTCTGGCGGTGCATGGAGATTTAGGCCACCAACCATGCGCTCACGCAAGTCTCATGCCAACATTGCTCACATAGCTTGCCAGCGCACCAGGGACGGGACATTCCAATGACCTGCTGGAGTCTTAGGGCAAGTGGGAACCTACTCTTGCGCTATGACTAATTCCTGCAGTCCTGGCTCTGAAAAAGCCACATTCTCAGCCGTGCTGGCCTCCAAGCACGCCTTGCTCCAAGCACGCTTTGCTCCAAGCACGTCTTGCTGTGCCCCTGACCAGGCTGATCACGGCGTTTTAGGATGGAGGCTGCACTCACAACTTCACTGCACCTCATGCACACGTGCTCTAAAGGCTATCATGGAAGCTGTCACTCATTCCCAAACACCACAGCACGTGCAGCACGAAAGGCACCCGCTCCTCACAATTGAGCACTGCCACACGCAGAGCTCACTGACAAGCTCTCCCTTGAGACTCAAACTCTCCTCCTTTGTCAAATATTCCCACCCATCGTCTGCCTGATGTTACTTGTATTGTGCTTCGTCCTTCGCGCTTTGCCGTTTGCACTTTGTCCTCTGCACTTTGTCCTTCGTGCCTTGTCCTTTGCACTTTGTTGTTTGTGCAAAGATCTTTGCGCTCTCTCCTTTGCGCTTTGTCCTTTGTCTTTCGTTACCTTTCACCAATTTGCCCTGCCAGTTGTTCCCACCATCTTGGGCCTCAATCCTCCATGAGGTTGAGAGGGTATGGACTTGAATGCGCACGCACCTCGAAATTGAACATCGCCAGCGCTGCCTTCTCCTCCGCACTGTAGATCTGGTTCTCCTTGCGAATGCGCACTGCGTTCATGCGGCTGTGCCTACTGCCGCTCATGACATAGCCCAGGCTCTCGAAGCGCTCAATCTCGCTGCTGGTGAGGCCAACCTCACCACGACGGGGGATACGCTTGCCGCTCTGTGTGTTTATGTGTGTGTGTGTGTGTGTGTGTTCGTGTGTGTGTGTGCGCGCGCGTGTGCGCAGATGACTTGGTTCAATTCCACTGTGCTGCTGGACCGGTGCATTTGAGGAAGCAAAGCAAGAAGGACAACAAGAAGGATGGCAAGCTTCAATTTGATGCCTGTGATTTCAGAAACAGTGCTTTTTATCGTCAATCCAGGGCTAGGGTGTGTGCAGCTCATGAGTCGTCGCAAGCTGCCTTCCTTGCCACACCAATGGCAGAAAAAAAAGGATTGCAGAATGAATTCCTTTCAATAATCCAGGGATGATCTGTGTGCAGCCCATGAGTTGTTGCAAGCTGCCTTCCTTGCCACACAAATCAGAATGAAAGAGGTGTGGATCTCCCTGAACCCTACCTGAAACTATGACTGTGTCACTCAAGATCGTTCAGCAATCAAACTGAGAGCCAATTTTGAGCACTCCTCCCCATTGTTGCCCATCTGCCTTAACTTCCAGTTGCGCCATTTGCCTATGCTGTTACCACCAGAAAAGAAGCTTTGAACCAATGGGACGCACCTGCACATACGCTGCCATCGCATCACCCTCTCCTGGCCGCAAGTGCCCGCCATAATTGCCACGACTGCCACCAGCCACTCCTGAGGGTATACATTCCCACATGATGTGTGTGTGTGTGTGTGTGTGTGTGTGTGTGTGTGTGTGTGTGTGTGTGTGTGTGTGTGTGAGAACCAATCATGCGCTTCAAACCTACTTAAGATGCATGCGTTGCAAGTTGTGTTGAAGTAACGAAGCACTTAGTCGTCCCTTCGAAGACTGAGGCGCATAAGCAAACACCTCTGCTTGCCTCACCTATAGGTGCATTGCATCATTGTTTGTTACCATAATGGCAAACACTTGAGCTTGCCTCTCCTAAAGGTGCATTGCAGCAAGCGAGCATCTCTGAGAGTAGGCCCCAAACTTGATGCGGAGCTACGCATTTCTTAGTGTAGCTTGCCCATCATCCACAAGCAGAGGTGTTATTGTCCCTGGCCACCCCATGGGCTTCATCTTCGGGGCTGAGATGTGTATTCGTACAGATGGTCTGTCTTAAAGCGTATTCAAAATCATGCGCGCAAACATCGCCCTTCTTTCTGCCCTCTGCTATGTTCAACCATACAACCCTGGTTTCACCATTCCTCAGGCCTTGGTGCTGCTGTGCTTTGCAGGCGTAAGCAGAAAATGGAGGCTTCCCTGCTGGCTGCTTTCCTGCCTCCTACCTGCCTCGCCTTCTTGCTGGTTTGCGGCACTAACATACACACCTATTCCTGCCTCACTGTCCTTCCTCTCGTGACCAACACGTGCCTGTCAAGCAACCTCCTTGCCGTATGTGAGTATCTGTCTGACTAGACATATGCCGCACATCTGCCTGTTGTTCTACTATTGTCTATCTGAATATGCAGCGCACGTCTGCCTCCTAATTATCTATCAACAACCTGGGCAAAGGTACACGACGATGCCTCATATTGTCTGTCACCTGTCTGAACATGCAGTGCACATCTGCCTGTCATCTTATTGTCATCTATCTGAACGCAAGATACACGTTTGCCTGCCAATTTTGTAGTATCTACCTGAACATGCAGCGCACGTCTGCTTGTCATTCTTCCGTCATCTATCTGGACATGAGTTACACGTCTGCCTGCCAATTTTTTCTATCAACTATCTGAACACGAGATGCATGTCTGCCAGGCACCTGCCTCGCCTCAAGGCATGCAACAGGGCATGGCTGCTCCAAAATTCCTGCTGCACGCATGCTTTACGCACACATGCGGCAACTTGGTACAGGCTAAACTCACAGCAGCATGCGCAAGGAGCAGGCGCACCTGGGAGCTGTGGCCCAACCTCGGCCTCTTCCTCCTCCGCTTCTAATCGCTCCTTCTCTGCTTGTGCATTAATTTGGTGTATCGCCCCCAGCCATGCACTAAACAGCTCCGCTTCCTGCATGCAAGCATGAGTATCATGCACGTTGCTTGACAACGCAATGCATGCGTGCATCATAGACGTTGAAGTTCACAGAGACCAATTCATTCAGGTCGCTCAGCCTCGCCAAAAGCAGGGCCTGAGGTGCAATGAAAAAAGAGAAAACTAAGATTAAAAACTAGCTTTGCAGCAAGACTAACCGTGACTAGCAGGGTCGCTAATGATTTCCAAAAACTGATTGTGAAGGTGGCCTGCTAGTATCGGGGGTCCTGAGAGAAAAGATGCGCTCTTCAACCAGGATATGGTAGAACAAGTCCTTGCACTTGTATGCGCTATGCATGGGAGAACGGTCTGTGAAGCGTGCATTCAGTGACACTTTTCAAATCAACTTTGCGGAAGAGGATACCAATGCTCAGTCAAGGTAGAGTAATGGCAATTCCATTGTAATCCTGGTCGCATGCTGAGAGGCACTCATTCCCAGGAATGAGGGAATCCAGATCAGGCTTGCAGGAATTCAGGGCTCAGGTTTAGAGACATTTAGGATGTTTAATAATGCTTTGCATAGAAACAGGGAAATTTAATAAGACTCTTCAGAAGTTCAGAGATAAGTTTGGCGAATGTTCCACCCTTCTCCCCTCCCAAACTCGCAACCACCCACAAGTGCAACCTCACGCGCACACATACACACACTTTCTGTCCCACCTCAGACAGCTTCTCACGTGAATCTCCACACACATATGCTGCCCCGCACACTCACATTCTGGTCCACCTCAGATAGCTTTTCACGATAGCTCGCCCGCACGTCTGCCTCTGCTCTCGCCTTTGCTGCTGCAGCTTGCTCCTTTGCAGCATTCTCGCCAGCTTTCTTCTCCTGCGTGTGCATTTGCACGAGGCCACGTGCACTATAAAAAACGTGGCGGCATTGCACGCAAACATGTGCGTGTGACAGCGCAGTCGTGGCGGCTTTGTTACCAGCTTCCTTTCCCTGCTTGTGTGTTGGCATGCCTGACAACAAGCATATGTGAAAGCGCGGTGAAACTCTTGGATTGAGATGATACAACTTAAGCACAGTTTTTAGTGATGCCGACTTGCCGCACATCCTGACGCTGCAGTGCTTGGGTGCCTGGGTGCCTGGGTGAAGGCGTCGTCATGTAAAGTGTGCTACGAGGCTGCAATCTCTGAGCCCCAATTAACATGCCCATGTAGCCGTGATCACTGACAAAATCTTCTTCTAACCTAGCCCACCTTTTTAGAGAGTACCTTGGGGGGCGGCATGGCCAGCGCATCCTTTTCTTCCCTAGTCTGTGCCTCGTCTCCTTGAGGTATCATCAACATGCCAATGCAACAATCATAACCTTGTTGGCCTTGCCCACCTTCTTAGAGGGTGCCTTGGGGGGCGGCATGGCCAGCGCATCCTTTTCTTCCTTGGTCTGTGCCTCGTCTCCTTTCCTCTTCTGTGCAAGCATTTAACAGGCAAGCATGGCTGACAAACATGAAAAACCTGACAGCTAACGTCTACATGTGATAAAGCAGAAGGCCGCACAGGTATGGAAGAGCAGGTGGTATGGAGCAGCAGGACGGATGCGCAGGTATGGAGCAGCAGGACGGATGCACTGGTATGGAAGAGCAGGTGGTATGGAGCAGCAGGACGGATGCACTGGTACGGAAGAGCAGGTGGTATGGAACAGCAGGACGGATGCGCAGGTATGGAGCAGCAGGACGGATGCACTGGTATGGAAGAGCAGGTGGTATGGAGCAGCAGGACGGATGCGCAGGTATGGAGCAGCAGGACGGATGCACTGGTATGGAAGAGCAGGTGGTATGGAGCAGCAGGACGGATGCGCAGGTGTGGAGCAGCAGGACGGATGCACTGGTATGGAAGAGCAGGTGGTATGGAGCAGCAGGACGGATGCGCAGGTATGGAGCAGCAGGACGGATGCACTGGTATGGAAGAGCAGGTGGTATGGAACAGCTGGACGGATGCGCAGGTATGGAGCAGCAGGACGGATGCATTGTTATGGAAGAGCAGGTGGTATGGAGCAGCAGGACGGATGCGCAGGTATGGAGCAGCAGGACGGATGCACTGGTATGGAAGAGCAGGTGGTATGGAACAGCAGGACGGATGCGCAGGTATGGAGCAGCAGGACGGATACACTGGTATGGAAGAGCAGGTGGTATGGAGTAGCAGGACGGATGCGCAGGTATGGAGCAGCAGGACGGATGCACTGGTATGGAAGAGCAGGTGGTATGGAACAGCAGGACGGATGCGCAGGTATGGAGCAGCAGGACGGATGCACTGGTATGGAAGAGCAGGTGGTATGGAGCAGCAGAACGGATGCACTGGTATGGAAGAGCAGGTGGTATGGAGCAGCAGGACGGATGCACTGGTATGGAAGAGCAGGTGGTATGGAACAGCAGGACGGACGCACTGGTATGGAAGAGCAGGTGGTATGGAGCAGCAGGACAGATGCGTAGGTATGGAGTAGCAGGACCAATGCACAGTATGCGTTTCTCCACTGACAGGGACAGGTAGAGAACAGCAGGATGGATACATAGGTAGAGGCATTCTCAGTGGCAGTAACCTCAATGGTGTGTGAGATGTGTGGATGGCTGCTGCCTTCCTTGCAGATTATCTCTGTTGCAACTGGCATTCTCCTGCATGTGCTCGAGCTGGCTTGGGATTAGCAATGAATGCCAGCCTGCTTCCTGCACAAAGCAGTGACGAACGCCAGTCTGCTTGTGTTGCCTTTGGAGCAGTAACAGATGCCAGTCTGCTTCCTGCCCAAAGTGGTGATAAATGCCAGCCTGCTCATGCTGCCTATGGAGTGAAGATAAATAGGTACAGGTGCATGCCAAAATGGCCCCAGCTCAAACAGGTGGTTGCAACGTCTTGATTACCAATCTTTTGATATCCCCTTCCCAATGTTTGTTTATGTAGATGCTGTGCATGCAACAGGTTGTGCACTGCAACAGCTTCAGCCGCATAAAAGGGTGGACCTGTGCGATGCAAGCCAGCCAAGCGGAAGCAGCACAGGTCAACTTTGATAAAGGCATGCTGCTGGTGTGACCAGAACCATTGACAAAAGTCTCAAACGGATGCATGGCAACCAATCAGTCACTGGGTGAATCCTGTGTTTGGGTGAATCCTTCCCAGAATGGTCGCTTGCTTACATATGATGAGCATCACACATCTCCTACCTAAATCAAAAAATAACAATTCCATTTGCAAGTGCATAGTCATCATGCTGAGGCCCCCTTCCTTACATGATATACACAGTGCACTCACGCTTCCCAATTTGTTCCATCCACCCACTCACCCACTCACCCGCACACCCTCCTCATCGCCCTCCTCCTCATATCATCATCTTCCTCGTCTTCAAAACCATCAAACGTCTTCATCATCCCCAGACCTGCCTACATAGCAGTCCCTTGCTTTTTCTT
>OU611751.1:3690000-3972500 GCA_914767535.2 Dunaliella primolecta | reverse complement strand
CGCCACCAGGTATGCATGGTCAGAGGGAAGCCCAGTTGCTGCACCCCAAGATGGCTCCAGTGCTTGCATCTCTTGTGTGTGTGTGTGTGTGTGTGTGTGTGTGTGTGTGTGTGTGTGTGTGTGCGTGCGTGCGTGCGTGTGTGTGTGTGTGTGTGTGTGTGTGTGTGTGTGCCCCTTGATGCTAATCTCCCTGCTTTCCTGACATTCCTTCCTTCCATTTTCAGGCACAAGCCCTTAGGGACCTTGACACCAGCGTTGAGTTGGACAGCCGGTATATCCAGGTAACAGTAGCAACAGTTCAAGCAATTCGTTCGTTTGCGCCCATGACTTCCGTTGCCTCAGTCCCGCATGAAATTGAGCTGCTGGTTGTCACGCCTGAGTGGCTTACACAACTGCAAAATCCCTCTTTTTTCAGGGCTACATTACACGTGGAAAGCTTTTGAAGCAGATGTGCAGGTGAGTATCCTAACACCAGAATGAGTGAAATAACTCAGGATAAGGGTTGGCAAATTGGATGTACCGTGCAGAAATGGACTCATTCCGCACCCCCAGGAAAAAAATTAATTTAGCAACCACGCATCAACAGCACAGTTCTAATTTAATTATAAACACCAATGCATACCAATCATGCAGGGGCAAATGGCCCCAATAGGCAAAGCAGGCATCTGTTCACAGGTTTTGGATAATTTTTAGCACCAAGTCAAGTGCAATCCAATTCAGAGGCACACAGGAACAATTATGTTGTTCTTCTCCATGCCCGCTCCACCCCTTGCTCTCTTCTACACCCCTCCCCCTTGTTCTTCATCACTGTTGCCCTCCTCACTGCTGCTCCCTCCTTGCTGCTACTGGTCCTGTCTGCACCCTGGTGGTGGAGGTGGTGGTGGTGGTGGTGGTTTCGTCTTCCTTGTGCTGTTGCTGCTGCTGCCATGTAGCTGGTACAGGGAGGGCTGCTGCCGAGGGAAGCAAGGCGGGGGCGCTCCTGCCCACGCCAATGCTGCCATTGCTGTCCATGAAAGTTGATTTTAACAGCCATGCACATCCACGCACCCTCTACAAAAAAATGCATTATAGGTCCACGCAGTCGCCGCGCAGGGCAAAAAAGCTATCAATGCACGATGGTTTTGTTTCCTGCACAGTATGGTGTCAGGTGCACACGGTACATGATTTGTGAGTGTTATGTTGCACTAGAAGTGCGCTTAACGTGGAAAATTTGCCCATAAGTGGCCAATGCTTCTCCGGAGCACTGCAGCAGTTGGCAATGCATGAGGTCTATACTTTTTTGCGCTTTCTTGCAGCAGTTGGCAATGCACGAGGTCTACACTTTTTTGCGCTTTCTTGCCAAGTTGCCTGTGATTGAATCGATCCATTACCCTCGCTTCAAGAACCTTTTGTTCCGCTCTCCACTTTTGCCCTGTTCCCATCTCCCCTTTGCAACTTGCGCGCCTATGCTCAAATGTGTGATTCCATGCTGCCTGCAGCTTGGAGGCCGCAGAAAGTGGCCTGTGAGTGGGTTATTTCACTACCATCACTTTTCCTTATTCACCCTTCCACTTTGTGCAATTTGACCTCCTCCTGTCCAATTCCAGCACTTGCCAGCATTTTCTCATTAAGTATGCATTAATGAGAAAGTACTTACAACAGTCTGCATGTTCAGATTTTCCTCTCGTGTGAATCTATGCTGATTGCAGCTTGGAGGCCGCTGAAAGGGACTTCAAGGCTGTGCTAGAGCATCGCCCGGGGCACAAGACAGCCACGCAAGAGGTATTATCCCCATACAAAACAACAAAACACAAAACAGCACACAAAACAACAAGGCACAATACCTGCCACTGGATTGCTACATGTGCGTGTAAAGATATGACAGCGAAATCGAAAATTGGGCCAAGTCAGTGAAATATTAAGGCATGCACTTTTTAACAATTCGATTTCTCACCCTTGTGCCGGAAAGAGCGCATGCGAGCAGAGGTGTGTTTTGCTGCAGTTCCCTACATTTCAGGCACACTGAGCTTTCACTGTTTGCATGGATGCAATGTCAATCAAGTCCCCTGCACCCCTTACCTTTCCTTGTGTTTGTCGTCAAGCTCCATCTCACTGCCCGTTCATTTTCTTTACATTTTCAGTTGGATGCGCTGGAGGCGGTCCACAACGCGCTGGCGGTATCACTTGCTGCACTGTCATTCACTCCTTCAACAAAAACAGTCGAATTGGAGGCCGTCATCATTCTTTTGACCGTTTTCTTAATGTTGCATCCTGGACGTTTCTTTGACATTTCCAGTTGAATGCGCTGGAGGCCGTCCACAGTGCGCTGGCAGTGTTGAATGCTGCGATGTCGACCCAGAAGTTTGTTGCGGCGCGCAAGGCCCTGGAGGGCGTGTATGAGCATGCTCAGGACTGTGTACAGGTGAGCAGTGGGGGGTGTAGGAGCATGCTCAGGACTGTGTACAGGTGAGCAGTGGGGGGTGTAGGAGCATGCTCAGGACTGTGTGAAGGTGAGCGAGACTGCACTGTAATGAGTGTATGTAAATTGTTGGAATGAGGTCACTGTTCAGCAAAAGCCTTGTCATAGCCTCACTTACTAAAAGGCTGAAACACTTGTATGTTTAAAATTTTTTCATCGAGGGCCATGAGCACCGCCTTGCTTCTTATGGAGTTTTGGCCTGATGATGATGGTTGTGTATGGCAGTAGGAAGAGAGCTGTGTGCATGTCTCTGCAACAAAAGACTTGTGCTTAAGCTGGTCCAAATTGAGAAGCCAGGGAGTACAAAATGGTGATAAATACCTTGTACAATGAGGTTCTCCAGGGTGTCAGGCTAGCAAAGCCTTTTTTGCATATTATTTATTGACGTTCAATAGATGAATGAGTATAAATGTGTGTCCACGCTTGTTTGCAAGTGTAAAGATATTTGTGCCTACCACCTGGGCAGCCATCCGTGTTTTTGCCCCCCTCCTACAGGCTCAACTGCAACGGGGAGAGCTCAAAATGAAAGACAATGAGTATGAGAACCTTCAACCCTGTTTATTCACCGCCAATCTGCCTGCAGGCTCAATTGCTGGAGGCAGAGCTCAACATGCGAGACAAAAAGTATGACGAGGTATGAGAGCGACTAAAAATTACATGGGAGGGTCATCTAATTGGATCATTCCATCTCCCAATCACTTTCAGGTGACGTGTTCTTGAAGCAATGTGCAGACTTTGTGATCGTTTTCAAGTCAGCCTTGTGGCCTGTGTGGGGGGCTGACTGAGCAATTTATGTCTGAGATGCACCTTTCTGCGCAATGCAAAGCTCATAAAAAAATGTACCCATGGCACACCGCTAATACTCACACAGGAACTCGGATTGCAGTCACCATTCCTGAACGATCCCTGATACCTGATACCTGCTTGGCCTGCTTTTTGGTGAGCTCCTGCTAGGCGGCTCCTCTTGTTTACAGTACGAATTTGCGTCGATTTGGCTGCCAGGTTGTGGCTGTCTCCGGCAACCTCCTCAAGAGCCAGCCTAAAAACCTGCAGGCCCTGATTTTGAGGGGGAAGGCCTACTTCTATCTGCATGGTGCGACAGATGTATGGAAGTCAGACAAGGTGGACAAACAGTATTGTACACGTGTGTTTGTATGCATGGTGCGTCCTTGGATGGTCCACGAAGTTGGAAGCGGCTGATGGTACCATGCTGTTGAGGATGATGTCATGCCTGGCAATATTAGGCGTCATGTCCATGTCACCAGAGTATATAGTGCCAGATGAAGTGGGTCTCTTGTACAGCCAGCAGCCAATGGCTGAACCTAACAGATTTGCCGGCAGGTTGTGCTTGTATCTGGACAGGGTCACATTGTTTATGTATCATTGTTTATGTAACAAGAGCAAATGGCATTCAATCAAGACGCCTGACTGCTAACCGGCACCTGAGATCTGCAACCTGCAAAACCCCGTGACAAGAAGCTTTCTAGGTAGTGCGTTTCAAAAAACACTTGTTCATTTCTGGCGTGGCTCAAACCAGCAAGAGCTGCATGGGCGACGCCCTGCTGCCTGAGGGCCTGCACGCTTGCTACATTTAACCCCACTTGTTCAAATCTGTGTTGGTCCTTCTCATCCTCATGGCTAGCAGCCCCTCCTCCCTTTCCACAAAGTAGCTTACTCGCCATGTTTTGGTTTGCACCCCTCTCCCACTTCCTCCGAAGTCCCCATTTCCTCCCTCAGAGTCGCTTCATTTTCTGTCATTCATTTCTCCTCTGCCGCAGGTCACGACTGGGAAGCCAATTTATGAAGCCAATTGTATCCATGGCCCATGATGCTGGGTACGACTGCAGGGTCTGTGAATCCCCAACCCTTCACTCAGTGCCCTTTCTGCTGCAGATCATGACTTGGCAAAGCGCCACTTTGGAGAGGCCCTGAAGTACGACCCCGACTGCAAGGACGCCAGGACGGAATTCAACAAGGTGAGTGTTTCTGCTGCAGATCATGACTTGGCAAAGCGCCACTTTGGAGAGGCCCTGAAGTACGACCCCGACTGCAAGGACGCCAGGACGGAATTCAACAAGGTGAGTGAAGACACGGTGCATCTTGAAGTGATGTGACTGGCGGCTATAGTCCTCCGGTGTGAGCTTACTGGCAGCAAGAGCTAGTGCTCAGCGCTGCAAATTGAGTTCAGTTGCGACCCTTGAGTGTTCTAAGAGCTGGTGCTCAGCGCTGCAAATTGAGTTCAGTTGCGACCCTTGAGTGTTCTCAGAGCTGGTGCTCAGCGCTGCAAATTGAGTTCAGTTGCGACCCTTGAGTGTTCTAAGAGCTGGTGCTCAGCGCTGCAAATTGAGTTCAGTTGCGACCCTTGAGTGTTCTAAGAGCTGGTGCTCAGCGCTGCAAATTGAGTTCAGTTGCGACCCTTGAGTGTTCTCGTGCTGTTGTCCCTCCAACCTGTGCCATGCCAAGAACCAGTAGCTGGTCCCACCACGGGTCTCCTCCACTGCCCTAGCATTGCTGACCACAGCCCGTAGCCACCGTGGTCAGCAAAGCTAGGACGGTAGTGATGACACGCGGTTGGACCAGCAATGGCAAGGGGGATACAGCCCCCCCCCCCTACCCACTACAATCTCGTGGGTTTGGCAGTTGGGGGCAAAGCAGCAAAGCGCTTTGCGCCAGAACATAGTTGCAGCAGCTTAAGCTGGTGCACGGGTGATGTGGGCACGTGCAGGCATATGGATGTGCAGATGAGATTCATGGGTGCTGGGGATGGCAGTACAGCGGCATGGGGGCGATGCTGCTCCTGAGGGACTGCTTTGGGGACCGTATTGTTGTAACGATGTGGGCATTGGTGATGCATGTTGAGGGGGAATGCTTTTGGAAGGTTGGGGGCAATGCTGATGCTTGCTGAGGGGGTGCTTTGGGGGCAGTTTGGGCAATGGTGATGCATGCTGAGGGGGGTTGCTTTGGGGACAGTTTGGGCAACGGTGATGCATGCTGAGGGGGGGTGCTTTGGGGACAGTTTGGGCAATGGTGATGCATGCTGAGGGGGGTTGAGCAATGGTGCTTGCTGACGGAATGCTTCGGGGACGAGGGGGATAATGATGTTTTATGCTGTGAGGGATTGCTGTGGGAACAGTTGTAGAATGCTTTTGGGAAGTTGGGGGCAATGCTGATGCTTGCTGATGGGGTGCTTTGGGGACAGTCTGGACAACGGTGATGCATGCTGAGAGGGATACTTCTGGAAAATGGGGGCATGATGATGCTTGCTGAGGGGGAATGCTTTGGGGACGGAGCAGGCGATGGTGATGCTTGCTGAGATGGGTTGCTTTGGGGACAGTTTGGGCAACGGTGATGCATGCTGAGAGGGATGCTTCTGGAAAACGGGGGCATGGTGATGCTTGCTGATGGGGTGCTTTGGGGACGGAGCA
Organism: Dunaliella primolecta; assembly: GCA_914767535.2. Classification (NCBI taxonomy): domain Eukaryota; kingdom Viridiplantae; phylum Chlorophyta; class Chlorophyceae; order Chlamydomonadales; family Dunaliellaceae; genus Dunaliella; species Dunaliella primolecta. The sequence goes on along the minus strand of OU611751.1, from coordinate 3,966,617 downwards.
GGCAATGGTGATGCTTGCTGATGGGGAATGCTTTGGGGACCCTGGAGGCCCATTCCATGGCACGTGAGCTTGGCGGGTCATCATCTGTGCTAGAACAACACTTGCAGATGAACAAACACCCATGGGCTTGTTGCCTCTGTGTTGCTTGGCAGGTCAAGACCTACGACAAGACGCGCACTTCCGCTGAGCGTGCTTTGGAAGCAAAGGAATGGGAGGAAGCAGAGGCCACGTTCATCAAGGGCCTGAGTGTGAGTCAGAACCTTTTTCTTCTTTGGCCATCTTGCCCATGCTTAGATTATGTACAGCCTCCGAGTAGAGTGCTGGTATGCAGGATGGGTCATACACGTTCGGAGTATGTAGGTGCACGGCAAAAAAAACTATCATTAAGACACATATTTGGCAAACTCTAAAAATCGAACCTTAGCAGTAACAAGTGAACCCAATGACTGCAAGAGTCGGGTACAGATTCAAGAACATATGCATTCGGCAATCTTTGGAAGGCGAGTATGACTTATCCCTAGTTCTAAGTTAGACGTTAAATACTCATAAGGGTATGTTAGACTAAAAGCCAAAATGCCATTGTGCATGCCAGTGTGATATGAGCCATCAGCAGCACAATGATTTGAAGACTCAAAAATGGACGGAGTGCGAGCTAGGCCCTCCACAGCAGCTCGTGGTAATCAACGGCCAGATTCAATTAAATTGCTGGTCCAAGATGTGTCCCTCGTGGCCAGGAGCATTGTCATCACCCTTCTTTGGTCCAAAGCACCCTTCTTTGATCCAAAGCATGAAGGCAAAACCACAGATGAAATCCTGCTATTTCATGTGCTGGCCTTGAAGCACAGCTTCTTGCATAGCTTGGCAGTAGGGTGAATTGCACCTTTTTTCCAGAATACATGCACTCACATCAAGAATGGAAAGCCCAAAATAGAGCAGGCCTCTTACCGGCAGCAGGCTCACAAAACAGGACCTGTGATCTGTGACGTCCTAGCATGCTATGGCAGTGCAGTTCTGCCTTTGTGGGGTTGGTTGCATGAAGTGCTTTTTGTTGAATTTTTGATTTAGATTTAGGTTTACACGGGGGGGGACCTTCAGCCAGACTGTTCGGCTGATCGGCCTGTGACTGGTCCTCGCCAGCCAACATAATGTCCATAAGCTCAGAAACAAACAAAAAAAGCTTGTTGTTGTGTTGCAAGAGGAAATCAGAAACATCCCGGACACTGGCTTGTTGTAAAATTGAATTTTTGACAACTTTCGGCACAGGCATGCTTTTAGGTATGGCTCATGCGATTCAGAGGCTTCCAGTCATACTGCAACTCCTTCTACCTTCAGGTTTCGCTGCATGCTGTTCCTCATTTGTGTACCTCGACCATTTGCTGACGTGGGCGTGCTCTCTAGCATGCGCTCATGCCATTCAAAGGCTTCCAGTCTTGCTGCATGCATCAACTCCTCCCGCCTCAGGCATGAAGCCAGGCATTGCAGCAAGATGTATATGGGTAGACCCTGCGTCTACACGCCCTGCCGCATAGCACGCCCGCTCCCCCACCGGTCATCCTTACAGAGCCCACCTGCAACTTCAAGTGCTTCAAATGAATTCCCAACAAACAAGCTCTTGCAAGCCGATACCCTTAACCTGTGTATATCTGTGGGATTATGTTGGTTCATGTTCTCCGACCCACACCACCACTGACCAACATGAGAGAGAGAGAGAGAGAGAGAGAGAGAGAGAGAGAGAGAGAGAGAGAGAGAGAGAGAGAGAGAGATGTTAGCCTGGAGCATCGCCGATTAGGACTGTGCCACAGGTGGCAAATTATGTTGCTCTGCGCATCCACAAGGCTTTCACAATGAACAAGGCCTCCACAATTCAAAGCTACGCTGACACAATTGCGCAGCTGGACCCTGAGTGCCGCCAACACAATTCAAAGCCACACTCACACTTGTGTGCAGCTGGACCCTGAGCACCGCCAGGGCAATGCTGGCCTATGGCACGGCCTGGCCAAGGCACGCAGCGCACTGGGGCGCCACTTGCTTGCAGCAGAGGCGTATGATGCGGTAGCTGTGCTGGCGGAAGGGGATCTGGAAAGGGAGGCACGTGCCGCCCAAGTGCGCGCACTGCTGGCTGCTGAGGATTGGTGGGTGCCTGCATAGATGCACGCGCACACACACACACATGCACGTACACACATCTTGCTGCTGGCTGCAGAGGAATGGTGGGTGCCTATAATGTCCACATGCACGAGGATGCAGGCTGAAAGTTTGTGTGTATGTGTTTGCGCGCGTGTGTGCGTGCACCTGCTTGGATTGTGCAACTAAGGTTGTAAAGGAATATTAATCAAGGTGCAAGTTTTGGTGGGGCTAGGGAGGGAATGCAGGAGGGCCCTACTCGTAGTGGGAGAGTAAAATGGGCCAATTTTTGCACTGTTTGGCAAGTGGGGTAGCGCTGGGAGGAAAAGCACAAATAAGAAAAGATGCTAGCTGTGTTATGTCGTCCACATATTTCATGTACAACAAACAGACAGCAAACAGGTTGGTCGCAGCTGATGCTTGAAAATCCTGTGTAATTGCATGTTTGCAACATGTAAGAGGCCATTAGCACTGGCAACAGCTTGGGTCACCACATGAGGCTTCATCACATGCCAAAATCACAGCCGATGGCTCGCCAGCTCTCAAGCAGTGCGGAGTCAGACGTCATTAATGTCCTGTCCTCCAACTTTTGTCCTTTGTTTGCACTCCCAGGCAGCAAGCCGTGAACAAGGCACGAGCAGCTGCGCAGCAGTACCAGAGCAGTAGAGAATTCAGGATGGTGGGTTTTGGAGCGGGCTTGCACTTACATGAGAGGTTGCTTCCCTTGTTATTGTGCCGTGACCAGTAAGAATTCCTGCAGGCGCAAGACTTTTGCAAGGTATGGACTGTGTTATTCAAGTCTTTATGAGGTGATGACGACGACAATGGTCACCTCTTGAGCAGGCCAATCAATTGTGACTCTTTCCCTTGCCAAGGGAAAAGGTGCAACTTATGAATTGCTGTTAGTCAGTTGACGTGTAATTGATAAATCAATCAATTCATTCATGCTATAGTTATGTTTATTTATGCACACTTTTTTAGCTCCTTGGTCCAATCGACTTGCTTGTGCTGCTCTGTTTGGCCTTCTCAATGCCGCACATGCGTGTCTGCCTTCAGACTGATGATGAGTATGTTGCTCACTGGCTTCTTCTGTACATGGTTATGGCTTTTAATCCTCTGTCATGCCTCCGCTGCACCTTGTACAACCCAAATTGGACCTTCATGCTGGTCTCTATTTGCCTGCAGCTGTATGCAGAGGCAGAGAAGCGACTGAAGATGTCCAAGCGGAAGGACTACTACAAGGTGTGTTCCAGAGGAAAGTAGGAAGCATGAATCTCTGTAGGCGACCCACTCACAAAACGCCCGTGATGGGACCTGAACGTGACTGATCACTGTCGACCAAAACACCTTTCCCCCATGCCATGCAGATTCTTGGGGTTGAGAAGAGTGCGGACGAGAAAGAGATCAAGCGTGCGTATCGTGAGCTAGCTAAGAAGTACCACCCTGATAAGGTAAGCTTGCTGAGATCTTGCTTCTAATGCCAGCACCTTGTACCCTCCACCTTAATGCCTGCACCTTCATGCCTAATGCCGACTCCTTCATGCCTGCACCCTCATGCTTGCACCCCAATGCCTGCATCTTCACCTGCACCTTAACAATGCGTGCACTCTAAAGCTTACAACTGAACGCCCACACCTCTGTGCCTGCACCCTCATGCCTGATACCTGCACCTTAGCAATGCCTGCACCTTAAAGCTTGCAGCTGAATGCCCACACCTTTGTGCCTGCACCCTCATGCCTGATACCTGCACCTTGGCAATGCTTTGGGCGTGCGCCTTCATTGATGCCTCCATTTTCATGCTTACATCTTCACCTGCACCTGAATGCATCTGCACTTCAATGGCTGCACCTGAGTACCTCTGTACTTCAACGGCTGCACCTGAATGCCTGCATGTACATGCATTACAATAGGCGCATCGATCATGGTGCTTTCCTGCAGCTCCTCGGAGCCTAAGACATTCTCCTTTTCTGCAAACCCTCAAGCAGTGCTTCTGCAGATGCAGATGGATGGTAGTGTAATATACAAACCTGTTCCAAGCATGGGGAGGAAGGAAGCTGAAACAATACAAGCGGTTGAGAATCCACTCAATTGTTCAACTCAGTAAGGACCTCTGTGTTAAACCTCCCCTCCTCTTTCTTTCATTTGCATAATTGAAGGTTGAACCAGATCAGCAGGAGGAAGCAGCCAAGACTTTCCATGAAATTGCAGAAGCAGCAGAGGTGCTTGGGAATGAGGAGAAGCGCACGCGGTGGGAGAATGGAGAGGATTTGGAAGATATGGTGAGTGTTGATGAGTACTTGCTTCTTGTGCTCATCCCTGAGCTGTAACTTCCTAGCGGTCAACACATAACAATGGTGGTCAACACAATCAGGGGCAGCATTAGCCCCTGACTGGGTATATGTATATATATATATCCGTATGCATATATGATATGCAGATGTGTATGTATATGTACAGATATTGAACCTACGTGGCCGTGAGCAAGAAGGCTGGCGCATGCCTAGAGGTGCTGAATGCCTCTTAGGGTTATCGTTCTGCACAAAGGAAAGAATGGGTACATGTGCAGCATCCAGCTACTTGCAGACCTGCTTTGAAGCCAAAATAGATTAAAGTTTTAGCTGGATACTATTCAGCTTGCATGAGACCCGACGATCAGTGTTAACGCTGACAGAAAGTCAAATTTCCAAAGATAATGAAAAACAAGAAATTGTCAGAAAGAGCATCAAAGTAAACGTGAAGCAATGAAGCATTCAGGGCAAAAGTGGTTAAGGGGTGTCACTGTTGTTTTATTTCTTTGATTCTTGCAGGGTGGAGGAGGTGGTGATTCACCATTCACCAACTTTGGTGGATTCCGAAGCGGAGGGCGGCAGGAGTTCCATTTCAGATGGGGATAATATTTTCAGCTCATCAAGCTTGCCCAGTGTCAGAAACGTTTTGTTATTGCCCTGCTCCACCAGGCAATGCTGAATTGAGATTGTAAGGGGAGTGGGGGGTTTCTTTCTTTTTTGGATGGCATCCAGTAAGCAATGGGGGATTGAGAGGGGGGACTAGTGAATGGCTTGCTTACAGGAGGGTTTATTTGGTTGCTTTAGCTTGCCTTCAATTGAATGGCCTCACTGTTGGTGTCAATGGTGATTATCGAGTCATGCCTTACTGCATGATGACTTAGTTTCCAGCGCAGGCTTTTTCATGTTCCGAATGAGTCATTGGAGGTAATTGTGATGCATGGTAACCTTTCTGTACCGGAATGCAGTGCACTCCTCCCTCCAAACCAACGAACCAGTTGCCACCTTCATGCTCCTGCCTCACTGGAGAGACTTCAGCTGCAACACCTACATGAGTTGACTGAACCACTACCAGTTCTTGTGCAAGTGCTAGCCAAATTCCCCGCTGGAAACATCCAATTCCAGACACCCTAACACTGGTACATTACCATACCCAACCCTACCCAACCTTCTTACCCCGTGCAGCTCATTGTCGTCTGGAACTTACATGCCAGAGAGGCACTAGATAATGCCAGGAAAAACTGTCTTCAGCATCTCGAGCGAGACATGTTAGAAGCCCACTGGCTACCCCTGCAACCTTTTGGAACCAAATTTTACCATTCCACTGCATACTCATCGACGCCTAGCATCAAACAACTGGAGGAAGAAAATTCAGTCCCTTCCCCATCATGGGGTGTCATGATGACACCCATACCTGCTCACACAGGTGCCCTGAGGCAAGGGCATTTTTCCATCCTGCCATTTACAAAAAGACGTCCAATATAAAATTGAAAACCTCAGGCTGGGGGAAATTACCTACATAGATGGCAGTGTCATTCAACACAAAGATGACTCTCCACCACTTGTTGACTCAGGTGTTTCCCAGCCGAGCAGAGGCGCTATTCCATCATCCCAGCAGCTATAAATGCACATAAATCCCAATGGACATGGGCCCACAAACACTATCAACAGAGCAGAACTAGCAGGCATTATTGTAGCTCTCCAACAAGGGCACGCTGACATGGCCTCTGATAGTGCATCCTGCCTCTCGCAGAAAGAAAGAAAGAAAGAAAAGAAAAACTACGTAGGATAGGATAGGATAGGATAGGGTTACATAGCTGTACCTGCCTACAAGGGCAGCTTAGCTGAAGCAAAAAGGTGCCTGTAACCAAACCAAACTAAACTTGTGTAAATGTCAACTGAAAGCCTTGAGCTGAGTTCAGAAGTGTCAACTGTAAAAATCACACACACTGTCACTCTAAATGAAACAAGCACGCAAAGCCAAGCACAAAAAACTCCATAAGGCTGTAGTGTCAGGAAAATACACTTTTGCGTTTCCACAAGAAGCACAGAAAGTTTGAGAACAGCATCGCTCTGAAAAAGGTCCAAGAGGCCATAGTAAAAGTGTTATGTTCTGCTTAGCACTTCAGTTCTCAGCATCCACTGTTTAAGATGCAATGCAATGCTTCAGGAAGGGTAACTGCCGATACAGCCTGGTGAGTGCACATGTCAAAGAAGGTATCAACTGCGTTGCCTTGCTTGAATCTCTTCAGCAGATAAGTACCCTCTGTAATCTCTCCAAGACATGGCACGGGGTATGGACGGCCCTTGAGGACCTCCATACACCCCCCCATACCTCCTATTAGGGACCCATGTTGCTTCTTTTGCCTGCGCAGCCTTGTGTGCTCGAACTCGGGTCTCTTGGTCTGCAGTTTGTCCTTGCCTCATGGCTCCTCCAAAGGTACCTGCATGCATGCGTACTGGTGCTGCTGCTCCTGCTGCTGGGGGAGGGCAGTGTTGGTGCTGGACAGGGTTGGGCTCTTGGCTGGTGCGCTTCCGCTTGGTGGGAGTGACTAGGGCTCCGCTTGCTGCAGCTGTTCCTGCTGCTGTCGTTCCTGCTGCTGCTGTTTGTACTGGTGGTGAGGCAGGCGAAGTAGGTGCTTGTGCTGCTGGCCTTGCTGCTGCTGCTGCTGCTGCTGCTGCTGGTGAGGGCGGAGGAGGCTTGAGTAGCTGCTTGAGCTGCTGCCCCAGTCGGCCAGCATTGAGGTGCAGGAAGGGCTCGCCAGGGCTGGGGATGCGGCCTGAAGGCAGGTGCTGGCGGAAGGGGTAGGGAACCAGCTCCCCCTCACCAAGTTTGACCACGATTGCTTTTCCCCTGACTTGCACAACCAGTTTCTCCCCATACCCACACTGTCCTCGGCCCAAAAACTACGTAGACAGAGGAAACTCTCCCTACATCAATTAAGGAAAAGGAGACACATTGGCTCAGAAGAGCCGTGAGTCTTCTCCACCACAAAGCTACAAGGAAGAAAAAGCTTCGCAGAATTCTAAACAGACCCTTAACCCTATACCCATGAGGACCCACCTTCATGCAGGCCTCATCCAGACCATCTCCGTATAAGAGCATTCCCCGCACACCATACATTTCTATGAAGTTAAAGCCCTCTTTCATTATTGGTAATGAGGGGGCTGACGCCTGTGCACGCACTGCAGCACTCACGGGCACCACGGACATTGCACTTCCAGATGCCAGGGATCCCTTTCACAATTTCTACTGGCTTCCTTTGAAGTCCTCACATGGATGCTACGGTGAACCACATCACTCCTACACTGCTCCAGGTCCCTACCTCACCAAACCGACAAGCTTATGACACACATACACAAAAGACAAGCTTATGATACACATGCACAAAAGACACAAGGGTTACAAGGGGTTTGGCCTACAGCCCGAGAATCTGGCTGATCGGCTGCTGGTCAAACATTCTCATCCAGCATCAAAAATTGAAATCAATTCTGACCAAAATTTTGAAAATCTGTGCGAGTCTTGATTTAGGAAAGCATTGACCTCGAAATCAGTCAAATTGTGAAAGTCCGCCAAGAAAGAAATAGAATCAGTGTTTGGAAGCTGGGCAAAAGTATGTTATCATTACATATAAACCATGATGGTTTAAAAAGATCAATGAACAGGTCCTTGTGTTTTCTGCGCAGCTCACACAACTCCCAGCAATTGCAGTAGAAAAGAACATGTTTCTCGTCCTGGACTTCAGCACATCCACACTTATCACAAATATTTGAACCACCCAACCATTTACAGGACTCGACCTTCAAGCAGTGGGCACGAAGCCTGAACCTACTCACACTCCTCATGACTCCTTTATCCAGATCTTTAAATAGATATGATGGGATACAGAAGGGTGTGCGTGCTGTTTGATTCAAAGGTACTCCACACCAATGATGGTAAGTCACTGCTTTTCTGTTCACCTCCCGGGGACTTAGGGCGTCTGCTTCCCTCCAAACGTTTTGCTGTCTGTACCTCAAATCCCCTAAAAAATCCTGCATGGGTATCTTGGAAGCACTCAGTAATTTCTGTTTAAACACCTCCTCGTTGCGCATGCCATTAAATGACTTAGATACATGTGCAGACCAACAAGACTCATCCATATCAGCAAGGTGTAAATCTGCCTTCAGCACTTGGCGTAGTGTTTCGTTGTTAGAAACAAGCATATTGTTGAAAATTTTAACAGTAGCCCTAAACCAATAAAACTGTAAGGGCTCTTGACCACACTCTCTCAATACTGGCCAGTTCGTGGCAGTACTTTTCACACCTAGAAAACGCCTATTCCTGAGATTATGTTCATGCACAAACTCCTTAATCCTTTGCTGGGCAGCCATGTAAGGCCGCACTGCATGCTCCTCAGACACCTTCAAATTCATGTGCTTGTCCACAAGCATACTGAGGTATCTTAACTGCTCTTTCTCTGGAAGAGCCACGTCTCCATACATGAAAGTAGGCAGAGAAGGACACGACCTACTATTAAAATGCATGACCTCTGACTTTGATGTGTTGACAGTCAGCCACTGTCTCATTGCATAAGCTCGTAATCTATTCAGCATAACTTGCATTTCACCTGGATCATTGGTAGTTAAACTCAAGTCGTCTGCATATAGTATGAACGAAACGCCATTCACTCCATCCCCTGTCACAGCACCTCTGATACCTTCACTAATATCTCTGCCCATGTCATTGATGTATAGAGAAAACAGGAGAGGGGACAGGGGGCAACCTTGCTTAACTCCATTTGTTGGACACACACGTGCCCTTTTCTCCCCATCCATCAGAATATATTCATCATCCTGGTACATTTTCTTAATGGCCTGGAGAAAGAAAAAGAAAAGAAAAGAAAAAGAAAAAGAAAAACCACGTAGGCAGAGGAAACTCTCCCTACATCAATTAAGGAAAAGGAGACACATTAGCTCAAAAGAGCCGTGAGTCCCCTACACTACAAAGCTGTGAAGTAAAAAATGCTCATGGGGATCTGGAAAGTTACTGAAAGCACCCGACTCCATAACTTGGCTGTGAGAAGCATCATTTTCCATAGCACGTCTAGTGGTAACAAGCTTACGGGCATACTGAACCGAATGGGCATGGAGTTTTTGAGCAAGTTTATGGGCCCATTGATGGTCAAGTCCCAGTTGTTTAAACTGGTTAAGGGTGTGCTCAGTGTAGCAGGTCCCACCAACACCCAAAAGGATGGTGTGGAGAGTCACAACTTTTGCATTAATGAGTTTGCAGAGGTCTGCATGCTGCCGCTGTGCCGCCTCCAACTGTTGTCCAGGCCTTGTGTCTTCACAGTACTTGATTTCAATCAAGTGCACATGCCGCTGGTTTACATTCAGTTGGTGGGGTTGCCTCACGCGGTTGGCTGTTGTGGCCCTCAGTGTGGGGTTGTGTCCGCTGCGTAATGCATGATGGTGTGAGCAGGAGGTAGAAGGAGAAGAAGTGGGTTTGGCTTTATAGGGAGTAATCAATATAGCATCAGGACGGCTGGAGGTGAGTCTAGATCTCTTAGAAAATTTTCTTGGAAAGAGGTAAGGGGGTATAATTCTGTTTGATGCATGTGCAGGGATTTGAAGGTTGTGCTGCGCCAACTTATCACCACTCCCTATGTCCATGTTAACCAAACCTGCTCCCCAAGGGCTTTTGCTAAGAGCTTTGATGATCATTCTTCCAGCAACATTGTGGCGTTCAGTTTTCATGCTGGAGGTATTATGATTTTGGCAGCCTGAAAGCATGTGGAGTGCGCTGTCTAATTGATGACAGCCTGTGAGAGGGCAAAGTGGGTTAGTGGACCTTTTGAAGCGAACCGCGTGTTTTTGGTTATAGAGGGTGCCAGTGCGGTATTGTAGGATGGTGCGCTTCATGGGTGTGGGTATACAGGACATGTTCCTAAAGCCATTGCTGATTTTCTTATCTACATGTGGTAACAAACTCTGATAATATGAGTAGTAGCCTGTTTTGGGGTTGGCATATCCAAGTCTGTGTTTTGTATGCATATGAGACTTGAGAGCTTTTTGAAGATTGGGAAGGTAGGTGATTTTAGGATTGGGTGCAGGAGCTGTGGGTGTTTCCACAGCGTGTTCTCTAGTTGCCTCCTGGGCTAACCAGAAGATTTGTGAGAAAGGATTTCCGCCTGGGCCTGCGTTTGGGATCCCAATGTCTGCCATGCTATTGTTGGATTTGTCCGCATGATATTTTGCAATAGCATCTGCGCATTCATTACCGGCGATGCCAGCATGGGATTTCACTTTGTAGACATGAATGTTGGTTTGAGAGTTGCTGATGAGGGTAGATATGGTTTTTAGGACATCCCCTTGAATGTGTTGTTTGTGCTTCTCAGGGTAAAGAAGTTGTTTATGAATTTGATGAAGAGAGGTGAGGCTGTCTGAGGCAATGTTTGCATGGCTAAGGGTGATGGCAGCAGCAATGGCTGCCAATTCAGCTCAACATATGGTGTTGGTAATTCCAGCACCGTTGGGCTCGACAAAACTTCTGCTGTCGGTGAGAGGACAGTAGACTCCTGCTCCAATTTCTTGTTTGCCATTCTGGATTTGACAACTACCATCAGTGTAAGCCCATGTCCTCCAGTCAGGGACTTTGAGCTTGAGGGTTGGACTAGATTGGTTAGGTACAAAAAGTTCTTCCTGATCACCTACGTGTGGAGAGGTAAGATATCTAGATATTTGTTGTTTATCAGAGGGGAGGCGTTGGCATTTATTGAATCCAGGCATATCAGCATGCATTGTATTGAGAGTAGAATGGTTGCCTATACTGCGCAGCTTCCAGTTAACTTCTGGTACAGCCGAAGCCAGGCCTTGTAGCCAAGCTGGGTTATGATTGTTTAAATGAATCCTTGCAGCTGTGTTCCATACTGCAATAATTTGTAGGTCCCAGGTGTGCTGAGAAAGGGGTATTTCCTGGTTGATGGAGGATTGTGGATCGTTGTAGCAAAGGTTGGTACGAGTGATGGTTCCAAGTTCACAACAGAGATGTGGATAGGCAGTGATGAGTTTGGAATAGGGGTTAGTTACCATGTGTTGTCCCCATACAGGGAGGAAAATGAAAGTAGCAGTGGCCTCTGTGTTGAGAATGGTTGAGTAGATAGCATGGCATAAGGCCTGAGTCATAGCTTCCTCGGTGTAAATGGGATGGCAGACAGAGAAGCCTGAAAATCTGGATGAGAGGGAGTTATGATGGGCACCAAAGAGAGTGTCTCGGGGGTCAGTGCTCAAGTAATGTTGGTATTGTGGGTTGTGGTCCAGCGGGGAGGCCATTTTTTCTTGAGTTACCAGGGCCCATTCTTTAAGGGCAGCGTGGATGGGGGTTGGCAGGGCCCGCGAAAAGGAGTCTTTAATCTTTTTACTAGCGTACTTGTTTTCTAGCATAGTCTTGCGAGCAAGGAGCCCCTGCAGCTCAGATGCAAAGCTAGTAGGAGTAGGTGTTATGGCTTCATGCAAGCCTGCAAGCTTGGCCCTATAGAAAGCCTTGTAAAGGATTTGAAATCGGCTAGGGGTTGTCATCCCAACACATTTACCTTGTGTGTTGTAAACGCATGCCATGTATGCTTTGTAAATTTCTGGGAGGAGAAGGGGAGGTGGAGCACGAGAGTTGGGGCTTTGTGATTCAGTGTCTAGTGATGTTAGATTGGGGTTTTGTTTAGCTTTGTACTTGACGAGGTCGACTTCTTGGAGCCAGAATTCACAACATCCAGTGGGTTTTATATCAACTCAGGGATTAGTTGGGTTCATACCAAAGGTAATCCTATTGCGCAGGTCTGTGTCAAGTTTATGTTTCCAAGTGTTTATAGCATCAGGCATTTCAAAGCCTTGTCTTTCAAGATTAGAAAGGGCGGAGTCTGCTGTGGGACGGGAAAGGTCTGGTTTGCTCTGCTTTGCTTCAAATTCAAGCAAACGCTGTTGGAATTTAGGCCAGGTCTCTCTAGTTTCCTCAGGCTCCCAGGAGGGCATCCAAGTGACCATTATGAGCTCCCCTCTAGACTGGCATTCTCTGTCAATTTTCTGTGCATTGTTAAGGCCTGCGTTGTTATGGCCTGGAGAAGTAGTGCAGGCATGGCAATGCGTTTTAGACGTTCCCAAAGTTGCAAACGAGGCACATTGTCATAGGCTTGAGAGAAGTCAATGAAGGCAGCATGCAGCCTAGGTGATTGCCGTGGCTTGAGCTTTTTTGCAGCATGTCTTAAGTGCCTCAGGATGAAGAGTGGATGCAGAGTGCTCCTACCGGGGTAAAAACCAAATTGGGTGTCTGGGACCTTATTTTTCTGGATACACCAATCCGTCACCAAGTCTTTCAGCACGTTCGCATAAATGCGGTACATCACCCCACTGACAGCAATCATCCTGTAGTCCCAGGATTTGATAAAGCTCCCTTCTTGTGAAGGGGACTCAGTTTCGCCACTTTCCAACATGCAGGGATCCTAGCTTTACTCAGAAAAACCCTGAACATGCGTGCTATCAGAGGCACCAGCACGTTAACATGATCCACTCTCCGACCACGCTCAATGGGCAAACAGGCATGTTTAAGGAAGGGTATAGGAATACCGTCTAATCCAGATGAAGCACTCGCATTTAATTTCTTGATGTGGGACCCGACCATTCCTTCCAAAACTGTTGTACTAGGAGTCTCCAAGCAGTCAGGTTGAGGAACCCACCCAGATTCAGCACCTTGTCTCAAGAGCACCTCTGGGGGCGCGTGGTTCCTACCTAAAGGCACAGCCATACCTCTTCCTGACAAGCAAGTAAATCTAGCAGTCCTTGTTGAACAACCATGCCCTCCTTCTTGCGGCACAACTGTTGGTTGTACTCGAAAGTGGCTGCGAAGTGCTGGTTCCATGCTGTTGTCGTGACTGGAGAAATGTGTGAGGTCTGCCTCTTCTGTAACATGGCATGGACTTGGGGGTCCTTCTTAAACAATCTATCCAGGAAAACAGCACACTGCTGCCTCTTACAACTGCGCTTTGTCGCACGGTTGCACCTTCTGCTTTCCTTCCTCAGGAATTGGCATGCATGCTTTGCTTCACAGCGCTTCACTGCCTCAATAAACATCTTCTGTTTCATTCTGCATTCTTCATTAAACTAGACAGGGCTCCAAGGCCCTTTCTGCTTCCTGGCACGCACAAAAGCACACTTGGTCAAGGATGTCATGCCAACTGCTCTATCGCTTGCAGCTTGCACAATTAGAGAATGCACACAAAAAGCAAGTTTGTCAACATCACCAGCGGATTCTGCTTCTTGGAACTGATTCAAGACTTCCACATTGTTGACTAAATGCTCTGTAAATGCAAGAGCCTTCGCCTGATTCCACCGCAACATCAGCTTGTTACCACACGACCCTGCCATACAAACATGGTCCCATTCAGGTTCTGCATCCATTCCTGTTCTGCCACCTACTTCAGAAACCATGCTTAAGCCACAGTGATCAGATGCAATATTGTCTATCATGTCAAAGACACAAACTCGGCTATGCTGATATCGTGGAGGTCAAATATTGTAAAGACACTAGGCCCAAGAATCCCTGCCTACGTAGTTCTTCTTTTCTTTCCAAGAATCAGCTCGAAGCCTCCAAGCAGCAGCACCGCAACCTCGGTCGCCATCTTTCTAGGGCCTCAGCTCAAGTCACCCTCCATACCATTTTGTTAGGTGTGGGCAGGGTCATCTACACCCCCTACACTCTGGAGCCTCTTAAAGAGCTTGGTCTTGACACTCATACAGCCACCAGGATTGCTCTGGAGCTTCATGCCCATTCCGTCCAGTATGCTTGCAAACTTACTAGCACCAGACGAGCTCTCGAGAAGACTTCTTTCCACTCTCATTAGCAAGGTTAGGCACGGGCTACTGCTGGTAACCCTCCTCCTGGTCCCCATTGGATTTTTTTGTTTTCCTTGGTGAGGGGGATACACGGTGCCTCGGCCCTAGGTTTCCTCTTTTTCTTAATTGATGTGGGGCGCGTTCTCACTGCCTGCGTAGTTTTCTTTCATTCATTGAATGAACGAATTTCTTCCTTCCTTCCTTCCTTCCTTCCTTTTCTTTCTTTCTTTCTTCCTTTCTTCCTTTCTTCCTTCCTTTCTTTCTTTCTTTCTTTCTTTCTTTCTTTCTTTCTTTCTTTCTTTCTTTCTTTCTTTCTTTCTTTCTTTCTTTCTTTCTTTCATGTTTGGCCAATAATTATACCCAGCTGCAAACCATGCACAATAAGCTTGTTTATATGCTATGCAATAAGTTTTGACTGTGGACATCATGATGGATAAAAAAAGGAAAGGGTTACATAGCTGCACCTGCCTACTAGGGCAGCCTGAGCTTAGCTGAAGCATAAAAACAAAACGTGGATAAGTCAATGACTGTGATTTTCAATAGTGGGAGGCAAGGAACTTGATAGCCTGTGACTTAGCAGGTCACAGGTTACAGCAACACAGAAGGCCTCCAGTCAAAACGACTGACCGATAGCCTGCTAGAAAAAGAAAAGTTCAAGAAGAAAAAGATACAATTTGTCAGGCTGAGAAAGTGATGCAGCCAGAACAACTCTTAACATCCCATGACCAGACAGGTTTGACTGGAGCTCCCCGCTTACTGACAGATGTGATGCAGATCCTAGAGAGTCGGCCTGCCTCTTGCTTGCTTGGCTAGAGGGGCAAGGACTTGGCGTGCTGTGTGCACGGATACTGGACTGATGCAATTAACTGGCGTGGCGCTGCTGGCTTCCTCCTGCGAAGGCTAGGTGAGCTTACTCACACACGGGCTTCTTTATTAGGAGCTTAAGTGGGCTTACAAAAACAAGAAGGATATGATTATGATGCTGTTACTACGAGTGAAGGATAGTTCTCCCAACACAGCCTCGGCTGTGTTGCCACAAGGATAAATACCAATATCCAACTGACTCAACCAACTTCCAGCGCACTCTCGTCACAGCAGACTCTCAGCAGGACACATTGCTCAGAGAAGGTGAACAAAGACTGCTTCAACTGATGCAGAACAGATACCCCTTTGCCCAAGCGAACAAGGTCATCACCAATGAAGTAATGTAACAGTCACGAACATGGAGCTCTGCGAAAATAAAACAGGGCAGCAAAGACGCAAAGAGTTTGCAGCAGATATTGTCGTGTATTGTCCGGCCAACAGGAATAGCAAGGCTTTGGGGCAACATTGAAGTGCTCCCTCCAAGGAAGTGATGCTAAACCAGACAAAGCTGCCACGCTCTCCATCGTCAGGATGCCTCTGATGACCTTGACATTTTGAATTCCCCTCAAGAAGCTGGTTTTAGCAAGGGGCTCAAAGAGAGGCGTGCAGTTCCACATCTCAAGGTCAGTAATTTCATTGATTGAACAGAAAGATTTAAAGACTCAGCAGAACCATAGCAATTCTTATACTTGTCTCTTTCAGTTTCAGGAGCACTCCAGTTTTTCATTACCAACTGATCCTTATGAGGTTGCAGAGAGGGGGAATTCCTCTTTAAAGGAGAATACCTTGGAAATAGAAAGGAAGTTGTTGGATCCGTCATACCCCCAATGCACAGGGATTGCAGAGACTCTCCCAAGCCTTCACACTGGGAAAGAAAAACAACGCCTAGGACCTTTGAGGCGGGAAATGTGAGGCAAAGCAAGCCGATGCCCTCAAGAAAAAGGCGAAAAAGAAGTCCTCCGTTCCGCAGGCCCAGTAAATTGGGCCAAGCATGCGTCCCCGTTCAGGTCAGACCCTAAATTTGGCCCCTAAATTTGGTAATTGCCTCAATTTGCAGGGCTCAACTCAGAGACTTGGTAGTTCAACTCTTGTAGCTGTGAACTGTCACTGCTAATGCACCCTGATACATGCTGCAGGAACAATTCCATGAATGCAACGCAATGCCTGATGTTGAGTGCCTTCAGCTGTGGGTAGAGCACACGCAATACACAAGCTGCTGTTGCTGCTGCTGCTGCTCCTTCCGTCGGCTCCAGATAGAGATGCTGCGAAGGACAAAGATAGCAGCAGCTAGGTTTGGAAATGGAGGCAGTGAGATAGGGCAGGCAGATAATAAGGTCCGCATCTGACTTGGAGTTTTTAGTTTTGAATCTCATCGCAAATTCAAACTGAAGAAAGAAGTGAGGGTGACAATCCGCCAGATCCACATTACTTTGGTTGCCCATAGGTAGCATCTAGACCACTGGTGGGGCTCGCTGCTGGTCTCAGCGCTGACTGTTGGGTCTCTCCTTAATGTATGCTGGTTAGTGTCGTGCGCAGACTTTTGCTTTTACTTTTGTAAAAGAGGCGCGCAAGGGATCATGCCTTACATGGACTCAAGTTCACCACATATGACGTCATATCATGTCGACATGATATGAACACGCATCTCAAAAGTGAGCTCCTCCACACTGTTAAGGCTGTGATGCATGCACATCTTAGCGGTCCCATCTGCAGGAGGATCGAGCAGCTTCAGAAGCCCATCACTATTCCAGCACAGCCTTGGGGCCCTTGCCTTAGCAGGCATTTGAGCGAACCCTTGCGAGGGAAGGAGAGGAAAGGGTTAAAAGCAGGCGGGTTGGAGAGATCCATCCTCGTTCAGTGCAGCTGGTCCAGCACGCCTGGAGAGGTGTGGTATGTTCGGCATGAGGTAAAGAATGCTTTGTGAGAACCAGCATCTTCTGATGGGATGAGGGAGAAGATGGACAGTAAATGCAAATTGTGTTTCTGTACATGTAAATGTGTGTGTGTGTGTGTGTGTGTGTGTGTGTGTGTGTGTGTGTGTGTGTGTGTGTGTGTGTGTGTGTGTGTGTGTGCGCGCGCGCGCGCGCGCGTCTGGAGAAGCGTTGATCGTTTTGTTTCTCGGGCCACGAGGAGTCACGTCAATAAACCTAAATTGAATAGTACTACTTTCGAGTCTAAAAGGAGTTTATAAAGCCGCTCGGGAATTTGTTTTTCTCACTTCCAATGTTGATGATTGTCGCTAAGTGGCATGATTGCGTTCATGATAAAGATAAGCTGATTGAAAGCTTACTAGTCGGGGTTTGGCTGTTGACTCGAACCAGCAGTTGCGAACACACACCGCATTATGCAGGGGCGCACTGGGTATCATTTAAGTTAAAATCTCAAATGACAAGATAGCTTGCAAGGAGGGGGAAAACAGGGGGCCGTAAAGGATGAGTTGCCCCCCCTGGCTGGAGCAGCTTCGCGCGGAGCTCGCCCCCCAGCCTGGCGAGCCACTGGAGTTGCTCCACAGGAAGAGGCTTCTTCTCGGTACAGTCCTGCAGGTGAGTCAAGTTTGCTGCTGGTCTGCAATGCTCATGACTCGTGAAAGCAGTGCATGGGGTCCACTTTAAAATGGTCTGCAGTAGCATAACACTCTGCAACATCCAATGTAAATTGTCATGATCCTGCTACCACGCACAACGCAGGCGCACTTGCACATGGGACAGGCAGCGACAGATGGGGCGCACTGCATGCTCACGGCCCCAGACCCCCCCTCACTCGTGGCTGATGGCACGGCATCCCACATCAGGCTGTCCATATCGGGTCACAAGAGGCCTTGGCAACAAGCAGCAGGAGCAGAGGCGGCAGAGCACCCAGCGAAAAAGGATGCAAGCCCAGATGACCAGGAGGGTGTTCTGCAGCAGGAAAACCCCTGCACTCAAATGCATCAGCCCCCAGCTAAGCCAGGAATGCTTGCAAAGGGAGGATGCCACCAAAATCTGGGCGCACCTGCTCTGAATCTGACCAGGCCACCATCCCATAAGCACCTTGAGCTGCAGCAGCAGCAGAACTTGAAAAAGCAGGGCAAGCAAGGCAGCATCAGCTACCGCTCCTCCTTACAGGACCTCACCCATGCAGCTCCACAAGACGGTCCTCCCAGTGCCCACATTCAGAGCTCCTGCGGTGCCAACAGGAACCAGGGCGCCATCTGCTTCCCCGTCATCTCCACCACCTGCCACCACAGCAAGCAGCATGCTGCTTCCTCAGATGCAAGCCATCCTAACACGTTGCCCCTTGCGCAAGGCCCCACTGCTGCTTGTGCTCCACAAAGCATACAGCAGCCCAGCAAGCAGGGGCCTCAGTGCCACCCTCAAGCCCTGTACCTCCCACCACCCCATCAGCCAGTACCTGCACTCCCCCCGCCCCTCTTAGTGCAGCAGCAGCAGCAGCAACAGCAAAAGCAGCAGGAACAGGAACCTACACGCAGCAGCCCTGCTTGCACCCTGTCCCTGGCCAAGCCTGGGCTTGAAGAAGTGCCCTTTGACGGCATTGTTGGGACAGCAGGAGCTCCTCAAGAGGCTGCACACGTGCATGCCGACGGGGCTGGCCCTCACTCTTGCCCAGATGATGATCTGGATGTGATCCCCGCCACGCCCAGTGCCACCTCCATCACCACAACCACCTCTATGCTCTACCACAGCCATCCGCACCAACACCAGCACCAGCACCACCCTTCCCACCCATCCCACCACCCAGCCTCGCAGCACGCAGACAGCAGCATCAGGCCGCTACGCGGAGACCAGGCGCTGGCCATGGCCCCTGCAGCGAGAGACCCCGAGGTTGCAGCGCAGCATGCACAGCACGCGCAGCGCCCGCCCTGCAAGCACAGCCTTCCCCACGCTGGTGAGGACAAGGAGGATGAGGACTCCCACAAACTTTCCAAGCAGGCAGCCCACACCTCAGCTCAACGGGATGGCCAGCAGCACCGCAGAACTAGCGCAGCTGAGGCGGAGCTGCGTGACCCTCCCCACCTTTCCCACCCCCATCAACATGCGCGGACACTGCCGTCAAGTGCAGCAGCAACAGCAGCAGCCCGAGCACACGCAGGGCCACCAGGGCCTGCTGCAGCACACACAGCAGCAGCAGCAGCAGCAGCAGCAGCAGGGAAGCAGAGGGGCTTCGCACACCACACTGCACAAGGCCCTGCAAAGCTGGTGGCCCTGGAGGAGTCTGGCATGATTGTGAGCAGCGGGGTATTGGGGAGCTCCGGCGGTTTGCCCCTCCCAAATGCTCCGCTTGCAGCGGCAACGACGGTTAGTGGGGGAGGCAGGGCCAGCGGGGGAGGCAGGGCTAGCAGCGGTGTGGGCAGAGGTAGAAGCAGGAGTGCAGGCAAGAAGAGTAGTGGGAGAGGGGGCGGCGGCTCAAACAGTGGCAGTGCTGGTAAAGGGGGGAGGCATAGTGGGAAGGGCTCCAAGGGCAGCTCCAACGATGTCTTGCAAGAGGGGGAGGCTGTGGGTGGCCCCGGCAGGGCAACGGTGGATTCACAATGTGGGGCAGGCAGCGGCGCACGCAGCTTCGTGCGGGGTGCTGGGGACGTGGCGGGACAGGAAAATGAGGGCGGCGGCGGCAGCGGTGCAGGGGTGGGGGAAGGTCTGGTGGTTATGGACGAGGAGGGAGAGGCGAGCGGGAGCAGAAAGGCTGCAGCAGCATGTGGGGAGGGGTTGCAGGGGGAGACGGGGTTGGAGGGCCCAGGGCGCCAGCTAGTGCAAACGCCGCCCTTATGGCCGGAAGCCGCGTCTGAGGAGGAAGGTGCGCTGCAACACCAGCAGCAGCAGCAGCAGCAGCAGCAGCGAAGGCGGCCCTCCCTAGTGCTTCTTGAGCAGGAATCGCAGACGGCGGAGGATCCGTTCTGCCTGCCAGGTGGGGGGGTGCTTGGTGTGTGTGTGTGTGTATGTATATGTGTGTGTTCATTCAATCCCAGCCAGGAGTTTGCGTGCTGAATGCCTCTTTAAGTTAGGATACTTTTTCGTACCTTGCTGGCAGTCAAAAGTAATGCACATGCAAGGCTGCACTGAGGCACGCACCTTGAGCCCAGCATGCCCATGCCGGCTGTTCAACTTACGTGCGTGCATGATTGCACTGAGGCATATGCACCTTGGACATTGCCATCCGAGTAGCTTGTGGGGTGCTTGCTCACCAAAAATTTTAATGTACTTGACAACAACACCCCTGTGTTTTCAGGTGAGAAGCGGCGCAGGCAGTCTCACCCAGCCTATACAGCAGAAATAGATGGGGGGGCTCAAGGGGATCAAGTAGTTGTGGCAGCACCAACATCACCAGCAGCAGCAGCAGCAGCAACAGCAGGTGGTGCAGACAAGGAGGCGATGCTGGGCACGTCTCAGTTGCAGCCGCAATCAAGACAAAATACTGATCGTGCACAAGACGTGGCGCAATGCTTGCAACAGCAGCAGCAGCAGCAGCAGCAACAGGAAAGGCAGTTTGCGAACGTCGGGGATGCTGCACAGCAGCAGAGTTGCCACCCAGCGGTTGCCCAGGCTCAAGGCCAAGTACAAGCATTGCAGCAGGCTGAACTGCCTGAGGCCCAGGCATTGCCACAGCACCATGAGCATCAAGTGGACCAGCCACAGCAAGACTCTGCAGCGGCAGCTGCTGCTGCGGCAGTGGTGCAAGATGAGCACAGTACACGGCAGCAGCAGCAACTCGATTGTGTGCAGGGCCCTGGGCCGCATGTGCTTCCATCGCTGCCGCTGCCTGCAAGCACGCACGAGCTGCAGCTGCCACTGGGGCATCCAGCAGTGGCGCTGGCGAGCAGTGCGTGTGGCAGCCTGGTGGCGTGCCTCATCAAGGTGGGTCTGGTGTGCGTGGTCCTCAGAGTATTTGTGGATGGTAAGTGGGTGGAGAGGTAATGGAGCATGCCTTTTCGAGAGTGCAAGCAGTGCATTTGGCAATTTGGTGACATGCCCGGTCAAGGTAGGTGTGGTGCGTGTGGTCAGAATGGGTGTGCAGATCAAGGTTTCCATCATTCTTGTCAACTTTGCAGTGCAGCAGCACGTCTATAAAGAGCAGTCCTCCCATCTCATGGATTGATTTATGCGCTTGCAGGAAGAGGCGCCACCCCAAATCCCATCGCCACTCTCCCAGCAGCAGCAGCAGCAGCAGCAGCAGCCCAGGCTCTCCCGCCAACGGCAGCGGCGGCAGCAGCACACGCCGCCGCCACATCAGCAGCAAACTCCTCCTCCCCATCCTCAACAGCAGCACACACCCACTCTGCACCACCACCGCCATCCTCATCAGCACCAGCACCTCCAGTCACAGCTCCCACAACGCCACCACATCTTGGTGCTGTCTACGGAAGGAGCCAGTCGCCCCCAAACCATCTCCAGCCCCCACACAGTAGAGTCTCAGTCCCAGGGCAGACCCCCCCCTACTCTATCCCTACTCACTTCCGTAGAGGTGAGCGGCAAGGTGCTCGCTTGTGTGCTCTGTGTCAAACAAGAGAGACGCCCTGGTGATGAGCCCCTGGATGCTTCAGTTGTCAAGGCACAGTGCAAATTATGTTTGTGTGTGTGTGTGTGTGTGTGTGTGTGTGTGAGGGTGAATGTTCCGGAAACAGAAATGTGCGGAGGTTCTGAGTGTGGTCATAAAAGCCTGTGGAAAGGGTCTACAAGCAGGCAGTGCAGGTGTGCTGTATGCATAGAGGGTGACGCCTTTCCTTTGCTATAACCAAGAACAGAGCAAGACAGGGCCATGAACCGTTGTCCATGATGGTGAGTCAGTCTGCAAGGAAAAACAAAATAGAAGCGCAGAACGCATGAGCATGAGCAAGCACGTACACACATGACGCACCTGCTTGCGCAGGTGGTTGCTGCCGGTGAGCACTACGGCGCAGGCAGCCCTAGCCAGCTGGGCCATGCTTTTGCTATTATGGTGCCCTGCCCGGCCGCCGAGGCCACCACGCCCCTCCCGACGTCAGCTGTTACCCACACCACAGCCACGCCTGGCGCGTCCGATCTGGGCTTAGGCAAGGCTGCCGTAGGTGCCTACGCCTCTAAGACGACCTCTACTTCTAAGGCAGCGCCCAGCAAGGCAGCAGGGGCTGCAGAGGCCGCACGTCCCCTGCTGCTGCTGAGTGCGCGGCTGGATGTGGTGAGTGTGCGCCTGTGCTTCTTGTGGTGCTGCTGCTGAGTGCGCGCGCCGAAGGGCCTGTGCTTCTTGCATTGCTGCCGCCAAGCGCGCGGTCGGATGCGGTGATGTGTGTGCTGTAGGGCCTGTGCTTCTTGCATTGCTGCTGCCGAGCGCGCGGCTGGATGCGATGGTTGTGCGCGTTGTAGGATCTATGCTTCTTGCGTTGCTGCTGCCGAGCGCGCAACTGGATGCAGTGGTTGTGCGTGTTATAGGATCTGTGCTTTTTGCGTTGCTGCTGCCGAGCGCGCAACTGGATGCAGTGGTTGTGCGCATTGTAGGATCTGTGCTTCTTGCATTGCTGCTGCCGAGCTTGTGGCTGAACGCAGTGAGTGTGCACATGAAGGACCTGCGCTTGCATATTCATCGTCGCTGAGTGCACGACCAGATGTGTCAAGTGTGCATAGTGCAGGGCCTGAGATCAGATGCAATGCGCCAAGCAAACCGAGCAAGGGGTGGGTGGTCTCAGCGGTCAGCTGACCGGTGCATCCCAGCAAATAGCCGCTGCTTTACATTGCGCCATTTTCGTGGTGCACATGAGCAACAATTTGGACAAGCACATCGTACAGCGGTTTCTTTCCATAAGAGATGGTGCTGGGCAGAAATGTCTATTGATCGTGCGCCCTAACTGATCTAACCTTGCAGTAAATGCCCTTGCTGGTCTCACATCCTTGCTAATCTTACGCCCTTGCTGACGTCATGCCCTCCCTGATCTCTTGCCCTTGCCAACCTCATGCCCTTGCTGATCTCTTGCCCTTGCTGACCACATGCCCTTGCTAATTCCTTGCCCTTGCGCCCCCTTGATGGCTGCCATTTTTCATTATCAAATGGAGCATTTCTGGACAACTACCATCATCTCAGGATCATTTCCATCATCATGATCCTACCCGATTGTGTGCACTGTAACATGGACCTCCTCACTACTGGCGTGCTTTTGCATGCTGAGTTGTACTTACGCGTTGTACCCATGTTGTCATGTACCCCACAGGTGAGCTTGGGTGGAGCACAGGGAGCAGCAGCTGCTGCTGCTGTTGTTGACGGTGACGGTGGCAGCAGTGGTAGCCAAACACGCAAGCGAGCAGGGTCAGCAGCGCGTGCCACAGCGAAAGCAGCTGCTGCTGCTGCCGCGGCGGCAGCTGCTCCCGGCCAGCATGGGCATGTTAAGCTGCTGAGCTGGCAGGAGGGGGTGGGGTGGCAGCTGGAGCGGGTGCTGGAAGCCTTTGCGGTACGTGGAGGATCAACGAGTGAGAAATTGCTGGACTACAAAGAGTGTGCTGGCAAGAGGGGGGGGGGGGCGGGCAGCTGGAGCGGGTGCTGGAGGCTTTTGCAGTGTGTGCAGGATTCGCAGGATTTCAGGACTGCAAGGATGTGCTGGCGGGAGGGGTGGGTGGGTTGGCAGCTGGAGCGCCTGCTGGCCTGAAATTGCAGGATTACAGGTTTACAGGTCTACAGGATGAGTGGATTACTTGGTACACAGAGTGACGAAGGCACAGTGACTGAGGCACAGTGACTGAGGCACATTGACTGGAACACAGTGACTGAGGCACAGTGACTGAGGCACGGTGACTGAGGCACAGTGACTGAGGCACAGCGACAGAGGGCACAATGGCAGAAGGCCTTCAGTCAAGACGCCTGACTGCTAGCCTGGTTATAAGTGGAAACGGATGGTATGAGGCCTGTACGGTACAAGGAGGGCACTGCTGCTGCTGGCGCTGCTGCTGCTGCTGGCGCTGCTCTAGGCAAGCAGCATGCATGTCGTGGTTTTCTATGCTGCAGGTAGCGCTCTAAGTTTGATCACGTCGTGCGCCAATCCTGGAGTGGCGCTGCTTCAGGCAGGCAGCATGCATGTCGTGGCCTTGTCGTTGCAGGCAGCGTTTGAAATCTGAAAATGAAACAACTTGAGCAGAGGACAGCGTATTGTTGCTGAGGGAATTGGATAGAAGACTGAAGCGTTGTGCATGAAAAGAGGTGTGAGATTGCTTGAACAGGTGACGGCGTGCTGCTTGTTGCTGAGGATTATGAATAGGAAGCTGATATATTGTGTGTGCATGCCAAAGTAGCCCGCCTCCCAATCAGCCAATGAGTTTAGGCAATAATCTAGCTCTGCGTTCATTCTTGTGCTCTCACGAGTGCATGTGAATGTGCCGAGATCAGGCTTGTTCAGGTAGGTTAAAGGGTACTTCTGTAAATTTAGGAACCCATGCTTTCAAGACTTGGGCTTTAATGTGGTTATGGTGTTTTCCTTTTCTTTTTTTTGGGCTGGCCAGTAGGTTGTGCAGCCTTTATGTGCAGACTCAAAGGGCTGCGTCATGTGGTGTATGCAGACTGGGTAGGTCACATCACGTTGTATTTGCAGGCTCAAGGGTCACACTCTTTCATGTGTTTTTGCCCAGGAGCGCACACTCCTACATGTGCTTTCGCCCTGAAATGCCCATCAAAAATGCAAACAACGTGTTTGATATTCCAGTTCACCCCTCTGTCCTGACATGCGGCTGCAGGCGATGCACTGTGTGCTCGCCAGCAGCGACGGCTGCAGTGTGGTTGCTGCTGGCCAGGATGGCTGCGCGCACATGTGGCGGCTGGAGGCTCAGACATTGGCAGTCGCAGACAGCTACCGCCTGCCCCAAGCCAAGTAAGCAAACAGCAAATACCATAGGTGGATTTTTCATGGGGTGGCAGGAGGCCCAGACATTGGCAGTTGCAGGCAGCTACCGCCTGCCCCGAGCCAAGTAAGCAAACAGCAGAAGCTTTGGAGCGTCTTTTATGGGGTGGCAGGAGGCCCAAACATTGGCAGTTGCAGGCAGCTACTGCCTGCCCCAAGCCAAGTAAGCAAACAGCAGAAGCTTTGGAGCGTCTTTCAAGGGGTGGCAGGAGGCCCAGACATTGGCAGCTGCAGGCAGCTACTGCCTGCCCCAAGCCAAAAGAGCAAGCGTGGAGGACTGCTGGTGCAGTACTCATCCATGCGGCATGCATTGTGCACTTTGCCAAGGGCGTGAGAAGGGGGGCCTGGCGGTGCAGTGCTTGCGCATGCAGCATGAACCATGCCCTCTGCCAAGGGGGCAAGCAGAAAGGGCTGTTGGTGCAGTGTTTGTGCATGCAGCGTGAATCATGCCCTTAAGTATGGCAAGAATAAGGAGGGCTTTTGTTGGTGCCGTGTTTGCTCATGCTGCATGAGTCATGCAGCGTGAATCACGCCCTGTGTCAAAGGAGCAACCAGAAGGTTGGTTTAGCCTCCATTCATAAGGCATCAATCGCGGCAAGCTGAGAGGGCAACCAGTTGGGACTGTCACAGGCATTGGCTCTTCCTTGTTCTTGCCTCTATTGTGCACTTCTTGTTCTTTATGCATGCATTTCTCAAGCCCCTCTCTGTCGAGCACAAGCCCCTCTCTGTCGAGCACAAGCCCCTCTCTGTCGAGCTCAAGCCCCTCTGTCAAGCTCGCCTTGCAGTCCCACCCAACCTGAGGTCCAACTGCTGGCATCAACCACCGGAACGTCACATCCCCTTCCGCACCATCCCTGTGCAACAACATATTACACCTACACAACCCATGATTTGCACCATCAGCTTTCGTCATACTTTGCTTACTTTGTGCACTCATACCACCTTCCTTGTTGTCAGGTACAGCGGCATTGGCCTCACTGACATTGTGGAGCTGCAGGCAGTGCCCAACCGCCCCCACATTGTCGTGGGCTGCTCAAGCACTGGTGCCCTGGCTGTGTGGGACACATGGACGCGGCAGCTGCTGGCAGGGCTGCAGCCGCCCGGGCTGTCCGCCGTAACAGCTGTGGCGCCCGTTGATCTGGTAGCGGAGCATGCACGGCAGCACGCACACCAGGTGCGGCGAGCAGCGGCGGCGGAGGAGGAGGAGCAGCAGCGGCAGGTGTGTATGTATGTGTGTGAACGCACCCATGTGCTTTTGGAAGTATTGAGCAAGTGCCAAGCTCTTTGAGGTCACCTGCATATGAGTGTCATGAAGAGCTGCCGTGCAGTTTGATACTCTGACATCAGCCTGCATGCTACAACCTCAATACAGTGGGCCAGGATGGACGCAATTGCTCCAAGCTGTGCAGCAGCACCAACATAGGTAGAACTGGAACTATCAGTGGTCGTCATGTGTGTGTATGTGTGGGTGACGTCCTGGTGGGCTTGTTTGCCTTTGTCTAGAAGGAGTTTTGCGTGCTTTTGTCTTGCTGTGAGGCGCGCCCCACCCAGTATTGTTGCTGCGCATCGCTGACGCCTGCTGAGCAGGAGCAGCAGCAGCAGCAGCAGCAGCAGCAGCAGCGGCGGCTGCAGCAGAGCGAGGAGCGGCGGGAGTGGGCTCGCCTCATGCAGCTGCAGGAGGCGCATGAGCAAGGCCATCAAGGCATGGCTCAGGAGAAGCAGCCTCTGCCGCTCCGCAAACTAAGAGAGGTAGGTGAGGACCACATAGCTCTTTTTCCTTAGTTGATGCAGGGAGCCTTCGCTCTGCCCGTGCAGTTGTTTCCTTATTTTCCTGAGAGGGACTGACAGAGCGTGGGTGGGAGTGGTATTAGGAGAAGTGGGAAGGATTGGGTGTGGCTGCTGATGCTCCACGAGCTGAGGCTGAAGAAAGGGTCATGGAAGTAAGATGTAACAAGGGTTATAACAGCGAATGGTGACAAGGCAGCAGAGCTGTTGCTTGCAGGATGGGTGTGGGTCTTTGGTCAGGAAGGACGGCCGCTGTTTCATCAGACCCTGAGAGAGGCTGGTGCTAAGGGCTGAGATTGGGAACATGCAAGCTAAATGAACTCCGCAGCTTACCTGCAACAGTTCCAGTGTTTGATCCCTGGTCGTGCAGCATCATCATGCAGAGTCTTGCATGTAGAGTTGGACTAAAAAGAGACAGAGGTAAAAAAAGGTAACCTGTTTTGTGAGAACTCTGCCCATGCTTGGTACAAAGGCTGTGCTGTGCAACGCGCTGAAGCAGTGCAGCAATGCTGCTTATGGGCTCATCTCTAATCTCAGCTGGCAGCGCCATGGAAAGGTGACCTTGCACCTGCTAGATCCATGCCCAGTCCCATGTGGTGGTATGCCTGTGGCTTCCTCAAAGCGTTCAGCATTTGGATGTTTTTTCTACCCCTTGTTAACGGTCCAAGCCACTGCGTCTATGAAGGATATTTCTGCCATATTGAAGTGCTTCTGGCCTCAGCCTCAGCAAACCTCCAGCCTACATGCACCCCAGTCTCCCCCCTGTTCAGCCACAGCTGCGCTGCCCATCCCACGTGTGTAGAATGTTTTTCCATCGTATGATGCCTTTGGCCTCAGCAATCATCTTTTATGTCCTTGTCAAGGATATGACACACACATACACATGCAAACAAGGATAAAACATACACACACAACACACACAAATAAGGATATGACTACACACACAACACACGCACGCGCGCAACACACATGCAAAAACAAAGATGTGACGCAAGGCATCAGTTTATGTTACCCTGAGTAGCCTCCTCCTCAGCCAGGAATGTGCTGCCCCCTTTGCGTACGCAGGCCCTGCATTCTGTGAGTGACAGGAACTTTGAAGATGTGCTAGCAAGTGCGCACAAGGCCACACAGCAGTGGGAGGAGCAGGAGCGGCTGGAACGAGAGCTGCTTGAACAGCAGCGGAATCAGCAGCAGCAGCAGCAGCAGCAGCAGCAGGAGTTCCAGCCTCTCTGTCGGACTGGGGACAAGCCCTCAGAAACTGCCTTCCCAGCAGCAGCAGCAGCAGCAGCAGCAGCTACTACACCAGCAGCAGATGAATCTAGTGTAGCCGCCCGCACACCTGCCCACACACCCCCTTCACGTGTCCCAGCCCTCATAGGCAACAACAGCATCCTTCAGGCCTCCGGTACAAGCAACCACCATCCCCATGCCCCCCCCTTAATGACCATGTTCGCCGCCGCAGTAGCACCCCCCACCCACCCACATGCGTGCGGGCTGGGTGAGGTGCTTCGCACCCCCACCGTGCCCCCGCAGCCCCCTTCCTCTGTCTCAGCACGCTACACAGGTCAGCGCCCCATGCAGCAGCAGCAGCAGCCTCCCGCAACTTGCTCGCCGCTGCCCTTTGGTCGCGCGCAAGCAGGAGGGGAAGTGCATTGGACGGCAGAGGCCAGCATGACGGGTAAAGGCAGGCAGCTGGATGTGGGGCTGTCCACCCACTCTAAGCAACCGCCACCAACGGGGGGTTGGGTGCCTGCAACTGAGGGGCCGCCCTGGGGGCATACCCTGATGCAGCCCCCCCCCACGGGGTTGCACAAGCTGCAGCCGGGCCTCCCTGCCTCAGGTGAGGGACCCACAGGGCGAGGTTTGTGTGGGGTATGTTGAACGGCAGGCTTTTGTGTGTTGGCTGGGTTGTGTGATGCCACTGCCTGATCCATCTTGCTGTTCTTCTCATCCGCTGCTGCTGCTGCTGCTGATGATGATGATGATGCTGTCCAAGAAGCGGTCGAAGGCAGAATAGTCGGCGCGTCCGTATTTGGCACTGTAAACATGAGTGTGCGTGTGCCCTCTTGCTTGTCCATGAACATGTAGAACTGGACGCAGCAGTGTTACAAGTGAGAGTGCCTGGTTGAATGTTACGATGAGCGTGGGCTCTTTCTCCGCGGCATAGCAGAAACAGCCCTGCTAGAGAGCCACCCAGTCTAGTGTACTGTGCTGCACGCACGCTCACACGCGCACACACACACGCACACACACACACACACACGCGCACACACACACACACACACATACACACACTCCAGGTGGCGGCTACGTGACGCCCGCCGCTGGCGGCTCCAGCACCCGCCCGCGCGCCTTCCCAGCCGTGTGGAGCACAGGCGGCCGAACCCGCCACACCATCACACGCTCAGGCACAGGAGGAGAGGACACCCGCGCACGACACGGCTTTGCATCATGGCTTAACGATAGGGGGGAGGACAAGACGCCTGCTCGCGACTCGGCCCTGCGTCATGGCTTTTCGGCAGGGGTTTGGGGCCCTAATAGCACGGGATTGCGCACGCGACCCCGTACTGGGGGCGGATGGGGCAGTGCGCGAAGGGCAGCGCTCGACTACCCCCACCCTGCAAGCGGGTTTCTGAGCCTTGGGCGGGGGTTGGCGATGGATGGGGGCTACTCGGAGCTGCGGGACGGCAGTGGGGTGTGCACGGAGGAGGGCACTTGCGGGGATGCGTACAGCATGGATGTGGGGGATTGTGAGGAGGATGGCTTTGGCGGAGGGAGGCTGTTTGCGCTACAGCCAGAGCTGCTTTCCCCCTCCAATCCCCTAGTGCTGCTGGCGCTGGTAGCCAGGGGAGCAGGGATGCAGGGTAAGGTGGGGGAGGAGGGCAAGCTGGGGTCCCAGCAGAGCAAGCCAGGCCCTGGCCCCAGGCGCCAATCCCTGTCTCATCGCCAGGTTGAACAGCAGCAACACCTATCACAACAACAGCAGCAGCAGCAGCAGCAGCAGCAGCAGAGCGCATCCCAGCAACAGCAGGAAGGTCCCAGTTTGTGCCCCCTGCTGCTGCAGGAGGGGCAAGCCACTGTGTGCCCCGCCCTGCCCCTGCCTCTCCACATGACCTCCCTCGGTGCCTGCGCTGTGCGGGGTCCTCACTGCGTGCTCGTCAGCCAGCACGGCAGGGTGGTGGTGTGGGATGTGGTGCGAGGGGGCGCCGTGTGGGGGCTCTCTTGCGCGTCTCCTGCAGCGCAGGGGGGCTTGACTGTGCAGGGGGAGGGGCCACAGCACTTGCTGCAAGGCGCGGATGCTGCTGTGGGGCTGGTTTGTGGTGCGCAAGGAGGGCGTGGCGGTTTATCTGCAGCGGCGCAGGAAGTGGGCGGAAAAGAGAGGGAGAAGCAGGGGGTGTCAAAAAAAGGCAGGGCCCGGGGGCGGGGGAAGGGTGGCAGTGGGGGAAAGGGGGTGGGGAGGAGGGCAGGGGAGGAGGCGGCAGTGGCAGAGACAGCTGATCAAGGGGGTGTGCCTGGGAGCGGCGGGGCCAGGACAACCACCCTTACCACCACCACAGCTGCAGTGTTCTGCAGGGAGGGCATGGTGTGCGCGGCTGTGGGGAGCGTGCTGATGCTATGCTGCTGGGATGACCAGTAGAGGGATGACCTCGGCAGGGAGTGTCCACGCTACCCCATGTGGGCAAGGGAGAGCCCTCTGCTATGCTGACGGCCAAAGCAGAAAGGGCTCTGAGTGTCCATGCTATCCCATATGGGCAGAGGAGAGCCCTGCTATGCTGAATTGTGTTCTGGCCAAAACAGAAAGGAAGTAATGTCATATGTGTTTTTGAAACAGAATAAGGAGCTGTAACATGACAGGCGGCAGGTTTGCTGCAAGCCTTGCACAAGTGCTGGATTCGCATAACGCTCGCAGGTGTGCTCAGGGTATCTGTTTACATGTGTGACAGGCACAAACATGTACATGTGTGACATGCATCACGTGATGTGATGCCCGATGTGAAGTGCGCTGCCAGGCAGCAATCACACAGGTTTTGTAGGTGTGGCATTTGGTGGTTTGAAGGTCTGAAATCGCATAACGCTCGCAGGTGTGCTCAGGGTATCTGTAGATGTGATGCCAGATGTGAAGTGCGCTGCCAAGCAGCAATCACACAGATTTTGTAGGAGTGGCGTTTGGTGATTTGAAGATCAAGCTACGCTTGGCTAGAAGCCTTAAAAGACATGAGTATAGCAGGGTGATGTGGGCAAGTATTCATAAGAGCCTATATGGCATGTACAGAGTTCTCCATATATTACTTTTAAGTGGACAGGCACTCTAATGAAGTAGGCTTCTGCAGTCTATTCCTTGGATCAGATTATTCAATCAGACTTAGGTTCTGGAGTTGGTGTGTCTCTTTCACCTTGCTGTACATAATTCTTTATGACATGCTCTTGCAATATGAGAGGTCGGTAAGGAGAATAGCGACGTCTGCAGGCATAGTTTTTGTCAGTGTGAGCTGAACTCAACTTGGGGATGGACTCAACGATGTAATGCAGCTTGTTCTGGTATTGCCTGAGTCAAAGCAGACACCTCTTAGCTGGTTTCATGGATATTCTGGTACGCATGAAAAAAAAGAACAAGTATCTATTTAGGTAACAGGTCACAGGGGAAAAAAGGCCTCCAGTCGAAACGGTTGGCTGCTAGCCTGCTCATAAAAAAGCAATAATTCATGTAGAAAAGGGAAAAGCTTGTTATTGCTTTGATTTAAGAAAGAAAATACATGATAAGACTGTACATGGTGAATGCCAGGTACGTTGGGAGCCACGCCATTGGAAGAGTGAGATAAAGTATCTATTTAGGCGGTGCAACACTGCCCATAAAAAGAGATGGCGAAAGAAATTTGGTACACAGTGTGAAGTTCTCTGCATCAACATATGAAAAAGAGACGCCCTTGCCAGAAGCACCAGTACGGCACGGACTCAACTCACAAGGATGTACCAGGGAAACCCAATGAGGTAAGGATACATTGCTATATCCGCCTACAAGGGTAGCTGAGCGGAAACAATGAGGCCTGTAACCAGACCTGGCCAGAAAAAGCTCAACTCACTATTTTTTTTGTGAGAAAGGAGGGAAGCCATGTTTGTTGCGGTCCGGTGCTTGTAATGTTACAATGGGGTTTGACCTTCAGCCAGGTAGTTTGGCTGCTTGGCCTGCTCAACTGTTCCAACTGCACCAAAAATATCCATGAGATTGGAAATAAAACGATAAGTCTCATTAGTTTGCTTCTGCAAGAAATGAAAAACATCCTCAGAGCTAGCTTGAAAATGGTTGAAAGTGCCTGATTCGTCCAGACAAATTCTATGAGAAGAGGGGAAGTCAGAAAATAACTGTGCATAAGTTCTTCGACAAAAAAAAACACAGGAGCGCAAGAACAAAGGAACACGCCATGCTTTTCATCTTGGTGCTTGTAAAAGCGCAAGGTATATTGTGCTCGTAGGCTCCAAAGTTGTTGAATTAGATGAATACTCAGAACATTTGTGGTGCAGCGTATGGTTTGCAGACATTCATTTCAAATATGCGCATGCAATGCTCCATGTTCACCAAGATATGAAGCAGTAAGCCCAGTCAAACCCAATGAGAGTCAATGGTGGACGGTCTGGAGGATGGCTTCAGCAACATCTTGTTCCAGGTCCATCTACTTTTGATGACACGCATCGTGTATTTTTGAAACATTCAGACAGAAAAGATAAACTAAATAGGCAGAGGAAACACTCCCTGAATTAAATAAGGAAAAGGAGACACATTGGCTCAGAAGAGCCGTGAGTCCCCTCCACCATGAAGTTTAATGGAATAAAAAGTGCTAATGGGGATCTGGAGGGCTAGCGGAAGCACTCGGATCCAGAACCTGGCTGTGAGAAGTATTATTGTTTTCATTAGCACGCCTAGTGGTAACAAGCTTGTTGGCTACATAACTGAATGGGCATGCAGTTTGCGAGCAAATTTATTGGCACGTTGGTGGTCGAGTTCCACTGGAGTTGTTTAAACTGGTCAAGGGTATGCTCAGTGTAAAACACATTGGGGCATTCAGATACCAAGAACAGTCAAAAAAGGCAAACAAGCGCTCTGAGAGGTCTTGCTGAG
This sequence comes from Dunaliella primolecta, assembly GCA_914767535.2. Taxonomy (NCBI): domain Eukaryota; kingdom Viridiplantae; phylum Chlorophyta; class Chlorophyceae; order Chlamydomonadales; family Dunaliellaceae; genus Dunaliella; species Dunaliella primolecta. The sequence goes on along the minus strand of OU611751.1, from coordinate 3,933,736 downwards.
GTGAACAGTGTCTACTATTGCTAGTAGCAATCATAACGAAGATAACCACCGACACTGTGTGTGCAGAATGTGTGCAAATGATGCATTTCGTCCCAGAGCACAAATTCATGGCAATGCTTGGCATCGTGACAGGCTGGCCAGACCATTCATGTACAGCTTCCAAGGGTAGACTGCAGTCTTAGGGAAATAACAAATTGTTATTTCCCCTTGATTGACAATGTCTAACCAAACAACAAACAAACAAGGGTAGCCTGCATAACATATGACTGAAGAAAAACAGAGGAATGATAAACTACACGGGAAGGGAAAACGCACCCCACCGTTCATTGATGTGACATCAATGAAGGAAATGAGGATACTCTAGGCCGAGGCACCATGTATCCCCTCCACCAAGAGAAAAAAGAAAGAGGCCAATGGGGTTCAGGAGGGTTAGTAACAGCACCCCTTCCCTGACCTCGGTGATGAGCCTCTGAGAGTTGAGAGAATTCTTCTCTAGATCGCGTCTGCCAGACCAGTTTATGCTTGCTTGCACCAAACGAGCTCTCGAAAAGACTTCTTTCAACTCTCATCAGCATGATCAGGCACGGGCTGCTGCTAGTAACCCTCCTGACCCCCATTGACTTCTTTCTTTTGTTTCTCTTGGTGAAGAGGTTACACGGGGCCTCAGCCCTAGGTATCCTCTTTTCCTTAATTGATGTGGGGAGTGTTTTAATTCCCTGCGTAGTTTTTCTTTTCTTTTCCATAGGCGTACTGGACAGAATGAGCATGAAGCTTCAGAGCAAGCTTGATGGCGGGATGAGTGTCCGGACCAAGCTCTTTAAGAGGCTCCAGAGTGCAAGGGGTGTAGATGACCGCGCCCACACCTAACAGAGTATTATGAAGGTTGACTTGAGCTGAGGCCCTTGAAAGATCGCGACAGAGGTGACGGTGTTGCTGCTTTGAGGCCTCAAGCTGATTGTTCAGTTCTGCTTTAATTTTTCAACAGTTCTTAATGCCAGACACCCAGACATCGAGACTGGTTTCAAGAGATTTGAAAAGCTACCCTGTGACCAGCAGTATATTTCTATGAACATCATCCAAAACCACACCCCCTTTTGCCGCTTACCGCATCTAGCCCAAACCTGGTCTGAAAAGTCCAGAAGTGGAAAGAGTGGGCATACACAGATGGCAGCTACCATATCCACCTTGGAAAACGCGCGATTGGAGCAGGAGATTACCACCCTCAAAAGGAGAGGCCCAGCTATGTCCAACCAAACAGAACAGGTATCACTTACACCATTGTAAGGGCTGAATTAGCCGCAATAGCAGCTGCTATTCTTCGCGGCCACCCTCACATCGCCACGGATAGCCTTTATTCACTCCACCAAATCAGAAAGCAAACACTGTACCCAGAGCTTCACCGTCAGTATCTCCAAGGCCATATCCTTAAAATAATAATGCAGCTTGTGCGCAATTCACCTACCCCCATTTAGTTTTACAAGGTTAAATCTCATGTTGGAATTGCAGGCAACGAATGCGCAGGTGCCATTGCCAAACATCAGGCCATTCAGGCCGATGACACCCCTGCAGACATAACCTTCCCCTGCGTAAACCTTGAAGGCAATCCTTTCCATGACACCACCTGGCTTGCCTTTGAGGAAACTGCCCACACCCGTGCAAACCTCTAGACGCCCAAACTCACCAGCCCTAAAGTTCAAACACTTTTCCAACCTCCATGATGCCCTCAGGGCTGCAGACACACATGCCCTCAGGCTGCAGACACATGCATACATATGGGATTTCAAAGCATTCTTAAGGTCTGGGAAGTGCTTGAGATTGGGAGTAGGGGAGGAAGGTTCAGATGTACTTGGTCTAGCCTCTTCTCGAGCCAGCAATCAATATTGTAGAAAGGGTTGCCGCCTGGGTCAGCGCTAGGGACTCCAAATACCGGTATCAAATACCGGTATTTGTCAGATTGTTATCGTTGACTCACCCTCGGAGGCTAGCCTGGTATTTAGCAACCTTGTCTGCGCATTCATTCACAGCTATTCCAGCGTGACGTTTGAACTTATAGGAAAATATGCAAGGTTGAAAATTGTCTTCAGAACATCTTGCTGTCCATGATGCCTGTGTTTCTCTGGACACAGGATTTACTTTCTAGGCTGGTGAAGTGAGCTGAGGCTGTCCGTGGCAATTTGTGCGCGTATTTGTGAATGAGTGCAGCAGCAATTACAGCCACTTCAGCTCTTCCTATGGTGTTGGTAATGCTAGCGCCATTAGGCTCAACTAGATTCTTTGAGTCACCCAAAGGATGGTACACGCCTGCCCCTATCACTGTTTTCTTGTCCTGGACCAGGCAGCTGCTGTCTGTGTAAGCCCAGGACTTTTGATCTACAACTTAATGCTGGAGATTTGGATTGGACTGACAAGGATCCTCTACTCTGGAGCAGGGGCATTCATGTCTGTGGCTAAGTGGTCAGGTTCTGTAAAGATGCAATCTGCATCATTATGATTGGCACTTGATCCTGAGATGCCCTCAGGGCTGGCTACACTGTTGGGGCAAAGACCTGGAGTTGTGCCTTTTTGTAGAATGTGTGCGCTTCAAGCAAGTTTAAAGGAGGCCCATTTTCAGAGAGCTCTGTCAGTACGCCAGGCAGAATGGCTCTGATGTTGGGGGCGTCTCTAGGTGGGTTGTTGAAAGTGTCTCTAGCTTGTGGATTTACATTAAGGGGGGGACAGTACGTTGGATTGAGTTGTGTTCAGCAAGAGGTGATGAGTTGGGTGCACAGGAGGAGTGATGCTTGTTCTGTGTCTGGAGCGCTTTCTTTTCTTGGGAAGCTTGCTATTGAGCTCTGTAGATCTTGTTGCTATAACCTCCCCCCTCTGAGGGCACATTTGAAGCGTCTCTGGTGGAGTGTTAGGTTGATTGACATTGGCTCCTGAGGTGTCCTGGCCACATTGCTGTGACAAATGCCTAGGCCCTTGCTTTTTTGCAGAGCGTGTGCGCTTGCTGGGAGGCCTATCTTTGGGGTTCTTTTTTTTGTAAGCCGGGCAGGTAAGCACTGATGCAGGGAAGCATCTCCATGTGGGGTTTGGAGAGTAACCTTAACTTCTGGTTTGATATTTTGGGGGAAGGAAAAACAATGGTTTGCGTGGACTCCACATCGGATGTGAGGACTGAGTGCATAGGAGAGGCTGTGCTTGCTCTGTGTCTAGATCGTGTCTCTTTACTGGGTAGCTCACTTTGGGGATCTGTTGCTCCAGTGTTTGTCATATTCTCCGTGTGGGAGCAGACTTCTGGGAGCAGACAGGCATGGGAGCGGTGCCTGCCACCACTTTGTGCGTGAGAGGTCTTCAATGAGAGCCAGTAGTTATTGTGGATTGGGTTCCTGGCATCTGGAAATGCAATACCCGTGGGACCCGTGAGTGCTGCAGTGCGTGCACAGGCATCAGCCCCCTCATTACCAATTATAATAGTGCCAGAGTGGGCTTTGGCTTTGTAGAAATGGATAGGGCGTGGGGAGTGCTCTGACATGGTTGATATAGTTTGAGTGAGCTCTGCACGTAGGTGATTCCCCATGCGCATCGAATTCGGGTTTTTCTCAAAATCTGGGAGAGGCAGGATGCACTATCAGAGGCAATGTCAGTTTGCCCTTGTTGGAGTGCTACAAGAATGCCTGCGAGTTCTGCTCTGTTGATGGTGTTTGTAAGTCCATGTCCATTGGGATTTATTTGCAGCTGCAAGTGTCGGGAGGGTGAAGTAGTGCCGCTTCCCGGTTTGTAAATGCCTAAACCAGAAAGTGGTGGGAGTCGTCATCTTTGTGTTTAATCACACTGCCATCTGTGTAGGTGATTTCTCTCCAGTCCTTGATTTTAGGTGTGAACATCTTCTTGTAGTTGGCAGGAAGGAAGGCTGCCCTTGCCTGAGGGCACTTGTGTGAACAGCTATGGATGTCAGGGGGGAGTGATGGGAGTTTCTTTTTTCAAGTGTTTGATGCTAGGTGTTGGTGGGTACGCAGTGGCGTGGCAGGATTAGGACGATTCAGGGGTAGCCAGTTACCTTATGGTACATATTGATTGAGGAGTTGGAACCAGTCTTTGTTTGCGCTATCTAGCATTAATCTGGTATTAAGATTCAGCACCACGATGAGTTGCCTAGGATAAGAAGGTGGGGTAAGGTTGGATATGGTATCAAACCAGTGTTGCGGTGCCTGGAATTGGATGTTTCTGGTAGGAAATTTGGCAAGCAATTTTGCAAGATCTGGGTAATGATTAAGCCAGCTCATATAAGTGTTACAGCCGAAGCCTCTCCAGTGGGGCAAAAGCATGAAGAAGGCAACAGGTTCTGTGTTTTGGAGGGAGGAGTGCACTGCTTGGCGCAGGAGTCTGAACATGGCTTCATCATCATGGGGGGGATGGCAGAAGGAAAAGCCATTGTAGCGCACAGACAGGGCGTTTGTGTGTGCTCCAAAGACCTGGTCACGGCAGCTTGTAATGAAATAAGTGTTGAAGGTACCGTCAAATTCAAGAGGGTTGGAGAACCTCTCTGTTGAGACCTTGCACCATTCATGCAGGGCTGATCGAATGTGAGGTGATCAGCGTGTTAGATTTGTAGACATTTTTGCTTTTGGCAGAGAGGTGTTTTTGTTGAGCCTTTTGACGTGAGAGCAGTCGTCAGAAAAATCACAGGCTGATTGAAACTGATTGAACCTGATTGAAATTGATTGAAGCAACATTTCAATCAGCATCAAGCAGGCCTCAATTGATTTCAATCAGCCCTATTTCAATCAGGTTTCAATCGATTTCAATCAGGGTTGAAATGGATGATGCCAACATTATAGTTGCTCTGCATTATATGCAAGTTTGATCTATGGTGGTCAGGTTTGCCTCAACATGTGGAAATGCAGGTCTTTTGGTCACACCTAGCCCTGGCACATTGCCTGTTCCCACAATCGCACGGTTCCAATCAGTTTTTTCCCTTATTCCAGTCAATTTCATCTTATTCCAGTTTAGTACATGAGCTTCCTGTGCAGAATTTAGATTGAATGTGATCTCAGGTGATCTGAAATCGTCAGTTCGGCCTTAGGGGTTCGTCAGATCAGCCTTAGGGGGAAAAACTTACTGAATCTTTCAGTGAAAGTTTGCTCGCTGTTGTCCTAGTCGTCCTTGTTGTTGTTGTTGTTGTTGTTGTTGTTGTTGCTGTTGTTGCAACGAGACGGATGCACTAGGCCATAAGGACCAGGCCACTGGAGGAGCCTCCTCTGCAGGACTAGGAAGGCGCTCCTCCATTCCCCCCAAAGATTGATTGCTTGACTCTACCTACAGGGAAAAGAATTGCTAGTGCATAGGGTTTAAACAGTTCATTGCACTGTTCGGAAATTTTCTTAAATACGCACTGGTTACCACACGGTGCGTTGCTCTGCAAAAACAGCTTACAAACCTCACGTAAATTACAATCAATGCCATGTAGGTGTGGCCCCCAAGCTACCGATTTGTTTGTTTTTACAAATACCTGGGTCCCTTGTACATATGATCCGAACCTCGGGCATCATGGTTGTAGGGGGCTACCATGATTCAGGATGTCTTGGCACAAGTGGCTTGTAGAAAAGAAAAACTACGTAGGCAGAGGATACTCTCCCTACATCAATTAAGGAAAAGGAGACACATTGGCTCAAAAGAGCCGTGTGTCCCCTCCACCACGAAGACATCAAAAAGAATATCCTAATGGGGATCTGGAGGGTAATTGGAAGCACCCGGCTCCATAGCCTGGCTGCAAGAAGTATTCTTGTTTTCAATAGCACGCCTAGTGTAAAGGAGTGAAGCTTGATGTGTATTAATATGTTCAGTTCAGATTTGTACTACAAAGTAAGGGAGTGAAGCTTTATGGATGTTAGTCTGTTCAGCTCAGGCAAAACTTTTAGCACCCAGTTTGATTAGCTGGCAGTACGCAAGACATGACATACCCTGTGACCTTTTGCCTCTACAAGAATGGTTTTGATGTAGCCGTTTTTGAGAAGGGTTACAAGGTTTACAATGGAGTTCAGACTTTGGCCAGTAAGTTTGGCTGCTCAGCCTATTAAGAGAATAATACCGAACAATAAAAAAAGAGTAGCCGTTTTTGTAAACAGGGAGCCGCAGCACCCCTACTAAAAGGAACTGATAAGCAAGTTGGTGCAAAGGTTAAATCTGGCTCTGTGGCACTTTCAGCAACTTCCTATTTTCCCTGTAGCCTAGATCCTTGGCACCAGGTATTTCAATGGTCTAAATCTTGAAGCCCAAGTTGTTACAAGCACGCACGGGGGCCCCGGGCGGGCTTTGGCCCTCGGCTCTTGCATTCTAATACAACAGTTGTTTTGCAATCCATGCCTGGCTTCTGAAAGAAGCTTCACCCTAGGACCCCCTTTAATGGAAGCTGGTGCCAATTTAAGGAGACACTTGAGGATTTCAAGGAGGGGTGGCAACCTCAACAGATTAGGCCTGGGTATATTTGTCTGAATTTGTGTGTTTTAACTCCCTTCCGTTCTGCGTCCGTCTCATATTTGGTGCTGGTTTTTCCTGTGTGCTCTAATTTGTTAGAGGTGGTGTTAGACAGGTTCAAAAAGTCAGCTGCACACATTTCCCCAAGAAGTCAGGTGCACGCAGCTTTGGGAAAACTATACATTAGATACATTTCTTTTACAGTGATTGCCGATGCTGAGCAGCTGCGAGTCAAACTGGAAGTCAACGTCTTGCCTTTTGCAGCTTGGCCCTGTGTGTACCGTGACGTTCATCAAACCTTTTTTCTAAGCGTTTTCTGAATGGATGCATCAACAGTGGTTGAGAGAGAGAGTGTGTTTCCAGCTTGGCAAATTTTGGAGCTGTCTCTGGTTTGCGGCCCGTCGCATTTGGGGCGTGCAGTCCCGCCTTGCGTCCAATGGCAACGACATTCTTATGGTCGTGGAGTGGATGGGCTGATGTCCGAACCTGTGCTGCAGCCGACCTTGAGTCAACGCCCATGCAATCACCACAAGTGCGTCTCGCGACACAAGCACACACACACACACACACACACACACACACACACACACACACACACACGCAAGCACACACACACAACACACACACTCACACACACACGCAAGCACACACACACACACGCGCGCGCACACACACACTCACGCGCACACACACACACACACACACACACACACACACACACACACACACATACACGCACAAACGCACACACTCGCGCGCACACACACACGCACACACACACATACGCACACATGCACTCACACACACACGCACACATGTGCACACACACACACGCACGCACACACATGCACACACACACGCACGCACACACACACGCACACACACACACACACGCACACATGCACACACACATACACACACGCACACACACATGTGCGCATTCATACACACATATACACACATGCATGCACAGGTAAAGCACTTGTTAAATCCATCAAGAAGGCCATGGATGGGGAAGGTTCATATGGTGAGTGTCTCATGCGTCTAGTGCTTCCCCTTGCAGATGTACTGTGCATGCACAAGGTGTTTCCCCCTTTGGCTCGCGTTCGAAAAGCAAACAGGGGGGCAGGCAGCACGGCATTCAATGCTCCTTTGCCACCATTAATTGATTGACATGAGTGGCATCAGTTAGGGAAGAGGAAAAAAAGAAGAAGAACAAAAGGGAAGTAGGTGGGCATGCTTGCCTTGTCTCATAGCCATTACATACCAGGCTTGTAAATGTATTTCCCAGCAACGGCAATGTGTTAGAATGTACATTGACTCCAAAAAAGGAGTTCACTCCTTCCCAGCCTTGGCTCGCAATGTTGTGCTGTGTCATTTAAAGGAGTTGCTAAATAGGGCGAAGAAAGCAGCAGTGACCCCTTGTCAAGTGAAAATGGTCTCTTTGAATGTTGGATATCCACGCTTACGTTAGAGCATGCCCCTCCCCCTAAAATGCTGCCACGTTGAGTATAGTGATGGCATAACTGTGCTATAGGTGGCATTAGCATGGGGTGGTTATGACGGAGGAGGAGAAGAAAAAGAAAATGAAGAAGACAGCTAAAGGCAAGCTTGTCGTGTAGCAGCTGCTGCACACAAGCGTATGGCTTGTAACCCTTTTACCGCCCAACGATATTGGAAGTGTGAAGCACTACCCTGCATTTTGCTCTCCCATTCCAGGACTTGATGGGGAGGACCAAAGCCGCCTTACTAGAAAAAGAAGGTGAATGAAGGTGCTGCACCAGATGTATTATAGGAGCATCTTTGGAGCCAAGGCTTGAGCTTGTGGTTCAAAAGGCTTTAATGTAGAGCCTCGACGTTCATGTTTGTTTAGCTGAGAGCTGAACCAATTGCGCATGCGTGCAGGGTGAATCCATATGAACAAGAGCGCTTGGCTTGAATTCAAGCGAACAAGAGAATGGAAGAGAATGGAAGAGCTTGGCGTGGTTAATGCTGCAAAAAAATCCTCACACTTCCAACGGCAGCGGCAGCCAACTCAGGCAAGTCTAACTGGGCAGGTGTGCAACCTGGAAGTCATGTCGCTGTACACCAGCATCTTGGATTGCACAAGCTCTAATCAAAGCCATGTTATTTGGTTTTGAAAACCCTGCTCTTATCCTTGTTAAATGCTTTGAATTATGCACCACTTAGTCGCTGACATCATCTCTCTTTTTTTCTTTCATGCTGCGTGCTGATTTGTGTTTAATTTTTCAGGAAGTCTGAAAACTTCATCTTGTATGTTGTTGCTGTTGTTGTGCGAGCAGGGACAGGCCGCGCCAGAGGAAGGGTCCACCACTGGCAGGGCCAGAGCAGGTGCAGAGCTGACGTGCGATTTATAATTCATGCAATAAGATGCTTTGAATGATGCACCACTTAGTCGCTGACATCAAAATCAGTCATACTTCCATATAATTGCAATTACACCTCTTTCTGTGATGTACACATGCAGAAGAAGCATAACGTGGCTAAAGCAGATATGGTTAATTTGATCATTTGGTTGGACAAGCATTTACCCTCTCATTAAATATACAAGGTTGGAACAAGCAGCTCCATGATCCTGCTGGCTTAGCAAGAACGGGGTGGGCTGTGGGGCTATTTCGTCCGCCTGCATAAGGGAAACCCACTGATCCAAGTAAGGCTTGTGATTGAAGTGCCTTCAGGTTGCATTCTTCACTCTAGGGTGTGCAAAAAGTTGGAAAGCTGCAGAGTGCCACAGCAAGCTGTTAGAATCCCTTAATGTGAGACATTTTCCCTTTGTGAAGTTCCTCTGTTTGTAGTATTGGAAGAATTCTGTATCCTAACAGCTTTCCAGAGCTGGAAGAAATACGGTTTGGCTGCTGAGTTTGAAGTTCATTTACTGTTGAAGTTGAGGGCTCTGTCTTGGGCATCGACACTTACACATTTATAACATTCCTACAACCCCGAAACATTCACAATCCTTTATGCAAATGGAATGCAGGGAGGAACAAACAATGAAAGCTCAGCGGCCACCCAAGAGATAACTGGCATGTAAACTGAGCGAGAAATTTCCAGGTGAATGGCATGGGTCTAATATTACAACACATGAGGTTGACAACATGGCTGATATGTTTGTGCTAGCAGGGCTGGTTAGGTGGCAACTGCGGGCTTCGTACAAAAAGGCAAGCCAATTATCGCCCATGCCTCTTGTGCATGTAGAACTCTTGCTGCATGCCCGTGTGTGTGTTTGTGTGTGCACACGCGCGCGCAAGGTTTCCTGTCTGGAAGTTGAAAGTGAAACCTACAGGTGATGGCTTAACTGAGCACAATCCCGCCTTTTTGTGCCCGCAGGTTGGAGGGGTGTCCTGTTAAGCCACCAGTGAACAAGTCTGCTGGCATGGTATAATGATGCATGCCGAATTGTTCGTGAAAAATTTGCTTTTGCTTTTTACACCTGATAGGCAAGAACTATGCTTTTGAATTTATACCTCTCTCAGTCCCAACTGCAGAGTTCCTCCTTTAGAGGGGAATAGTAGTGCATGAGAATGCAGGCTGCTTGTTTTTTTAACATGGCTTGTTTCCCAACATGGCACATTCCTATTCTGATTTTGGTTCCTTGCCTCAAGCATGTTACATGAGCACTCACTGCCAAGTCTTTCCTTTGCGTGACTGATTTCTGCTTAATGGACTAACTTAGTCATGATCATGATTTCGAAGGCAGGTGCCGCAGTGTGTTGCTACCCCTTTCTTTGCATGCCTTCGTTTTTTTGCAGACAAGCCTGCTTTTTCCATTTCATATTAGTTGTTTAACTTAGCCTTGTTGGTTTTGAAGCACAGTTCCTCAATTCACGTTGTAGTCAATGTAAACCTTTCTTTTCAATGCAAGGAGAAATGATTGATCTACATCTTGCCCTCTCTCTAGGAGACTACTTTCCATGCAAATGACTACATCTGTGCCTTCAGCGCAGGTAACAAGAGGCAAGATGAAAGGCGAAAACAACATTTCAATCAAGGCTCCATTGAAATCAATAGATACCTATTGAAAGAACTCTTGATTGATTTCAACCAAGGTGTGATTGAAATCAATAGAGACCTATTGCAAGAAGATCTGATTGATTTCAACCGAGATGTGATTGAAATCAATAGAGACCTATTTTTAAGAAAACCTGATTGATTTTAACCAAGATGTGATTGAAATCAACAGAGACCTATTGAAAGAAGACCTGATTGATTTCAATCAAGATGTGATTGAAATCAATCGAGTTTTTTGGCTGTGTGAAAACTCGATTGATTTCAATCAGACTCGATTGAACAACCAATTGAATTTGCCCTGATTGAAATCAATCAGGTTCAATCAGCATCAACCAGCCTGTGATTTTTCTGACGCGTCCAATAATTTCAGTTGCTGAATCCTGGACTGGTGGCTGGATGGTGGTGTGTAAGCCTGCCTTTTTGGCTGCTTCATAGGCTTCGAGCAGGGTCTTAATTCTGTCTACATTGAGCATACCAACGAACTTGCCATTAGCAGTGTAAATAGATTGTAAATCGGTGAGGCCCTAGCTAGCTTGCTAGTTAGGGGACCTTTCCTTAATGCACGCAGCTGGACCCGGCTTGCGTAGTCTTTTCTTTTCTTTTGTAAATACAGGCACATTCAGAGGTGGTTACTTCCTGCATTTGTGCCGGCGTGGCAACCTCATCAGATGTGTCAGGTTGGAGAGTTTCCTTCATGAGGTCAACACTTATAATAATAATATCACATTGCCATGTTGGCATGATATCTGTCTGGGGGTTGGTAGGTTGGACATCGAAGGTGATATTCTTGCAAATGGCACAGCCGGTAGTTGAGAACCATGAAGAGTCAGATAGGCTCTGAGGATTGCCTTCAAAGCCTTGGTTGACAAGATTGTCCAGGTCTACTGCATCGTTCAGGGGGTCTACTTTTTGTTCTAGTCCTTCCTCCTCAAAGGTTTGCACATGGGCATGCAGATCTGGATGCATATTGGCAGCTTTCCATTCTGGACGCCATTCCACATGGATCATTTCACAGTCTTCAAAGAAAAAAAAGAAAAGAAAAGAAAAGTCTACGCAAGCCAGGTCCAGCTGCGTGCATATAGGAAAGGTCTCACCGAGGAGGTTCACAGGCCCAGTCTAAACCAAGCTATGAACCGATGGGTAATAATTAATCAGGGTCAGGCGGGTTTTCAGAGAAGTTGAGACTGTTTACTAGAGAGCGCGTCTGTTCACTGGGCAGCTCGCTTTGGGGATCTGTTGCTAAAAAAGGGTAAAGGTAAAGGGTAAAGGTCTACGCCCTTGAGCGTGCATTAAGCGAAGAACCCGTCAGGGAACTCACCAACCACCCGGATTCCTCCAAGTTTCTTGAAAAGAGTAAAGGGAAAAGGTCTACGCCCTTGAGCGTGCATTAAGGGACTGGAAGGGTTGCTCCAGTGTTTTTCATATTCTCCGTCTGGGAGCAGACTTTCTGTGTTGATGGTAGAGTGTTGAATTGGTTGATGTTTTGTGTTTCAGGATACATCAGATGTGTTGTGCTCGTACTGGGAGGGCTTGCTATAGGAGCTGTCACAGGTCTGACGCTGGATGCCCGTGGGAGGCGACGTCCGGTGATCTCATGCCTGAAGTGAGTTGTGGAGGGAGGCTGTGGTGCTGGTACTGCCTGTGTTGTGTGGTTGTTGCTGGGTTGAGGGTTAGCATCAATGTTGGTAGAGGGATTAAATGCTTCATTGAGGTGTGTATCAATGAGGCCACTAATGTGGGTGTTGTTTATTCGGCGATGAACCACAAGGACTATGGCTTTAGTATTTTTTGCAGGTGAGGATTTTTGGGATATCAGCAGTGTTAAGTTCTTCAGTGGATGGAAGGTTGATGAGGGCTGCCAGTCTATCGAGTGCCATTTTACATTTGATGTTCAACCTGGGGTATTTTGCCTGGAGTTGATCCACTGTGATGACCATGGTTTTGCAGGGAGATGTGAGGTCATGTGTCTCATTGATACCAAGGCCCATAAGGGGTTGTACAATACATGTGATGAAGTTGGAGAGGTTGCGGGCGGGGGGCGCACAGTGACAGTTTTAGTTATGTCTTTAATATATGATGGAACATGCTTTCCCCTTCTTTTCTGAGGTGGATCTCACTAAGATGGATACTGATCAGCTGACGGGCCCGCATGCAGTAGTTGAAATTGTTTCACACGGAGGCTGGTTCCTTAATTCTTGTTGAGAAGTCCACAGACAGGTTCATGAGGTGTGCTATTTGATTGGTGAGGAGATGAAGGCTAACTGTTAGCAATGGGTTAATAGGCTGTCTCAGGTTTCCAAAGAGGCTCTCCAAGGCTAGAAGAGCCTAGGCCTATGTGGGTAGGGCCTAGTTGGAGGATTATGGTTAGAAATTTGCTTTTGACAGAAGGCTCGTTTTTATCCAAAATGTATCAGGCTGAGATCCATCTCAGCTCCTTTGCATGCTCCAGAGCCATGTGAGCGTGATGCTTGGTGTTCAGCTTGCCTCAAGCTGACCATCTATTCACACTGGTAAATTTTTTGCCTCCATACACCCGCATACCCAGGCCATTATCCCTGACCCCCAACTCCATCACACTGCCAAGAAGTTGCACTTTTAATAGGATCACTCCAAAACACACCCCCGCTGGCAGGCAATATCTTTCCCATTTACCAGGAATCCCTCGGGTTTGTTGAATATTACAAGTGACCCCTTTCCAAAAACTAGGTAACGCTCTTTGCAAACTAGAATAAGCTCATTCTGCCAAAGAGCCTCCCCTTGCCTCTAGGCCTAGGCAAGGCTAGGCGAGTTGGCTACCCAACCCTACTAACTGCGCAATGTCTGGCTGAGGGGTCCTCCAGGCTGGATGTGAGTGCGGAGGCCATGCGCCTTTGGTATTCAACACAGATTGAGCGGCGCCCTAGTCCAAGGTTATTCACATTCTCTCATATCATTGCTGCTGTGTTGTTTGAGAGGTTGTCTTTATGTTATATGGTTCTGTCAATCGATTTTGTCTTAGATGATAAGGTCTGCTAGGGTGCATGGAGTAAATGCAAAGGCATAGACAAGACTAGACAATGCGAATCATACCTTTGGCTTGCAGGGGAGAGGTCAGAGAAACATTAAGATTTTCAAGCTTCTCCCTCAGGTTACAATGTATACGTAGGATCTGGTGCTTCCAATGTTAATCCATGGTGAGTTGGACTCCAAGGTAAAGGAAAGGCTCATGGTAGATGGTAGGAACTGAGCTTTCTGTCCTTAGATGTCTATCCCTGTTTGGAGGTGATGACTGAGGGATTGAGGGAGGGTGTAACCCCATTATAATCCTTGGGGGTGGGGGCTACAAAGGATACCAGTGGCCTTTGTTTTGCTGCCAGAGATGATGAGTGCTGCCCAGTCTGAATACAGGGTAAGCTTATGGGCTTGGACTTTGAGGTCTTGGGTTGTATTAGTAAGGCACAGGAGGTCATCAGCTAAGGCCGCGCTGCTCAAGATATTAGCAAGGTGGGTGTCTAGCATTTTGTTTTGGGATGCAGCTGTGCTGGTACCCACGGCCCCCTATGTGGAGCCATTGAAGGAAAAGAAAAGAAAAAATGAGGAAAAAAAAGAAAATAAGAAAAACTACGCAGGCAGTGAAGACACTCCCCGCATCAATTAAGGAAAAGAGGATACCTAGGGCCGAGGCACCGTGTATCCCCTTCACCAAGAGAAACAAGAAAGAAGTCAATGGGGATCAGGAGGGTTACTAGCAGTAGCCCGTGCCTGATCTTGGCGATGAGAGTTGAGAGGAGTCTTCTCAAGAGCGCTTCTGGTGCTAAAAAGTTTATAAGCGTACTGAACAGAATGAGCACGAAGCTTCAGAGCAAGCCTGGTAGCTGTATGAGTGTCAAGACCAAGCTCTTTAAGAGGCTCCAGAGTGTGGGGGGTGTAGATGACCCCTCCCACACCTAACAGAATGGTATGGAGGGTGACTTGAGCTGAGGCCCTTGAGAGATGGCTACATAGGCCGCGGTGCTGTTGCTTGGAGGCCTCCAGCTGATTCTTGAGCCTGGTGTCTTCACAATATTTGACCACCACGAAATGGACGTGCCTCTGTCCTGGAAGGAGCTGACTAGGGTGACGGACCTTGGAAGTAGGTGGAGTTGCTGTGGCTGGCGCTAAGTGCTCCCTGTTCCCCCCGCGCCCCCCTCTACTTCTCAATGGGTACCGGGAATTGGTCCTTGGCACTCTTTTCATTGGAACAACTAAAATGGCATCAGGGCGACTAGAAGTGAGCCTTTGTTTGTCAGGGAAACGACGAGGAAAAATGTACTTGGGAAGGGTTCTATTTGTTGAGTGTTCAGGGATCTGCAGGTTCTGTAGAGCAAGACGATCTGCGTTGCCAATGTCCATGGAGGCAAGGCCTGCCCCAAAAGGGCCTTTGCTGACACCTTTAAGGAGGATTCTGCTGGCAATGTTGTGACGCTCGGTTACCATATTTGATCTGGTGGAGTGCTTACATCCTTAAAGAATGTGAAGGGCACTGTCTGGCTCCCCACAGAGGGGGCATTAAAGACTGGTGGAAATTTTGAAGCGTACCGCATGCTTTTGATTGAAGAGTGTACCTGTGCGGTAGTTAAAGATATTCCGTTTCATTTTGAAAGGAAGCGTTCGCATGGTCCAGAAGGCATTGCTGACCTTTTTATGGAATGTGGTAAATAGGCTTTGGTATTTGGTTCTGATGTGCTTGCATGGGGTGGGGCAGCTTCCTCAAAGGCAAGCCAGGTGGTATCATGGAAAGGATTGCCTCCAAGGTTGACACAGGGGAAGGTTGTGTCTGCAGGGGTGTCATCACCCTGAATAGCCTGGTGTTTGGCAATGGCATCTGCGTATTCTTTGCCTGCAATTCCAGCGTGAGATTTAACCTTGTAGAGATAGATAGGGGTAGGTGAATCGCGCACAAGCTGTATGATTATTTTAAGGATATGGCCTTGGACATGCTGGCGATGAAGCTCTGGACACAGTATTTGCTTTCTAATTTGGAGGAGTGAAGGAAGGCTATCAGTAGCGATGTGAGAGTGGCCCTGGAGAATGGCAGCTGCTATTGCTGCTAATTCAGCCCTTACAATCGTATCTGTGACTCCTGATCCGTTTGGTTGGACATAATTGGGACTATCATTGCCAGGGTGGTAGACTCCTGCTCCTATTACTTGTCTTCCGAGGTATATTTGGCAGCTACCATCTGTGTATGCCCACTCTTTCCAATTCTGGACTTTTCGGACCAGGTTTGGGCTAGATGCGGCAGGCGGCAAGAGGAATTGTTGGCTTTGGACAATGTTCTTAGGGGTGTGTTGTTGTTCAGAAGGTAGTTTTTCAAATTTTTTGAAACCAGTCTCAATACCTGGGTGTCTGAGGTTGAGAACTGGGTCATTGCTGATGGTTGCTTTCCACCAGCGTGCTTCAGGGATTTGTTGTGCTAAATCAGTGAGCCAAGTTGGGTTGTTCTCATTTAGGCGGATTCTTGCTGCAGTATTCCAGACAGCAATAATTTGTAGGCTCCAGGAGTGGCGGGGAAGCATGGATTCCTTGCTGACCCAGAAGTGGGGAGTAGCATAGTTGAGAGCTGCTGATGGTATGGTTCCCAATGTGCAACAAAGATGAGGGTAAGCATTAAGAAGTTTGGAGTATGGATTCGTGCTCATTAAACCTCCCCAGCTTGGTAGTCGTGCTCATTAAACCTCCCCAGCTTGGTAGTCGTGCTCATTAAACCTCCCCTTGCTGTTGCATCAGTTTGTAGTATTGCAGAGTAAATGGCATGTTTCAGGGTGAGGTGCATTACACGGTCGTCATAAATAGGATGGCATGACGAGAAGCCTGAGAATTTGGACGACAAAGCATTGTGGATGGCTCCAAAGATCCTGTCTCGAGGGTGTTCGCTCCAGTAGTGGATGTAGTTGGGGTTATGTTCTAAGGGTGAGGCCATTCTTTCCTGGGTCACTAATGCCCAATTCTGGAGAGCTAAGTGGACATGGTCAGGTAGGATGCGCATGTAGGAGTCTTTGACTTTTTTACTTTGGTGTTTGCTGCTGTTCAAGATAGAACGCGAGAAGAGGCCCAGGAGCTCAGAGGCAAAGCTTTTAGGTAGGGGCTGGAT
Source organism: Dunaliella primolecta (assembly GCA_914767535.2). Classification (NCBI taxonomy): domain Eukaryota; kingdom Viridiplantae; phylum Chlorophyta; class Chlorophyceae; order Chlamydomonadales; family Dunaliellaceae; genus Dunaliella; species Dunaliella primolecta. The sequence continues at coordinate 3,917,139 of OU611751.1, read as the reverse complement.
CGTTTCATGTATCCCACTCTGCTTGGCTCTGTCAAATGCGTTATAGAGGACATTAATGCGCTCTGGGGTGAGCATCCCTTGACATTTGCCATCTGTGCCGTAGATGCATGCCCCCTGTAGGGATTTGATCTCCGGTAGCACCAGGGGTGGTATGGAAGGTGTGGAAGGGGAGTTAGTGGCCTCTGCTCTGGGGTGGGGATCTGTTGTGTTACTGGGATTTGGTCTAACAAGGTCAACGTTTGTAATCCAAAACTCACAACGTCCAGTCCCAGTAATGTCTGCTTGTGGGTTTGTGGGGTTGACATTGAAGGTGACCTTGTTGCGGAGTTCTGTGTCTAATTTTTGTTTCCATGTATTGTTCCTGTCTTCTCTGCTAAATCCTTGCCTTTCTAAATTATCTAATGCAAGGTCAGCAGCAGGTATGGAGAGGTTTGGTTCATCCTTGTGAGTCTCAAATTCGACAATGCGCTGGAGGAAAGTTGGCCATGTTTCTTTGGTGTCTTCTGGCTCCCAGCTTGGCTCCCATGCATTGCACACGAGTTCTTTGCTGTGAGAGTTTGATTCTCGATTAAGTTTTTCATCTTCATTGAGATGAGCACAGGCAGGGCAAGCCCAGTAGTAGTTGTTGTCTACATCTTGTCTCTGTTCATTGGTGTAGCATCCAAGTTCTCTCATGCACGTCCAGTGATAGGTTCTATGGCAGACATCACAGATATACATATCAAGATAGGGGGGTTCAGAGTTCAAGAATTCTTTGCCACCAGGATAATTGCAGATCTTACAGCAGGCACATTCAATTCCTGCCCGGGCAGCAGATTCCATGCTTGCAGGTGTGAACCCAGCATTCTTGAACATTGTCAAAGCCCATTTTTCTATGGTCATGGGTGCAAAGTGGGTTTGGTATTGCTTCTGCTGTAAGGGGGGGGCATCCCTCCTGTCCCTTTTCTTGGCTGTAAAGAGTCTCCATGCATGTGCCATTGAAGGAGTGGTTCCATGTAGAGCAAAAAGAGAAAGGGAGATAATGTATCACCTTGGATTGTTCCCCTCTCAACTGGTATTTGTTTGGTGCTTCCTCCTGAGGGTAACCTAATTTGGGAAGTAGAATTTTCATAGAGGTTTTTGACCGTGCCAATGGCACCAGTAGGGAATCCCAAATCATACATTATCCAAAGCATCCGGTCATGATCAGTGGTATCAAAAGCAAAAGTGAGGTTCATGACAAGGGCATAGATGTCTTTACTAAATGCTTTTGCATCCTCAAGCCCCATCATGACATTCTGGAGCTGGTGGATTGTGTCTTTTTGGTTAAAGAGGTAAAACCTAAACCCTTGTATAGAACCCAGCTTGAGTGGAGCTCAGTAGGGAGTGTGCTTCTGCATACTCATACAGGAGTGTATTTGTGACCATACGGGTCCACAGTTTGTAGAGTGTGTTGGCAAGCCCAATGGGTCTATAGGAGGAGGTTTCAGTCTTCTTCTTTATTTTTGTCAATGAGGATAGTATCACTAGTTTCCCATGACACTGGGGTAAGGCGGGTAGCCCACATGATGATGAAAAGTTTATGGGCACTTTTTTGGATCTCATGTGGGAGCATTCTGAGGATCTTTTTCACTATGCCATCAGGGCCTGGTGATTTGTCATTGCTGAGTAATTTAAGGCATTCATTTAATTAACTTTAACAAGGATCTTAGAGTGCAGCCAGTCTCTTTGCTTGCTTCTGTAATGACCATAATTGATTTTCCAACCAGCGCTGTGTTACAAAAAAAACTTGTTTGACTAGGCTTGCACACACACACACACACACACACACACACACACACACACACACACAGACACACACACACACTTAACCCTGATACACTCCTAAGTTGCTAGAGAGGCTGAATGCCACAACTGCATTATTGCAAGAGCTCGAGACACTGTGCATAAGCACAAGAACTTGATTGGTTGTTGATCAGGCTTGAAGCTCTTTGCACCAGACCTGTCAGATGCCTTTGAATGTCGTTTGAATGTTGTTTGAATGTTGTTTTTCCCATCCTGATCTGCAGAGACAGCTAAAATTGATTGTGTCACCTTGTTTGCAGCACTATACATTGCAGATGCATGAAGATTCTAATTTGCTTGATTGAAGACCTGGGAGACTTACCTGCCTGTCCCGCTTTGCTCAAAAAAAAGAAAAGAAAATCTACGTGGGCAGAGGAAATTCTCCCTGCATCAATTAAGGAAAAGGAGACGCATTGGCTCAGAAGAGACATGAGTCTCCTCCACCACAAAGCTACGAAGAAGAAAAAGCTAATGGGGATCTGGAGGGTTTGTGGAAGCACCCGGCTCCAGAACCTGGCTGTGAGAAGCATCACTATTTTCCATAGCACGTCTAGTGGTAACAAGCTTATCGGCATACTGCTCAATAGACTTCTGGCTTGAGAACAGCACTGATTGAAAGATTGAGTAGGAGGGACAACTCGGCTTGCTGACGCTGTACAATATTCTGAGCATAAGTTCAAAAAACACCTTGAGATATTATTGGACAAAGTCGCTTGAGTGATTTGCTTTATAATTTGACACTATCAAATAACTAGTAGTAATTGCTTGTTGTTGAGAAGTAAAACTTGACCTGTTCACTTGTATGTCCAAGCTGTTATTGGATCTTTGAGATATACTTTGGTATGGACATCATTCTTGAGTGGATGTGTGTATTCCTGAGATGGAAATAATTGGATTTGAACAAGACGTCTGTACCAGATTTGATTCCAATTTGTGGTATAAATTGTGTTTGCTTGACGTATTCAGTGTGGTATACTTGCTGGCCAGATGCTGTCTCTCTTTGTACTGGTAAAATCTGGACCATCATCTCTGCTGCCCCGACTCTGTGTACCTAAAAGGCTATGAGTTCAGCTGTCCACAAGTGCTAAATCCCAGACCTGAGTTTCACGCGTTTGCTGTGTCCAGCAGCATCCATGCTCGAACTTCTAACACGTTGCTAGCTTGCACCACACCAACAGCTGGTACTACACAAAATTGGTTGTTACAGCTTCCTTGTAGTTCCTCTTTTTTCCTATTTTTGAATATTTACAGCTTTCATGGCTTGTGTAGTAGTTTCCATTACTCTGAACTTCCCTGGCTGGTTCAGTTTCAATTGTGTTATTTCCAGGGTCACAGAGGGCTTGTAGGCCTGCTTTGGGTTGTGAATGCTTATCTGTGAAATTTTCCTTTGTGGTTGCCTGGGACTTTTGTAGATCATTTTGTTGAGTTGTTTGCGAGCAATGTTGTTACTTTCTTTATTACGTATGTAATTCATGGCTCGTTTTGTGTTGTTAAACATTTGCTGGAGGAAAGGAAGGTCAGGGTTCAGGTTGTCAAGCCCTACGATGGCGTTGCAGAGGGCTGTGTTTTCCTTGTTTGTTCCAGTTCGCAGTTTGGAGGCAGGGTCCAGGCCTTCCCATATACTCAAAAATCAGAATATTTCCCTGGAGGCCACTCCAATCAGTGTCTGTAAGGAGGGGTTTGGGGTGCTCATTTTGGGGATCTAGGAGGTACCAGATGCAAGGTCTTTGAGTGGGATAACCTGTGTTTGAATTCTTTTGAGGGTAATTACCCTATGCTATTATAAAAGCATGCCCTTGGCCATTCTCATTTGCTGTGGTCAGGATTGCTGCATCTGTATAGGCTGCTCTGGTCAGAGTGTTTTCAACCAGGGCTTGGGTAATTTTCAGAAGGGGCTATCTGAGGCCTAAAATTGCTTGTTTTTTGCATGCTCCTTTGCGTGTGTGTCCCGTAACTGGTTATCTTGGCTCTTGGCTTCCTCTGGTAGCTTTCTCTAGCACTGGAGTATATTTTTAACCAGTCACAGGACACGTGCCTAATCAGCAGCGGCGTAAACCCTAATTCTCACCACCAAAACTCCATATCTGACCACCCATTGCATCAAATTGGGTCAATTTTACTGATTTGGGGTCCTTGTAACAAAAGATTATCATTGCAAAAAACAATGGAATGAAAAGACTCAGTGGTTGGTGTTATGTGGCGATTCAGCCATTTTCCCATAATTAGGGTTTACGTGCCCCATGCCAGCTTTAGCCCACTCTATCTAAGCATCCAAGGCGGCTTACACAAATCCGAGCATATGCTCTGATAGCTTGGAATACCAGCAACACTTTAAAGCAAGAAATGTCCCAATCAGATGAAGTGGCCGTGGGTGAGCGCACTTTAAATGCAAAAGAGGAGCATATTGGGGCACATGCTCAGATAGCCCCCTCTGGGTAATTTCCACCTGCAGAGATATCATTGCAGGCATACTGAAGTATGTATAATCTTTCTTGCTCCCATGGAAGCTTGTTTAAATAATGATTGAAAATTGTAATATCAAAATTTCCTCTCACGAATATAGTAACAACGCAGGTCAATCAGGTTCTGAAGGTTGCGGCTTGCTAGTGTGTCTTCCATCTGACGGATGTGAGAGAGAATGTTATAGCCAAAGCTGATGTGTTCTCCGAATGCCATCTGAACGAGTGCACTAAGCAGAATGCCTTGTCCATGTAGGGGGAGCTGGGTGGAGCAATGTTTTCTCCATCATCCTCATAGGTATGGGAAAGCTTGTAAATTGTGAAGGGAGGCAAGTCTGTATTGGAGTTCTTCGGGTCAATTGGCCTGTTCTTCAGGGAGTCTAACAGCTTCCAGTCCCCAAGGACTCTTTTGATGGCAAACACATGGTGATGACTTCGGCACAAAATAGCATTGCAGTTGTGCTGCCGGGCATGGAAGCCTAGAGTGGCGCAAATGTGGCAACTGGAAGTGTCTCTAATCACGGTAATTTCAGTTTGTTGAAAATTATTGGATACCAACCATTCCTGGAAATAATCGGAGAAGTCTGTACCTGGCTCGATCGGGAGCAAAGGACCATCCCTGGTAACTGGGATTCTATTTCTATACTGGATGTCAATAAAGTCTTACAAGCTTTGTGGAGTGACAATGCATGCTTTAAACATATTCCTTTATCGCATGGACCTGGCAGTGGTTGCTGTTTAAAATAAAAACCATTTTGGCTTGGTTCCTTCCTCATTAAATTGCTGCAATCATGAGGCATTGTCACTGCAGTCCGGGAAAGTTGCTTTAGTGCTGCAATTAGGAAAATCTTTGCCATACGCCCCCCCTGGTCAAGGGAGGTAAAATTATGGAAGAGGTTAACGGAGTTGGGGGTGCAGCAGAATGGGAGGTGTGCAGTGAAGACTAAAGTACTGGGTGGCAATGGTAGAAATGCCATAACGACATTATATAACACCACAAAATAATAATCGTGGGTGTGCGGCGATTTGCAACTGTAGTGTCTACAGGTCAATTACCCTAATAAGGAAAAAAGATGATGGAAAAGGGTAGTTCTGTCCTCGCTGGGGATCGAACCAGGACCTTAGGATTATGAAACCTACGCTCTACCAACGGAGCTCCGAAGACCTTATGAATCCCGTGTGTACATCACCAGGGCGGTAATGAGGGCAACGTCTCATTGGGTTCCCGCCGCGCTCACCCAGGCTCGAACCTGTGAACCGTCGCGCTCCCTCCGTTTTCTAATGCTCGTGGCACCGTGATGGAATCGGGTGATTGACTCGGAGGTCCTTTCTTTAATTTAGAAATGATGAGACTTAGCTTTCCTCACTCAGGCAACATCTCAGTTCTGTAGCCGCCTTGCTTCTGTTTCCTCGCTAGTCAGCCTTTGTTCGCCTGCCTGGCTGCTCTTTGCTCGCTTTTCTTCAGCTCCCCTCTGACTCAACGCTGTGTGGGTCTCAACTCTGTGTGGGTTCCCTCTCTGTTTGTTTTCCTCTCTTGCTTCCAGTGGCCTCGCCTTTTTTCTGGGCTTGTGTCCTTCTTGGGCTGAACAGTTTTTCTTCCGCCGCTTGTTTTGGGTGGAGCCTGGGGTGTTGTTTCCTGCTTGAGTTAAAGTTTCCTTCCTGCAACTGCTCTCCCGCGTGCCTTTGGCAGCTTGGCCTTGCCTTGTCCTTTCTCCGTGGGTTCTCAGTAGGGCTGGTCCTTTTCTTGAGCTGTGTTTCAGCGTCTCTTGTTCTCGCTCTTTCTTGCGGCTCTTCTTTTGCTGTCAGGTCCCTGCTGGGGGCCGTTTATGTAAAAGCAAAAAAAAAAGGCAACCATTTACCAAGCTCTCTGTTACTACGGATAGCTGTTGGCCCAGGAAGCCAAATTTCGAAACCAGTTTTCGACCCAAATTTGGCCAAAAAGCAAACAAATGTACTGCTGCATCCAGGGTGCATACACGACGTGGTATGTGGTGACCAAAAGGAAATAGGAGCAGCGACATAGGTTCTGCTACACCCAGGATGCATACACGACGTGGTATGTGGTAACCAAAAGGAAGGAGGAGCAAAGAAGAATGTAGTTGTGCAAATGTGCATACACAACATGGCACATGCTGACCAAACGTAAAGAGGAGCAAAAACAGATGTACTGCTATACCCAGGATGCATACTGCCACTACACCCAGGGTACATACACGACAGTCCTTTTGGTCTGTACTGACCAAAAGCGAAGGAGCAAAAACAAAAATACAGCTATCTGTTACATCCAGGGTGCATACATGACGTGGTATGTGGTGACCAAAAGGAAATAGGAGCAGCAACATATGTTCTGCTACACCCAGGATGCATACCCTGGTGATCCAAATTGTTACGTGATATTTGAATTTCGGGACGGATTCTGGGAAATTTTTGATTTTAATTATTCGTGATTGGTTTGTAGCGTTTCATATTGGTCGTGATGAGGTCGAGGAGCCCTTCCCCCCCCCCCCCCGGAATCGTCCCAAATTGGTCGTGATGAGGGTCACCCACACCCCCAGGTGGACGTCCTGGTCAGCCATCCTGCTCTACGGATGGCTCCCATACCCATACCACACCCACCACAGACCACCAGCATGCATTATTGCATGAGCACACACACAAGCACACATGCACCTGCATACACGCGCGCGCGCGCACACACACACACACACACACACACACACACACACACACACACACACACACACACACACACACACACACACACACACACACACACACACACACACACACACACACGCGCGCGCGCGCACACGCACGCACACACGCACACCTACCATAAGACACCCATGCGTGTCTCCCCACAACCCTCAGTGATAACAGTTTGCAGAGTGCTCGATTGATGTAATGCATCTGCAGCTGAAACTGTTGCAGCTGTACCTGCTGCTTATGATGCTTGAGGGGAGGGGGCTTGGAGGGGCTGGGTTCAGCAATTGTTTGGGATGCCTGCAATAGCTTGCTTGCATGGGGCTCTGTGGGCACCTCCACCGGTTCCACCTCCTCACGAAGCCTCTTGGAATCCATCCTTATACTTTAAGGAAGAAGCATGGCGAGTTTCAAGGCATCTGGTGCTCGTTTCGAAGGAGAAGAGTTTTCGTGACGCCCCACGGGGAAAATTTTTTGTGCTCCTTATTATTCGTGATGACTTTGGGCGAAAAATGCTGCTGATACTAATTATAGGCAGTTTTCGGGATAGGGCTTCGTGATTTGGATCACGTAACATTTTGGTTCACCAGGGTATACAACGTGGTATGTGCTGACCAAAAGGAAAGAGGAGCAAAGAAAATTGTAGTTGTGCAAATGTGCATACACAACATGGCACATGCTGACCAAAAAAGAGTAAAGAGGAGCAAAAACAGATGTACTTCTACACCCAGGATGCATATACGACGTGAGTGTGCTAACCAAAAGGGAAGAAGGGAGCAAACACAAAAAGTACAGCTACACCCACCCAGACTCGAACTGGGGACCTATCGCGTGTGAAGCGATCGTCATGACCAGCTAGACCATGGGTGCCCCACACAGGAGCGCGGATAACGATTGCTCGATTTTTGCGTTATAATAAATTGACAAATATTTCCAAATCACTAGGGCCCCGGCCTTTGCACCTGCTTCTGACAGCCTTCTTCTCTTGCTCCCTCCGTACCTTCTTCTCCTGCTTTCTCACAACAAGCCTGCTGCACGCGTTCATGCAGTGGGCACCTTCCAGGACCATCCCCACGAGTTCTTTCATGACTTGGCCACGTGGGGGGCTGTGCACTCTACGCAGTCCCGGCCTTGGGCTCATGTGGGCCACCCTCTGGACTGTTTCCTGGCTGGTGTGGCTCTCTTAGTTCCTTGGGGTCTTTGCGGGCGTGTGGGGTTCAGTCTAGCCGTTGGTAGCCGCCCATAGTGAGGATTTTCGGCCGTGTTAGGCTCCTGCATTGTGATGCTCTGACTTGCCATAGGGCAGGAGACTCATGCTTTTCGGGTAGCCATGCTGTCCAGGGGCTTTTGTCTGCCTTCCTACAAACCAACTCACCATTTAGGTCAGACTATTATGAGCTGCAGACTTGCAGTTTGTCCTTTCAGCTTTTGCTCCTTGCGAGCTTGAGCCATTTTCTTAGGCTGGGTTTTTTTCAGGGGAACCTTTTGTTCTGCTTGCTGCTTCCTTGCTCTTGGCTGTCCTGTATCTGCTATGCCCTGACTCCTTTGAACTGGCTCAGCCACCCTTTTTTGTCTTGGTATCAGTAGGGTCTGCCTTTTGTCTCGGTCCAGTTTGTGGGCAGGAGGTTTCTCTTTTCCCAGTCTCTTATTTTTACTGTCAGGTTCCTGCTGGGAGTCGTTCATGTAAACACAAAAACAAAACCCAACAAGAGTCCCAAGACGTCTCGTCAACTTATTTTTCTCGTGTGAGTTCCACAGGTGGGACACACAGATCCTTTCTGACGCCCTGACCCACCCAAAGTTTTTACCCCCCCTTCTCCCAGTCCCCCTACAAACAAACAATGTGGGTGTGGAAATCTTCTATTCATCAGTAGAGCCCCATCTGTGTGGCATGCCCACTGCTGCACTGAAAAAGTGGATTGGTGGGTGTATTAGCTATGGGCTATAGCTCACACATAGCTAATTTTAATGAACAATAGTTGAGGTGGGTGTTGCTGAAAAGCAAACAAAGAGTAAACCGACTGAAAACAATCATGGTTTTGTGAAAGACACCAAAAGGAACCACGCAGGTGGCAGCGATAATTCACCCCCATCTTGCTCGATTTACCTCATAGTTTCCACTGGACTGCGGATGATATGATTTTGGCAGCCTGAGAGCATGTGGAGAGCCCTGTCTAATTGATGACAGTCTGGGAGAGGGCCTAACAAGTTTGTGGATCTTCTGAAGCGGACTGCATGTTTTTGGCTATAGTCCTACAAACTATGAGGTGCCTATGAGGTATTGTAGGATGGTGCGCTTCAGGATGGAAAGGATTTAGGCATTGGGATTTAGGCATTTTTGGGGGGGCATTGCTAATTATAGAAGAAAAAGAAAAACCACGTAGGCAGAGGAAACTCTCCCTACACCAATTAAGGAAAAGGAGACATATTGGCTCACAGGAGCTGTGAGTCCCCTCCACCACAAAGTTGTGAAGTAAAAACACTAAAAGCGATCTTGTGGGTTACTGGAAGCACCCAGCTTCAAAGCCTGACTGTGAGAAGTATTCTTGTTTTCACGCCTAGTGGTAACAAGCTTGTTCCGATTGGCGCACATGACAGAATGGGCATGAAGCTTGCGAGCAAGTTTGATGGCACGTTGGTGGTCAAGTCCCAGTAGTTTAAACTGGTTAAGGGTATGCTCAGTATAACCAGCACTTGTACCTCCTTTTGCTTTTTTTGCCAACCAGTGCTTAAAGCACCAGCAAGCACTTGTAGCTCAAACATAGTAATTGATGAAGTGTTGTTTCATCATTCCTTGCCTTTTTATGCTTCCTTGCGTACTTTGGCTGAAATTATTTGAGTAGACTCTGCTCTGGAAAATTTCCCCTCAGTAATTTGCTTCAGTCTTTCAGCTATCATCCTGCTTTCTTTTTCTGGTTGCTGGACCTGTCTTCTTTCTCTGTCTGCCGTGCTTCTCTTAGTCTGAACTTCGTGGTGGGTGGGTCATACGGTCTGTGCACCTATGTGGCCCCCTTTCCTTAATGGATGTAGGGAGTGTTTCACTGCCTACGTGATTTTTCTTTCTTTTCTTTTGCTGAGACCATACTTTTACTTGTTACTTTTGTAATCACTAACACAACACATCTTGCTTGTATAATATCCTGCCCTTTTTTGTAGGAGGGGTGAGTGCAACATTGCCGTGATCTTTACTGACCTCAACCGTCTTTGCAAGTGAGACACCCCAGGGGTGAAGTAAACAGAATAATCCAGGATATGAAGGTGCTAAGAGGGTTCAAGCAACTTGCACCACCTCACTCCGGAGTCCGAAAGGAGGGGAAAACATGAGAGGCTTCACGACGCTAACAGACGCTCCATAGCCACCACCCAAGCTTGCATTGGGAACCTGTCACATTGTCGCACCTTTTGCTTCAGCTAAGCTGCCCTTGTAGGCAGGTACAGCTACCCTATATATGTAGGTATATAGCCCTATCCTATCCTATCCTGTCAAATTGTTACAATTGCTATGAACCTGTCGCATTGTCACAATTGCCATGAACCTGTCACATTGTCACAATTGCCATGAATCTTTCACATTGTCACAATTGCCATAAATCCGTCACTGTCGCGTGAGGTGACTGCGCTGTCTGAATTACTGCACTTCCTACCTAGGCTGGCGCGGGTACTTGGGCTTGGTTTGCTGACAGGAGTACCCTCCAAGGGAGTGGGATTGCTGCCCCTTCTGCGAAGGCTGCTCACCTGCGCCTCGGCTACGTGCTGCAATGAGTGCTGCGCGGCCTTGGGTAAACAGCTTGGAGTTGCAACTGGAGAAGCTAGGACGAGAAACTGAGTCTAAGTCTGTGGCACGCTGGGTGCAGACTTGTCTAGGTTGCCGGTGTGGACTTACTTAAGGCCCGAGGGGCTAAGCAGGATGCCTGTGTGGGCTTACACGCTGCGCTGAGGACTGGATTCAACTAAGGGCCTGGGCCATATGCATGCATGGAGAGGAAAGGATCCTAGCTCTTCTTCCACCTTTCTGCTTACCAGTCGTCCCTTGCTGACGCTGGGCTCCCAATTGTGCTCAGAGGACGTCTCCCCGTGTGTGGCGTTAATTACAAGAGGGCTTAGACAAACGACAGCTGGGAACAAAACTGAACAAACCGAACTGAACTGACGAAGCCACAGGAAAAGGCAGACGAAGAAATAATTAATAACAAGCTAACTGCAAACAGCTGCAGCCTCTGGAAGTCTCCTGCACTAAACTACAAGGACAGGCAAAAGAGTCGGGCCCCATGAGCCCTCCTGCTATGACAAAGGGATGACAAGGACACAAAGCTGGAGACACGAGACCAAGACACAGAGAAAGCAGCAGGATTGAGGCTACAGTTGCTCTCTGAGGAGCACACACACTGAGACACAGGCAAGTCTGCCAAAGACAGGAGAGCGAAACATCCTTGACTAACTTGAGACACAAGGCAGCGGAACTAGAATCCTTCTAAGTTGCTCCCAAGGAGCCTGCACAAGACAAGACAGGAGGTCTGAGCCTCTCAGCTAAGAGGGTCTGCGCATTGACATGCGCGCCCTAACACAAACTACTGCAAGTCTAAGCAAGCTGGAAGTCTCCTGCTGGAGCGCTGCTAAGAGAAGTTCCTAAAGGTCTGAGACTGAGCCTGCACGCAGCGGCTTTCCTAATGTACACTGATGTTACAGAGGTGCAGCTCCACGGCTGGGTGCCTGACGCAGAATGCACGCGCACGCCCACGCGCATGACATCACGTTGTCACAATTGCCATGAACATGTGCATCTGCCTTGAATCATGCTTAGAATGGTTTTGGAATTCTAACTGGAACACAAACACATGACGGCTCCGGAGCCCGCCGCCAGGCAAGGAAATTGATTTGCTCATTTCAGCCTGGGTGATCCGCATGCATGAACCAGTGCCATTGCTGCAATTGAGCATGCACCTTACTTGTACAGTCTCGCCACATTGTATTGCGCTAACAAACATTACTTCTTGCTAACAAAATGCTGATCGAGGTTATGAATGATCAACTTTTTGCTGACGAAATGCTGATTGAGGTTATGAATGGTCAACTGCTCAATGGCGAGAGAATCCACGCAGGTTGCAGCTAAAATCACCCCCCCTCTTGCACGGTCAACCTCGTTTCTTCCACTTCAAACATCATATGACTTGCCTGTATTATGTGGTGGTTCAGAGGGTCAACTTCCACACCACAGGCCTCTGCCTCCTTCAATCTGGATGCAAGCCAACTGATGTGACAAAAAAACCTTCCTTTGTCGTACACATAATTACCCTGCCCCCACAGCCACACGCATCTCAGTTACACACGCTTCAGCTGTGTTCTTTTATGAATGCAAGCTCCTCTAGCATAAGTATGTTTCAAGGCACTCGTGCAGGGCTGCTCAGATTGATGAGATGTGCACAACCTGATCAGCCTCACACTCTTCTTCTTTGCGTCTTCTTCTTCCTCTTCTTCTTCTTCTTCATTGTACAATTGTACAATACCAGTATATTGCAGTAAAAGACGCAGTGTTTTTTTTGTGAGCAAAGCATAAGCAGGAAAGCCCTGCCCCTGTAAATTGCTTTCTTTACACGCCAATACCATGCTCAGGTACACCAGGCACACGGGCGCTGTGTGCACCCTGTTGCGCACTCTGTTGCAGAAAGCCATTCTGTTTTTTTGAGAGGATGTGAGAAAATCAGGACTCACTTGATTTTAGGCTCGTAGCAGTCACTCCCGCCGCCACCAGCCTCCCCGCTCACACCCTCAAAATCATAGCTCAAGTGAAAGATATCTTAATGTAATCATCTTTTATGCAGCTGTGAGTGGAGGGTGATGTTTGTAGTCTGTCAGAAGAAGAAAGGCGTTGGCACTTTTTGAATCCAGGCATGTCGGCATATATTGTATTGAGAGTTGTAATGACCATAACTTCTTTTTCAACCAGCGCTGTCTGTGCAGAGAACTTGTTTGACTAAGCCCGTGCACACGCACCTAAGCTGCTCAGACTTTGATAACTGAAGAGGCTAAAAGCCATACCTGCATACTTGCATGCACTTGAAAAGTTGTGCACACTAGCATTTTCTGTCTTGTAGCTTCGTGATGGAGGGGACTCACAGCTCCTGTGAGCCAATGTGTCTCCTTTTCCTTAATTGGTGTAGGGAGAGTTTCCTCTGCCTACGTGGCTTTTCTTTTTTTTCTATAATTAGCAATGCCCCCCCAAAAATGCCTAAATCCCAATGCCTAAATCCTTTCCATCCTGAAGCGCACCATCCTACAATACCTCATAGGCACCTCATAGTTTGTAGGACTATAGCCAAAAACATGCAGTCCGCTTCAGAAGATCCACAAACTTGTTAGGCCCTCTCCCAGACTGTCATCAATTAGACAGGGCTCTCCACATGCTCTCAGGCTGCCAAAATCATATCATCCGCAGTCCAGTGGAAACTATGAGGTAAATCGAGCAAGATGGGGGTGAATTATCGCTGCCACCTGCGTGGTTCCTTTTGGTGTCTTTCACAAAACCATGATTGTTTTCAGTCGGTTTACTCTTTGTTTGCTTTTCAGCAACACCCACCTCAACTATTGTTCATTAAAATTAGCTATGTGTGAGCTATAGCCCATAGCTAATACACCCACCAATCCACTTTTTCAGTGCAGCAGTGGGCATGCCACACAGATGGGGCTCTACTGATGAATAGAAGATTTCCACACCCACATTGTTTGTTTGTAGGGGGACTGGGAGAAGGGGGGGTAAAAACTTTGGGTGGGTCAGGGGGTCAGAAAGGATCTGTGTGTCCCACCTGTGGAACTCACACGAGAAAAATAAGTTGACGAGACGTCTTGGGACTCTTGTTGGGTTTTGTTTTTGTGTTTACATGAACGACTCCCAGCAGGAACCTGACAGTAAAAATAAGAGACTGGGAAAAGAGAAACCTCCTGCCCACAAACTGGACCGAGACAAAAGGCAGACCCTACTGATACCAAGACAAAAAAGGGTGGCTGAGCCAGTTCAAAGGAGTCAGGGCATAGCAGATACAGGACAGCCAAGAGCAAGGAAGCAGCAAGCAGAACAAAAGGTTCCCCTGAAAAAAACCCAGCCTAAGAAAATGGCTCAAGCTCGCAAGGAGCAAAAGCTGAAAGGACAAACTGCAAGTCTGCAGCTCATAATAGTCTGACCTAAATGGTGAGTTGGTTTGTAGGAAGGCAGACAAAAGCCCCTGGACAGCATGGCTACCCGAAAAGCATGAGTCTCCTGCCCTATGGCAAGTCAGAGCATCACAATGCAGGAGCCTAACACGGCCGAAAATCCTCACTATGGGCGGCTACCAACGGCTAGACTGAACCCCACACGCCCGCAAAGACCCCAAGGAACTAAGAGAGCCACACCAGCCAGGAAACAGTCCAGAGGGTGGCCCACATGAGCCCAAGGCCGGGACTGCGTAGAGTGCACAGCCCCCCACGTGGCCAAGTCATGAAAGAACTCGTGGGGATGGTCCTGGAAGGTGCCCACTGCATGAACGCGTGCAGCAGGCTTGTTGTGAGAAAGCAGGAGAAGAAGGTACGGAGGGAGCAAGAGAAGAAGGCTGTCAGAAGCAGGTGCAAAGGCCGGGGCCCTAGTGATTTGGAAATATTTGTCAATTTATTATAACGCAAAAATCGAGCAATCGTTATCCGCGCTCCTGTGTGGGGCACCCATGGTCTAGCTGGTCATGACGATCGCTTCACACGCGATAGGTCCCCAGTTCGAGTCTGGGTGGGTGTAGCTGTACTTTTTGTGTTTGCTCCCTTCTTCCCTTTTGGTTAGCACACTCACGTCGTATATGCATCCTGGGTGTAGAAGTACATCTGTTTTTGCTCCTCTTTACTCTTTTTTGGTCAGCATGTGCCATGTTGTGTATGCACATTTGCACAACTACAATTTTCTTTGCTCCTCTTTCCTTTTGGTCAGCACATACCACGTTGTATGTGCATCCTGGGTGTAGCAGAACATATGTTGCTGCTCCTATTTCCTTTTGTTCACCACATACCACGTCGTGTATGCACCCTGGGTGGAGCAGAACATTTGGTTTTGCTCCTCTTTCCCTTTGGTCAGCACGTACCACGTCGTGTATGCATCCTGGGTGTAGCAGAACACATGTTGCTGCTCCTATTTCCTTTTGGTCAGCATGTACCACGTCGTGCATGCACCCTGGGTGTAGTAGCAGTACATTTGTTTTTGCTTCTCTTCCTTTTGGTCAGCATTTATACCACGCTGCGTATGCACCCTAGGTGAGGCAGTACATTTTTTTGCTCTTTTTTCCTTTGGTCAGCATATACCACATTGTGTTTGCACCCTGGGTGTAGCACATTGAGGTACAGCCTCCCATCGAGAGTGCCCTTGGATCATTTGGTGTTCTTCAGAGAAATTGTGTCATCCATTTTTGGGGAATGTGATACTACTATATAAAGAAAAACTGCGTAGGCAGAGGAAACTCTCCCTACATCAATTAAGGAAAAGGGGACACATTGGCTCAGAAGAGCCTTGAATCCCCTCCACCACGGAGCTACAAAAGAAAATTCTAATGGGGATCTGGAGGGTTATTGGAAGCACCCGGCTCCATAACCTGCCTGCAAAAATATTCATGTTTTCAATAGCACGCCTAGTGGTAACAAGCTTGTTGGCATACATGACAGAATGGGCACGAAGTTTGCGAGCAAGTTTATTGGCGCGTAGGTGGCCAAGTCTCAATTGTTTAAACTGGTTAAGGGTGTGCTCAGTATAGCAGGTCCCACCAATTAGATCCTGGATTATTCTGGCCAAGAGGTTGAGAAATGGGTGTGGAGGTGTTTTTCATTGTTGAGCGTGTGCACTTGCTGGGTGGCCCTTCCGAAGGTGAATCTTGTTGAGTGGGCCTTATAACATTAGAGTTAGCAGTATTTTGTGTTGAGGCATGAATTATTTGTGTAGGAGTAATTCTCAGCCTGCAATTGGAGCGAGTTCTTTTATTGGGTGGCTCTTCTGTGGGTTGTGTTTCTTTGGCAATCATTACTTCCTGAGTAATAGGACAAATTTCTTGTGTAGGAATGTTAACTGTAGGGGCGGACAAGGTGGCTTGGTCACGTCTGAGGCAGCGTCCAGTATGTTCGTGTCAGTAGTGGGATGTAAAGCAAGGTTGTGGTGATGGCACAACTTGTGTGGAAGGAGTGCTGTTAGGTTGGGAGCCTGCGAGAGGGTAGGTATGAATCGGGGTATCTGGTTCCACATTGAGGCCACTCACATGTGTGTTTTTGATAAGGCGGTAATGTGCAAGAGTGTTTGTTTCAGTATTTTTGTAGGCAATGGTTTTTTGAATGGAGGATGTATTCAACCCTTCTGTCTGGGGGAGGTGAGCCAGTGCTGCCAGTCTGTTGAGTGCTATTTTACACTTAACGTTGACCTTAAAGTATTTGGCTTGTAGCTGAGTAGTTTTTCTTTTCTTTTCTGTTCTTTTCTTTTCTTTTCTTTTCTTTGTGAGCTGAGCTACTGTGATGATGTGAGTCTCACACGGGGATGTGAGTTCATGGATTCCATTAATTCCAAAGCCCATTAGGGGTTGCGTTACGCAGGTTATGAGGGAGGAGAGATTGTGGGGAAGTGGTTTATGCAGGGAGAGGGCTTTATTGATGAGGTTCAAGTCCTCATTGAACACAATTTCCTCATGTTTCATGAGGTGGAGCTTACAAGAGTGGATACTGACCAATTGGCGGGCACGCATGCAACAGTTGAGCTGGCGTCTTATGTGCAGATTGGTTCCTTATTGTTTGGCAAGATAGGATGTAGATAAGAGCTTAAGGTCCGCTATTTGCTTAGTGAGGATATTGAGGCTTATGGTGCGGTGTCTAGTTGAGGGATCATCTAGGCTAGATGTGTGCAAAAGCCAGGCGTCTATGGTATTCTACACAAATTGAGGTGTGCCCTAGTCCAAAGTTATCAGAATCTTCGCGAATCATTGCCGCTGCTGTGCTGTTCCAGATTTTGTATCTATGTTCTATAATCCTGTCTATCATGGTGTCCCAAATGATTAGGTCTGCTGGTGTGCAAGAAGTACCTGCAAAAGCAAAAGCGAGTCTAGGGTTAATTGCTGTACGGACAATGTCAAGCGTTTGACGTGGGGAAGCATAGGATGAGTCAAGGTGATTGAGCTTATTTCTGAGCTTACAAGTCATGCGTTGGATTTGGTGCTTCCAGTTTTAAGTCTACGGTGATGACTACTTCAAGATAAAGGAAGGGTTCATGTAGTGTAAGAAACTGGGCCTTTTGTCTTTGAGTTTCTATTTTTCCTTTGAGTTGTTGGCAGAGAGCTTGGGATGGCGTCACCCCATTTTGACCTTTTCCAGGATGGCTGTGTAAAATGCCCGTTGCTCTAGTTTTGCTGCCAGATATAACGAGTGCAGCCCAGTCAGAGTAGAGAGTGAGTTTTTTGGCTTGTAATTTGAGGTCCTGGATTGTGCTAGTGGGGCAGAGAAGGTCGTCAGCAAAGGCAGCGCTGCTTAGTTCGTTAGCAAGATGAGTATCAGTGGCGTTTTTGCCTGGGATGCAGCCGTGTTTGTAACCGCGTCCTCCTACATGTAGCCATCTTAAGAGGGGTTCCATGTAGAGGAGAAATAGGAAGGGCGAAAGTGTATCTCCTTGAATTGTACCTCTTTCAACAGGAATTTTTCCAGTGCTACGTCCTGAGGGCAATCTAACTTGGGTCGTAGCATTTTCCTAAAGATTTTTGACAGCGTCAATAGCATCAGTGGGGAAGCCCAAGTCATACATTATCCAGAGCATCCTGTCATGGTCAGTAGTGTTGAATGCGGAGGTGAAATCTACAATGAGGGCGTAAATCTCTCTCCCAAAAGTTTTAGCGTCTTCAAGTCCCATGATGACATTCTGGAGCTGGTGGATGGTTTTTGGTTACGGAAACCAGCTTGAGTAGAGCTCAGGAGAGAGTGTGTTTCTGCATATTCATAGAGTGTATTAGTGACCATTCGGGTCCACAGTTTGTAGAGCGTGTTGGCAAGCCCAATGGGCCTGTAGGATGATATATCTGTCTCTCCTCCCTTGTTTTTGTCGATAAGGATAGTCTCACTAGTCTTCCAGGTTACTGGGGTGAGACGGTTGGCCCACATAATAATGTAGAGTTTGTGGATGCTCTCTTGGATTTCTGGGGAGAGCATCTTGAGCATCTCATTTACTACACCATCTGGACCTGGTGATTTGTTATTACTAAGAGGTTTGATGCATTCATCGAAGGAGCTTTTATCTATATAGGGTATATCTATATAGCTATACCCTATAGGGGGGCACATGCAAGGCAGTCCCGGTGCTCATTAGGCTTGCTGGATGCCCAATCCTGCAGTGAGCATAATTTGATGTTTATGCGGCAGCCTCAGAGGTATGTGCGGTGACAGGTATCACAGGTGGGCATGTCATCTTAGCATTGAGATTCATGAGTGTTTTTGTCTTTGCTCACTGGGCTCTAGCAGAGTTGGTAGCACGGGTTCTCTGCCAGCCTCTTGGGTATGTAATTTGAGGAGGCCACTTTCAGCCCATCATTTTCGAAAAAGGGTGAGGCCAAATTTTTCGTGGTGACAGGATGCTAGTGAACGTTGAGTTTGCTGTTTTTCTTAAAAACTCTATTAAAATTTCATAAATGTTGCCAGCCCAAGATGCTTTGTATGACATGATCATAGCGGAATGTTGTATTGCTATCATAGCGGAATGTTGTATTGCTCGCTTGTGCTGCGCTTAATTCAGCAGCTTTGTTCTGATTTGATCCCAAAGCCATTGGGCAGCAACAGTGCTTGGTGTGTTTAGTGGTTAGGGGCATGGGGTTGTGATGGGCTGTGTGTGGTATTGTAGGGGTGTCACAGGTGTGTGGACATCTCAAATTTGACCACCTTGGTCCGCAAAACCCAGGTGGAAACGCACACCACCAAATTCCTGGTTTCATCAGACATGCTTTTCAATGTGTACTACACGGGCCAAGGGTGATCTATGCCAGATAAAAGTTTGGCAGGAGATTTGAGAAAACCTTGAAAATTTGGCCCCAAAATTTATACCTAACTTAGTTGAAGCTTTTTATGAGAAATAAGTTATGCATCCCTGTGTAAGACTCACATCATCACAGTTGCTCAGCTAAAAGCCAAATACTCCGAGGTCAACGTTAAATGCAAAATAGCACTCAACAGACTGGCAGCACTGGTTCACCTCCCCCAGGAAGAAGAGTTGAGTACATCCTCCATCCAAAAAAGCATTGCCTACAAAAACACTGAAGCAAACACTCTTGCACATTACCGCCTTATCAAAAACACACATGTGAGTGGCCTCAATGTGGAACCAGATACCCCGACTCATACCTACCCTCTTGCAGGCTCCCAACCAAACAGCACCCCTCCCACACAAGTAGTGCCATCACCACAACCTCGCTCCACATCCCACTACAGACACGAAAATACTGGACACCGCCTCAGACGTGACCAAGACACCTTGTCCGCCCCCACAGTTAACATTCCTACACAAGAAATTTGTCCTATTACTCAGGAAGTAATGACTGCCAAAGAAACACAACCCACAGAAGAGCCATCCAATAAAATAACTCGCTCCAATTATAGACTGAGCATCACTCCTACACAAGTAATTCATGCCTCAACACAAAATGCTGCTAACTCTAATGTTATAAGGCCCACTCAACAAGATTCACCTACGGAAGGGCCACCCAGCAAGCGCACACGCTCAGCAATGAAATACACTTCCACACCCATGTCTCAACCTCGTAGCCAGAATAATCCAGGATTTAATGCCAGTCAAAACATTGTCACTTACATCCCAACACAGCCCAACTCCCCGTGCACAACAGGTACTGGCCACACAGGCAAAATATGTAACCCTCCTACCTGTCCAAACACTCCACACAGTCTAGATACACAAATGAATAACCACAAAAACAAGAAAAAATTACTTTACATAGAGAAAGAACTCACCCCTCCTGTCATCAACCCCCTCAGCTCGCTATGCCAAGCCTCTGAGATCTGGAATTTTAAGAAAACCTCAGTCCAGAAGCTCACAAAAGCAAAGACAGCTAGCCATGCCATCAATGCTATATATAACCATGATTTTGATATAACACATATAGATGGTTGGAGAAACTGCACGGTTAATAAAAAAGACGGAAGGAGAAGCCTCATTCACCACCAAGTGCAATACCACACCCATTTTGCCCCAATGATTATTGAGAAGTGGGCCCTGCCTTTCTTCAAGAAAGCTGGCCTTCAGCCTGCGACTCCCTCAACTGCTGCTCGCACTGATATTGAATGTGCATGCTGCCAAATATGTAAAGTAAAGTAAAGTCTACGCTAGCCAAAAGGCCGCGTGCATTAAGGAAAGGTTCCCTGACTAAAAAGCTAGAAAGGGTCTCAGCAAAGGGCCCTCAAACCCAAACTAGACACAGCTAGCCTAGGAGAAAGCCAGAAACAGAGCTAATGGGGATCTGGAGGGTTGTTCGCCATGCTCCTGGACGTCCGGACTCTCCTTCTCCTGCTCTCCACTGCCACGCGCTCAGCAACCCCACCCCTAGAAGTCCCCTGAAAATGAAGTGCATGCCTTGCGTTAATAATAGTTGTTAATCTTTGGATAGCATGGCAACTTAACTTGGATGCTAGTGACTTAGCCTTTTGCCTGGTTAAACCCAAGTTGATGAGAGGTTTGATGGTGTAGTCATTATAGATAGTACCTGCGACACCAACTAAGATGATGTGTAAAGTCACATTGTTGTTTCTGTTTGGGTTCCTCAAGCTGCGAGTTTTGAGCCTGGTTATGGTGTTGGTATGCTGGGCAGATGCAGCTTCCAGAGTGGGAAAGGGGTTGGTATCAGGGCAGAATTTAAATTCAACAAGATGAATATCCCTGTCTTGAGGAAGGATCTTAGTAGGATCAATGTGTGAGGGTCGGCCTGGGATGGAGCGCACAAAGACAGCATCAGGGCGGCTCTGGTGCCCGGCAGAGGAGCCAGTACCAGTAGGGAAAACCCAGTCAGGGATAGTTTGAGAGATGTTTTCAGGGACTCGTATGCCCTGCTGAAAGAGCCTCTCATTTCGGCAGGCATCCATACCAATAAGGGATGAGCCGTATCTGCCTTTGCTGAGAGCTTTAGCACAAGAGCTAAGGCCAACATGGTGCCTGTCAGTGTGCATCCCATTCATTATTGGGTGAATACATCTAAGGGCAATGTGATCAATGCTGTCCATTTCATTGCATAATGGACAGCGCGCAGAGGTGTTGGACACCTTGAATCTGATGGCATGTTTCTGAGTGTAAACTATTCCTGTGCGGTATTTCAATTCATTAATCTGATGTTTAAGGGTGATCTTTGGATCATTCCAAAAGGAGTTGCTGATTTCTTTGTTGGCAAGTTGAGAGGGTGGGTTATGAGCTTCTGAGCTGACAGAGGTGTTTGGGGGAGCGGGCTGTGTGGCGTAATTAAGCCTCTGCCAGCTATTGTAATAGTAGCCAGAGGTATCAGCGGAGCCAAGCTTGTGCCTATTGTGCATGTTTGTTTTTAGCTTGTCTGTTAGATTAGTGAGGTAGTGAGTTGGAGTAGAGTTGGAGTTATGTGGGTCACCATTGCGCCCATGTGAGGGCTTCAATGTGAGCCAGTAGAAGTTATGGAAGGGATCCCTGGCATCTGGAAGTGCAATGTCCGTGTTATCTGCTAGTGCTGCAGCGCGTGCGCAGGCGTCAGCCCCCTCATTACCAATAATACCAGAGTGTGCTTTAACCTTATAGAAATGTATAGGGTGCGGGGAGTGATCTAACACATTTGAGATGGCCTGGATGAGTTCTGCATGAGGGTAGGTCCTCATGCGCATTGGGTTAAGGGTCTGTTTGGAAATCTGAGAGAGGCAGGATGCACTATCAGAAGCAATGGCAGTGTGCCCTTGTTGGAGAGCTACAAGAATGCCTGCTAGTTCTGCTCTGTTGATAGTGTTTGTGGGTCCATGTCCATTGGGATTTATGTGCAATTGTAGCTGTTGGGATGATTGGGTAGAGTCTCTGCTCGGCTTGTAAACACCTGAGCCAACAAATGGTGGAGAGTCATCTTTGTGTTTAATGACACTGCCATCTGTGTAGGTGATTTCTCTCCAGTTCTTGATTTTAGGTGTGAAGGTCTTTTTGTAGGTGGCAAGATGGAAGGCTGCTCTTGTCTGAGGGCACCTGTGTGAGCAAATATGAATGTCATGGGGAGGAGATTTAAATTTCTTCCTCCAGTTGTTTGATCATAGGCGTTGATGAGTATGCAGTGGTATGGCGGAATTTGGAGGTTGCAGGGCTAGCCAGTGTGCTTTTGGTATGTCTCGTTTGAGAAGCCGAAGCCAGTCCTTGTTGGCATTATCTAGCGCCTCTCTGGCATGTAGGTTCCAAACAACAATGAGTTGCATGGGGTAAGAAGGTTGGGCAGGGTTAGGCATGGTGTTGAACCAGTGTTGGGGTGCCTGGAATTGGATTTTACCAGCAGGGAATTTGGCTAGCACTTGCACAATACCGGGGTAGTGGTTCAGCCAGCTCATGTAGGCGTTGCAGCTGAAGCCTCTCCAGTGAGGTAAGAGCATGAAGGTGGCAACTGGTTCGATGGTTTGGAGGGAGGAGTTCACTGCGTGGCGTAGGAGTTAGAACATGATCTCGTCATCATGAGGAGGGTGGCAGAAGGAGTAGCCACAATAACGTGTAGAAAAGGCATCATTGCACGCCCCAAAGACCTGGTCTCGGTAGCTTGTGCTGAAGTAGGTGTTGTAGGTACAGTCAAATTCAAGAGGGTTGGAGAACCTTTCTTTGGAGACCATGCACCATTTATGCAGGGCTGATCGAATGTGGGGAGGTGTGATCAGTGCATTGGAGTTGTGAGCCTTTTGTAAAGTTGCCTTTTGTAAAAAGTTGCCAAATATGTAATTACCATGGTGGCTATGAACCTATTAACTCTGAACCTCCTTACCTTGATATGTATATCTGTGATGTTTGCCAACGAACGTACCACTGGAAATGCATGAAAGAACTTGGTTGCTATAATGATGGGCAAAGACAAGAGATAGATGCAGCTAACACATGGGCTTGTCCCACCTGCGCAGGCCTTAACAATGCACAGAAAATTGACGGAGAATGTCAGTCTGGAGAAGAGCTCACAAAGGTCACTTGGATGCCCTCCTGGGAGCCTGAGGAAACTAAAGAGATCTGGCCTAAATTCCAACAGCTTTTGCTTAAATTTGAAGCCAAGCTGAGCGAACCAGACCTTTCCCGACCAGCAGACTCTGCCCTTTCTAACCTTAAAAGACAAGGCTTTGAAAAGCCTCACACTATTAACACTTGGAGGCAAAAATTAGACACAGAACTACGCAATTAAATTACCTTAGACATATACCCCACAAATCCACAAGTAGATATTGAACCCATTGGTTGCAGTGAATTTTGGCTGCATGACATTGAACTTGTCAAATACAAAGTAAAACAAAACCCTAATCAAACATTGCTAGACACTGAATCACACAGCCCCAACCCTCGTGCTCCATCTCCCCTTCTCCTCCCAGAAATTTACAAAGCATACATGGCATGCATTTACAACACACAAGGTGAATGTGTTGGGATGATAACCCCTAGCCGATTTCAACTCCTTTACAATGCTTTTTATAGGGCCAAGCTTGCAGGCTTGCATGAAGCCATAACACTTGCTCCTACTAGCTCTGCATCTGAGCTGCAGGGGCTCCTTGCTCGCAAGACTATGCTAGAAAACAAGCACGCTAGCACAAAGGTCAAAGACTCCTTCTCGCGTGCCCTGCCAACTTACATCCACACTGCCCTCCAAGAATGGGCCCTGGTCACTCAAGAGAAAATGGCCTCCCCGCTGGACCACAACCCACAATACCAACACCAACCCAATACCACAATACCCAACCCACAATGCCACAATACCCAACACCAACCCAATACCACAATACCCAACCCACAATACCAATACCAACACCAACAATGCCAAAACCAACACCAACAATGCCAATGCCAAAACAATGCCACAATACCCAATACCACAATACCCAACCCACAATACCAATACCAACACCAACCCACAATGCCAACACCACTGGAGCACTGACCCCCGAGACACTCTCTTTGGTGCCCATCATAACTCCCTCTCATCCAGATTTTCAGGCTTCTCTGTCTGCCATCCCATTTACACTGAGGAAGCTATGACTAAGGCCTTGAGCCATGCTATCTACTCAGCCATTCTCGACACAGAGGCCACTGCTACTTTCATGTTCCTCCCTGTCTGGGGACAACACATGGTAACTAACCCCTATTCCAAACTCATCATTGCCTATCCACATCTCTGTTGTGAACTTGGAACCATCGCTCGTACCAACCTTTACTACAACGATCTAAAATCCTCCATCAACCAGGAAATACCCCTTTCTCAGCACACCTGGGACCTACAAATTATTGCAGTCTGGAACACAGCTGCAAGGATTCATCTCAACAATCACAACCCAGCTTGGCTACAAGGCCTGGCTTCGGCTATACCAGAAGTTAACTGGAAGCTGCGCAGTGTTAGCAATCATTCTACTGTTAATACAAGGCATGCTGATATGCCTGGATTCAATAAATGCCAACGCCTCTCCTTTGACAAACAACAAATTTCCAAAAACCCAAGCACTCCACACATAAATAATCTGGAGGAAATGTTTGTGCCTAGCCAATCCAATCCAACCCTCATGCTCAAAATCCCTGACTGGAGGACATGGGCTTACACTGATGGTAGTTGTCAAATCCAGAATGGCATACAAGGAATTGGAGCAGGCGTCTACTGCCCTCTCACCGACAGCAGAAGTTTTGTCGAGCCCAACGGTGCTGGAATTACCAACACCATATGTTGAGCTGAATTGGCAGCCATTGCTGCTGCCATCACCCTTAGCCATGCAAACATTGCCTCAGATAGCCTCACTTCTTTTCATCAAATTCGTAAACAACTTCTTTACCCTGAGAAGCACAAACATCACATTCAAGGGGATGTCCTTAAAACTATATCAACTCTCATCAGCAACTCTCAAACCAACATTCATGTCTACAAAGTGAAATCCCATGCTGGCATCGCCGGTAATGAATGCGCAGATGCTATTGCAAAATATCGTGCGGACAAATCCAACAATAGCATGGCAGACATTGGGATCCCAAACGCAGGCCCAGGCGGAAATCCTTTCTCACAAATCTTCTGGTTAGCCCAGGAGGCAACTAGAGAACACGCTGTGGAAACACCCACAGCTCCTGCACCCAATCCTAAAATCACCTACCTTCCCAATCTTCAAAAAGCTCTCAAGTCTCATATGCATACAAAACACAGACTTGGATATGCCAACTCCAAAACAGGCTACTACTCATATTATCAGAGTTTGTTACCACATGTAGATAAGAAAATCAGCAATGCCTTTAGGAACATGTCCTGTATATCCACACCCATGAAGCGCACCATCTTACAATATTGCACTGGCACCCTCTATAACCAAAAACATGCGGTTCGCTTCAAAAGGTCCACTAACCCACTATGCCCTCTCTCAGGCTGTCATCAATTAGACAGCGCACTCCACATGCTTTCAGGCTGCCAAAATCATATCATCTCCAACATGAAAACGGAACGCCACAATCTTGCTGGAAGAATGATCATCGAAGCTCTTAGCAAAAGCCTTTGGGGAGCAGGTTTGGTTAACATGGACATAGGGAGTGATGACAAGTTGGCGCAGCACATCCTTCAAATCCCTGCACATGCATCAAACAGAATTATACCCCCTTACCTCTTTCCAAGAAATCTTTCTAAGAGATCTAGACTCACCTCCAGCCGTCCTGATGCTATATTGATTACTCCCTATAAAGCCAAACCCACTTCTTCTCCTTCTACCTCCTGCGTACACCATCATGCCTTACGCAGCAGACACAACCCAAAACTGAGGGCCACAACAGCCAACCGCGTGAGGTAACCCCACCAACTGAATGTAAACCAGCGGCATGTGCACTTGATCGAAATCAAGTACTGTGAAGACACGAGGCCTGGACAGCAGTTGGAGGCGGCACAGCGGCAGCAAGCAGACCTCTGCAAACTCATTAATGCAAAATTTGTGACTCTCCACACCATCCTTTTGGGTGTTGGTGGGACCTGCTACACTGAGCACACCCTTAACCAGTTTAGACAACTGGGACTTGACCACCAACGCGCCAATAAACTCGCTTGCAAACTTCATGCCTATTATGTCATGTATGCCAACAAGCTTGTTACCACTAGGCGTGCTATTGAAAACAAGAATACTTTTTGCAGCCAGGTTATGGAGCCGGGTGCTTCCAATAACCCTCCAGATTCCCATTAGGATATTCTTTTTGTAGTCTTCGTGGTGGAGGGGACTCACGTCTCTTTTGAGCCAATGTGTCTCCTTTTCCTGAATTGATGTAGGTAGGGTTTTCGCTTCCTACGTGGTTTTTTCTCTTTTTCTTTTTTTCTTTTTGTTGGGGGCATCTCTAGGCAGGGTGTTGAAAGCGTCTCTAGCTTGTGGACTTACATGAAGGGGGGGGGGGGGGGGGACAGTACATTGGGTTGTGTTGTGTTCAGCAAGAGGAGGAGTAATGCTTGTTCTGTGTCTGGAGCGCTTTCTTTTCTTGGGAGGCTTGCGATTGAGCTCTGTTGATTTTGTTGCTATAACTTCCCCCCTCTGAGGGCAGATTTGAAGCGTCTGGTGGAGTGTTAGGTTGATTGATAATAGCTCCTGGGGTGCCCTGGCTACATTGCTGTGACAAATGCCTAGGTCCTTGCTTCTTTGCAGAGCGTGTGCACTTCCTGGGAGGCCCATCCTTGGGGTCCTTTTTTGTAAGCCGGGCAGGTTAGCACTGATGCAGGGCAGCATCTCCAGGTGGGGTTTTGAGAGTACCCTTAACTTCTGGTTTGATATTTTGGGGGAAGGAAAAACAATGGCTTGCGTGGACTCCACATCGGATGTGAGGACTGAGTGCATAGGAGAGGCTGTGCTTGATCTGTGTCTAGATCGTGTCTGTTTACTGGGCAGCTCACTTTGGGGATCTGTTGCTCCAGTGTTTGTCATATTCTCCGTCTGGGAGCAGACTTTCTGTGTTGATGGTAGAGTGTTGAATTGGTTGATGTTTTGTGTTTCAGGATACATCAGATGTGTTGTGCTCGTACTGGGAGGGCTCGCTGTAGGAGCTGTCACAGGTCTGACGCTGGATGCCCATGGGAGGCGACGTCCGGTGATCTCATGCCTGAAGTGAGTTGTGGAGGGAGGCTGTGGTGCTGGTACTGCCTGTGTTGTGTGGTTGTTGCTGGGTTGAGGGTTAGCATCAATGTTGGTAGAGGGATTAAGTGCTTCATTGAGGTGTGTATCAATGAGGCCACTAATGTGGGTGTTGTTTATTCGGCGATGAACCACAAGGACTATGGCTTTAGTGTTTTTTGCAGGTGAGGATTTTTGGAATATCAGCAGTGTTAAGTTCTTCAGTGGATCGAAGGTTGATGAGGGCTGCCAGTCTATCGAGTGCCATTTTACATTTGATGTTCAACCTGGGGTATTTTGCCTGGAGTTGATGGACTGTGATGACCATGGTTTTGCAGGGAGATGTGAGGTCATGTGTCTCATTGATACCAAGGCCCATAAGGGGTTGTACAATACATGTGATGAAGTTGGAGAGGTTGCGGGCGGGGGGCGCACAGTGACAGTTTTAGTTATGTCTTTAATATATGATGGAACATGCTTTCCCCTTCTTTTCTGAGGTGGATCTCACTAAGATGGATACTGATCAGCTGACGGGCCCGCATGCAGTAGTTGAAATTGTTTCACACGGAGGCTGGTTCCTTAATTCTTGTTGAGAAGTCCACAGACAGGTTCATGAGGTGTGCTATTTGATTGGTGAGGAGATGAAGGCTAACTGTTAGCAATGGGTTAATAGGCTGTCTCAGGTTTCCAAAGAGGCTCTCCAAGGCTAGAAGAGCCTAGGCCTATGTGGGTAGGGTCTAGTTGGGGGATTATGGTTAAAAATTTGCTGTTGACAGAAGGCTCGTTTTTATCCAAAATTTATCAGGCTGAGATCCATCTCAGCCCCTTTGCATGCTCCAGAGCCATGTGAGCGTGATGCTTGGTGTTCAGCTTGCCTCAAGCTGACCATCTATTCACACTGGTAAATTTTTTGCCTCCATCCACCCGCATACCCAGGCCATTATCCCTGACCCCAACTCCATCACACTGCCAAGAAGTTGCACTTTTGATAGGATCGCTCCAAAACACATCCCCGCTGGCAGGCAATATCTTTCCCATTTACCAGGATCCCTGGGGTTTGTTGAATATTACAGGTGACCCCTTCCCAAAAACTAGGTAACGCTAAAAAGCATCTTACCTATGACAAACCCCAATCCTGGGTCAGACAGGAAACTGTCCTCCCCCAGCATTCCTGGGATCTACAGATTATTGCAGTCTGGAATACGGCTGCACGGGTTCACTTGAATATTCGGAACCATACCTGGCTTCAGGATCTAGCCAAAGCCATCCCAGAGGCCAAGTGGATTATCAAGAACAATAGCAACCACCCCATCCAGAATACAAGACGCAGAGTAATGCTCGGGTTAAGGAAATGTGAAAAACTCCCCTTAGCCACGAAACAGATTTCCAAGGGCCCCCAAAGATCTGCCTCAGACATTACTGTCGAAGCTCCTTGTCAGTCCCATCCCAACCTCCAGCTTAAAATTGCAGATTGGAGATCTTGGGCCTATACAGACGGCAGTTGCCAGGTCCAGAACGGTAAGACAGTTATAGGGGCAGGTGTGTACCATCCTATGAGTGACTCACAAAATCTAGTTGAACCTAATGGTGCTGGTATTACCAACACCATAGGAAGAGCCGAGCTGGCTGCCATTGCTGCTGCGCTCACTCAGGACTACACACATATTGCCACAGATAGCCTCAGCTCACTTCACCAACTCAGAAAGCAAATCCTATACCCAGAGAAGCATAGACATCACGTGCAAGGAGATGTTCTGAAGAAAATTTCAAACCTTGCCCGAGCTCTCAAGATCACATATTTTCCTACAAGGTCAAGTCTCATGCCGGAATAGCTGGGAATGAATGCGCAGATCAGGTTGCTAAATACCAGGCCTCCCTCAAAGATGGTAACCTGACTGATACTGGAATTCCTAGCGCTGGCCCAGGAGGAAATCCCTTCCACAATACAACATGGCTGGCTCGGGAAGAGACAGATTCTAGGCCATCTCAATCCCACCCTTCTTCTCCTCGTCTAAAGCACCTCCCAGACCTTACAAGTACTCTGAAATCCCATATGCATGCTAAGCACAAGCTGGGCTATGCTGACAGGAAGACAGGCTATTACACTTACTACCAGAGCTTGCTACCTCATGTAAACAAGAGCATAAGCAATGCCTTTTGGAACATGCCCAGTCTCTCAACTCGAATGAAACGCATTGTCTTCCAATACCACACAGGCACCGTTTACAATCAGAAACATGCAGTCCGATATAAAAGATCCACCAGCCTTACATGCCCCCTACCTGATTGCCATCACATGGATAGTGCTCTCCACATCCTATCTGGCTGCCAATGCCCCGTCATGCGGAACATGGTAACTGAGCGTCACAATATTGCTTGCAGGATGATTTTGAAACTGGTCAGTGAAGGCTCTTATGGGGCCAATCTTGTGCAGTTGGATGCGGGCAATGCAAACCGTTTGGCCCAGCACGACCTGCAAGTCCTTGAGCAAATCTCTAATCGTGCTGTGCCTTCCTACCTCTTCAAACCCATGATTCCCATTCAAATCAGACGCAACTCCAGCCGCCCTGATGAAATCTTGGTCACTCCTCACCCAACTAACCCAAACAGGCCACCCACTCCACCCTCACACCGGGTACTGCGTAGTATGGGGAGTAGCACAACTCCAGCCCGCCATATCCATCTGATAGAAATCAAATACTGTGAAGATACGAGGCCTGGTGCCCAGCTAGAAGCCTCACAACAACAACACAGTGAACTGTGCAAACAACGTTGAACTCCAAGGTGCAGAGATTACTATCCACCCAATCCTCCTGGGTGTGGGTGGGACTATTTACACTGCCCATACCCTTGATCGATTCAAAAAAGTAGGGATTGACTCACAAGGATCTGAAACACTTGCAAGAAAACTCCATGCCCATTCTGTACAATTTGCGCACAAACTTACCTCTACCAGACGTGCCATTGAAAATAAAAACACTCATCATAACACTGGTGCCCTGGAGCAGCGTGCTGCCAGAAACCCACCTGATCCACATTAACTCCCCTCTCATCTTCTGGTGAGGGAGACTCACGGCTCTCTGAGCCAATGTGTCTCCTTTTCCTTAATTGATGTAGGGAGAGTTTTCTCTGCCTACGTAGATTTTTCATTCTTAACGCTCTTTGCCAACTAGAATAAGCTCATTCTGTCAAAGAGCCTCCCCTTGCCTCTAGGTCTAGGCAAGGCTAGGCGAGTTGGCTACCCAACCCTACTAATGCAATGTCTGGCTGAGGGGTCCTCCAGGCTGGATGTGAGCGCGGAGGCCATGCGCCTTTGGTATTCAACACAGATTGAGCAGCGCCCTAGTCCAAAGTTATTCACAATCTCTCATATCATTGCTGCTGCTGTGCTGTTTGAGAGGTTGTCTTTATGTTATATGGTTCTGTCAATCAATTTTGTCTTAGATGATAAGGTCTGCTAGGGTGCATGGAGTAATTGCAAAGGCATAGACAAGACTAGACTATGGGAATCATATACTTGGCTTGCAGGGGAGAGGTCAGAGAAACATTAAGATTTTCAAGCTTCTCCCTCAGGTTACAATGTATACGTTGGATCTGGTGCTTCCAATGTTAATCCATGGTGAGTTGGACTCCAAGGTAAAGGAAAGGCTCATTAGATGGTAGGAACTGAGCTTTCTGTCCTTAGATGTCTATCCCTGTTTGGATGTGATGACTGAGGGCTTGAGGGAGGGTGTAACCCCATCATAATCCTTGGGGGTGGGGGCTACGAAGGATACCAGTGGCCTTTGTTTTGCTGCCAGAGATGATGAGTGCTGCCCAGTCTGAATACAGGGTAAGCTTATGGGCTTGGACTTTGAGGTCTTGGATTGTATTAGTAGGGCACAGGAGGTCATCAGCAAAGGCCGCGCTGCTCAAGATATTAGCAAGGTGGGTGTCTGTAGCATTTTGTTTTGGGATGCAGCTGTGCTGGTACCCACGGCCCCCTACGTGGAGCCATCGAAGGAGTGGTTCCGTGTAGAGCAAAAAGAGAAAGGGAGATAGTGTATCACCTTGGAATGTTCCCCTCTCAACTGGTATTTGTTTGGTGCTTCCTCCTGAGGGTAACCTAATTTGGGAAGTAGAATTTTCATAGAGGTTTTTGACCGTGCCAATAGCACCAGTAAGGAATCCCAAATCATACATTTTCCAAAGCATCCGGTCATGATCAGTGGTATCAAAAGCACAAGTGAGGTTTATGACAAGGGCATAGATGTCTTTACTAAAACTTTTGCATCCTCAAGCCCCATCATGACATTCTGGAGCTGGTGGATTGTGTCTTTTTGGTTATAGAGGTAAAACCTAAACCCTTGTATAGAACCCAGCTTGAGTGGAGCTCAGTAGGGAGTGTGCTTCTGCATACTCATACAGGAGTGTATTTGTGACCATACGGGTCCACAGTTTGTAGAGTGTGTTGGCAAGCCCAATGGGTCTATAGGAGGAGGTTTCTCTCTTCTTCTTTATTTTTGTCAACGAGGATAGTATCACTAGTTTCCCATGACACTGGGGTAAGGCGGGTAGCCCACATGATGATGAAAAGTTTATGGGCACTTTTTTGGATCTCCTGTGGGAGCATTCTGAGGATCTTTTTCACTATGCCATCAGGGCCTGGTGATTTGTCACTGCTGAGTGATTTAAGGCATTCGTTGAATTAACTTTAATCAAGGATCTGGGAGGGAGGGAGGCATGGATGATATAAGGCGAGTGGAGGGTGGTGCCTATGGTCTGGGGGCCGGGCAAGGCGTGCACTCCAACGTGTCGGCACCAGTGCTTTAAGGGCTGTTCCACAGGCTTCTGCGTGGTCAGCAGCTGCTAGCAGCTAGTTAAGCTAGTCTGCCAGAAAGCAGGCTTTAGTTGTGTTCAGCAGATAGCTGCTGGGCATGGCTTTCCTTGGTTGGAGGGCTGACAGTGCTGACTCTGTTTGTTGTTGAAGGTCTGGAACTCCAGTCTTTCAGTCATCATCCTGCTCTCTTTCTCGTTGCTGGACCTGTCTTCTTTCTCTGTCTGCCGTGCTTCTCTCAGTCTCAACTTCGTGGTGGGTGGGTCATACGGTCTGTGCACCAACGTGGCCCCCTTTCCTTAATGGATGTGGAGAGTGTTCACTGCCTACATAGTTTTTCTTTTCTTTTCAAGGATCTTAGAATGCAGCCGGCCTCTTTGCTTGCTTCCGTAATGACCATAAATGATTTTTCAACCAGCGCTGTGTTACAAAAGAACTTGTTTGACTACGCTTGCACACACACACACTTAACCTTGATACACTTCTAAGTTGCTAGAGAGGCTGGATGCCACAACTGCATTCTTGCAAGAGCTTGAGACATTGTGTCAGTGAGAGGGCAGTAGACACCTGCTCCAAGTCCTTGTTTGCTATTCTGGATATGACAGCTGCCATCAGTGTAAGCCCATGTCCTCCAGTCAGGGACTTTGAGCATGAGGGTTGGACTAGATAGGTTAGGTACAAAGAGTTCTTCCTGATTACCTATGTGTGGATAGGTTGGATTAATAAATATTTGTAGTTTGCCAGAGGGGAGGCGTTGGCACTTTTTGAATCTAGGCATGTCGGCATATATTGTATTGAGAGTTGTAATGACCAAAACTTCTTTTTCAACCAGCGCTGTCTGTGCAGAGAACTTGTTTGACTAAGCCCGTGCACACGCACCTAAGCTGCTCAGACTTTGATAACTGAAGAGGCTAAAAGCCATACCTGCATACTTGCATGCACTTGAAAAGTTGTGCACACTAGCATTTTCTGTCTTGTAGCTTCGTGATGGAGGGGACTCACAGCTCCTGTGAGCCAATGTGTCTCCTTTTCCTTAATTGGTGTAGGGAGAGTTTCCTCTGCCTACGTGGTTTTTCTTTTTCTTCTATAATTAGCAATGCCCCCCCAAAAATGCCTAAATTTCAATGCCTAAATCCTTTCCATCCTGAAGCGCACCATCCTACAATACCTCATAGGCACCTCATAGTTTGTAGGACTATAGCCAAAAACATGCAGTCCGCTTCAGAAGATCCACAAACTTGTTAGGCCCTCTCCCAGGCTGTCATCAATTAGACAGGGCTCTCCACATGCTCTCAGGCTGCCAAAATCATATCATCCGCAGTCCAGTGGAAACTATGAGGTAAATCGAGCAAGATGGGGGTGAATTATCGCTGCCACCTGCGTGGTTCCTTTTGGTGTCTTTCACAAAACCATTATTGTTTTCAGTCGGTTTACTCTTTGTTTGCTTTTCAGCAACACCCACCTCAACTATTGTTCATTAAAATTAGCTATGTGTGAGCTATAGCCCATAGCTAATACACCCACCAATCCACTTTTTCAGTGCAGCAGTGGGCATGCCACACAGATGGGGCTCTACTGATGAATAGAAGATTTCCACACCCACATTGTTTGTTTGTAGGGGGACTGGGAGAAGGGGGGGTAAAAACTTTGGGTGGGTCAGGGGGTCAGAAAGGATCTGTGTGTCCCACCTGTGGAACTCACACGAGAAAAATAAGTTGACGAGACGTCTTGGGACTCTTGTTGGGTTTTGTTTTTGTGTTTACATGAACGACTCCCAGCAGGAACCTGACAGTAAAAATAAGAGACTGGGAAAAGAGAAACCTCCTGCCCACAAACTGGACCGAGACAAAAGGCAGACCCTACTGATACCAAGACAAAAAAGGGTGGCTGAGCCAGTTCAAAGGAGTCAGGGCATAGCAGATACAGGACAGCCAAGAGCAAGGAAGCAGCAAGCAGAACAAAAGGTTCCCCTGAAAAAAACCCAGCCTAAGAAAATGGCTCAAGCTCGCAAGGAGCAAAAGCTGAAAGGACAAACTGCAAGTCTGCAGCTCATAATAGTCTGACCTAAATGGTGAGTTGGTTTGTAGGAAGGCAGACAAAAGCCCCTGGACAGCATGGCTACCCGAAAAGCATGAGTCTCCTGCCCTATGGCAAGTCAGAGCATCACAATGCAGGAGCCTAACACGGCCGAAAATCCTCACTATGGGCGGCTACCAACGGCTAGACTGAACCCCACACGCCCGCAAAGACCCCAAGGAACTAAGAGAGCCACACCAGCCAGGAAACAGTCCAGAGGGTGGCCCACATGAGCCCAAGGCCGGGACTGCGTAGAGTGCACAGCCCCCCACGTGGCCAAGTCATGAAAGAACTCGTGGGGATGGTCCTGGAAGGTGCCCACTGCATGAACGCGTGCAGCAGGCTTGTTGTGAGAAAGCAGGAGAAGAAGGTACGGAGGGAGCAAGAGAAGAAGGCTGTCAGAAGCAGGTGCAAAGGCCGGGGCCCTAGTGATTTGGAAATATTTGTCAATTTATTATAACGCAAAAATCGAGCAATCGTTATCCGCGCTCCTGTGTGGGGCACCCATGGTCTAGCTGGTCATGACGACCGCTTCACACGCGATAGGTCCCCAGTTCGAGTCTGGGTGGGTGTAGCTGTACTTTTTGTATTTGCTCCCTTCTTCCCTTTTGGTTAGCACACTCACGTCGTATATGCATCCTGGGTGTAGAAGTACACCTGTTTTTGCTCCTCTTTACTTTTTTTGGTCAGCATGTGTTAACTGTTTACACGGGATTAAAGCGGACAACGAATATCAACAAGCGAGAACTGATCAAGGTTTAGGACACACCCAGATATGCAAGCTATAAGCAAGATAAATAATCACAATAATATATACATTTCACTGTTCAACACTGGGTTTGGTATCACTTGGTTCAGTACACACGAACACGCTTGCATGGTTCTGCTTGCATGCTTGCTCACACGTTCAACACTCCCCCCCAAGCATGTAAGCACAAATACACAAAATTGATCACTGTTGTTTTCCAGATTACCGATATTACGCAAACCAGTTTCAGTTCATGCAGATTGCAGATCACTCCCTTAGTTGGCATAAATATTCATATCTGGACACTGTGCAGATGACAGTTCTTGCAACTCTGCACATTAGTTGGACTCCATGTTGTGCATGCCCATGCCTGCACGCAAGTGCTCAAAGCGCACAGGCTGTAGAGCCTTTGTCATGCAGTCTGCCAGGTTGCGCTCAGTAGGGCAGTATGAGAACCTCACATCACCACGCAGAGCTCGCTCCCTAGCAAAGTGCAGCTGGATGTCAATGTGCTTAGCCTGGCGTGTTTGCACTGGGTTGTGCAGGATGCGTAATGTTGCAGCATTATCTGTGTAAAGCTGCATGCACTCATTGCGTGAACCAAGCTGCAGATCACTCTGCAACTGCTTGAGCCAAAGCCCCTCCTGCACCATGGGCACAGCCGCCACATACTCAGCCTCGGCTGTGCTGGTGGTGACGCAAGCTTGGCGCTTGCTCTTCCACGACACTGCACCACCATGCAGCATAAACACATATCCACTCGTACTCCTCCTCGTGTCAGGACAGCCTGCATAGTCCGCGTCTGCAAACCCCTCAGGCTTGCTAGGGCTGCTGCTCTCCCCCCCATACACAATCTCAAGAGTGCGCGTGGCTAATAGGTAGCGCAGCACCCCCAGTGCTGCTGCCCAATGCTGATCTGTGGGGGCTGCCATGAAGCGCGCCAGCACGCCTGTGGCGTGCGCCAGGTCCGGGCGCGTGTGCTGAGCTGCATACTGCAGGCACCCAACCAGCTCAGCGTACCTGCTGTGTGACAGCTGCACACCCTGCTCCCTGCTCAGCTGCACCCCAGGCTTCAGCGGCGTTGCCTGGCTCCCTGCTTCCATGCCAAATTTGCGCAGCACACCCTGGGCATACCTGGATTGGTGCACAGTGAGCGTGCGCGCTGCCCTGTCACGCTTGATCTCCAGGCCCAGGTAGCAGCTTGCTTCCCCCAAGTCGCGCGCTTTGAAGCGCCCCATCACCTCCTGCTTTGCGCGCTGCACCTCACTCAACTGCTTTGCTGCTACCAACATGTCATCGACATAGACCAGCAGCCAGGTGCTGCCATCCATGCCGTACCGGACATACATGCTTGGGTCCCCTCCTGCTGCTGCAAATCCCAGATCGCTCAGCACGGCAGCGAGCTTCTCGTGCCATGCGCGAGGCGCCTGCTTGAGCCCGTACAGGGCCCGGCGCAATCTGAGCGCCATCTTGCTGCTGCCCTGCTGGTACCCCTCTGGCTGCTGCACCCACACCTCCTCACCCAACTCACCATTGAGGAAGGCGGTGCAGATGTCCAGCTGGTGCAGCTCCAGGTCCTCAGCTGCTACCTTGGCAAGCAGGCAGCGGAGAGTTGGTGCCATGGCCACAGGCGCATACAGTTCCCCATGCTCCCATGGCCGCTGTGCGCACCCCTTGGCCACGAGCCTCGCCTTGTGGCGTGGCTGGCCATGCTCCCCTTCCTTCACCGACAACACCCACCGGAGCTGCAGGGGCCGCGCACCTGGGGGCAGCGGCAGCAGCTCCCACGTGCTGTTTGCCTCAAGCGCGCTCATCTCCTCATCCATCGCCGCGAACCACTGCTCGCGATCTGGCGCGCTGGCTGCTTCTGCACGGCTCTGTGGCACTTCCCCCGCTGCAACCAAGGCCACACATGGCCCATCATCACCCGCATTGCTGCTGACAGCTACGTTTGCAGCCCACTGCCCATGCCCATAGGGACGGAACGTGCCTTGCAGGTGGGCTGGCTGCCGCCTTTCACGCGTGGAGCGGCGCACTTCCTGCTGCTGCGGCGGCTGTGGCTGCTGCTGTGCCTGCTCATGGGGCTGCTCATGCCCGGCAGCTTCATGCTCATTCTCACCGTGTGCAGGCGGTGGCTCAGGCGGTGGCTGCGGTGGCGATCCAGCGCCGGGGACAGGCGCGATCTGCGCACCCTCTGCAGCCTCAATGTGTTGTGCGGGTGGTGGCTCAGGCGGTGGCTGTGGCGGCGCTCCATCACCGTGCACAGCTGCTTGCTGCGCATTGTGCTGTGGGGCACCAGCAGCTGCACCTACCTCTCCCCCCTGAGCAGCAGGCCCACCCTGTTGCTCAGTTGGTGCAGTTGCTGCTCGCCCCCAATGCTGCAGACCTCCCATGCCGCTGCTACCTGTGCTTCCAACACCATACGCATCCTCCTGGCACAGCAGCGGCGGCCCAGGAGCAGCGGCGGCCTGGTGCGCGGGCCTTCCGCGCTGCTCAACTGGGCGCTCATCAAAGAGCACATCCACTGACTCCACCACACGCATGCGATCAGGCACCCAAACACGCCACCCAGCCCCTTGGCGCGCGTAACCCACCATCACCCCACGCTGACTCACCATGTCCACCTTGGTGCGCTGTTGCCGCGGTACCAGCACCGTTGCGGCAGCGCCAAACACGCGCAGGTGGGCCACGCTGGGAGGCTGCCCGCTGAAGAGTTGGAGCGGCGTGGCTGCTCTACCTGCTGCTGGACTGCGCACAATGACATGCGCTGCTGCTCTCACTGCTTCTGGCCAGAATCCCCCTGGCAGCTGTGCTTCCTCCAGCATTGCACGCACCCGCTCCATTAGCGTGCGGTTGAGCCGCTCTGCCTTGCCATTCATCTCAGGCGTGTAGGGTGGTGTGAGCTGCTGCTGTATCCCCTTGCTTGCGCACCACTGCTGTATGTCCTTGCTCACGTACTCTCCACCTCTGTCGCTGCGCAGCTGCTTCACTTTCTTGCCTGTGCTATTCTCCCACAGCTTCACCACCTCCTGGACCACCCTGCACGCTTTCCCCTTGAGGGCCACCGGCTGCAACGCGCACATCCCTGACCAATCATCCAACACCGTGACCACATACCGCGCATCTCCAAGCTGAGGCAGGCTGGGCAGCAGCGGGCCCATCACATCCGTGTGCAGCCGCTCAAGCAACTCCCGTGCTGGCTGCTGGCTGCCCGTGTGCTGCCGCCTGTGCTGCTTACTCGCTGAGCATTCTGGGCAGAGCGCATCACTCACCGCCCCTGCCTGCTGCAGCGTGAGATCCATCCCGTGCACCATCCTGATTACCTGCTGCATGCTACTGCTGCTGAGATGCCCAAGCCTCCTGTGCCAGAGCTGGGCACAGGCGTCTGCCGGCTGCCGCAGCGCACCCATCCCAAGCACTGCTGTTGGCAAGACGCATTCAGCCCTAAAGCCGAAGAGGCCGCTGCTACTGCTGAGCGTGCCCCGCACGCTTACTCCGCCTGGGAGCACAAATTGCCTGCTGTCTCCTGCTCCCCGCAGTGTACCGCCTACCCGCTGCAGCCTCACCTCACTCAAGAGGCTGCAAGGCGCTGATGGCACCCAGAGCACATTCCGCAGCTCCAGCATCGGCTCCCCCTCAGCGAGCTGCTTGCTCTGACCCGGCTGCGACGCACGCAGCCTCACTGTGCCCTCTCCCACTGCTTGCGCTTGACCTTCCAGCGCCCTGATCTCCTTGCCCCTGTTTCCCAGCTCCCAGAACGCCTCCTTGTGTGGCGTGATGTGGTGCGTGGCCCCGCTGTCCAGCACCCAGTCCATGCACATGCTTTTCCTCCTCATTGCAGCGCACACTGCTGCACCCCTGCCGCTGTCCTGCTGGCCCCCCGCGGCTGCATCCTCCTGCTCCGCACTACGATCCTCCTGCTCCGCATCATCACTCACTTGTGGCAGCCGCTGAGAGGCCACTGGCAGTCAGGCGACAGAGAGCACGCTCACTCCTGCTGCTGCATTGTCAACACCGCCCGTGTCTGCACCTTGCATGCTGGGGCAGTGATCCTGGTAGTGTCCCCACCGCTTACACCCATAGCACTGCTTGTTGGCCAGAGTCCGGCCATCCGTGCCTGGCACCACCCCACCGCCCTGCTGCTGTCCTCTGCGGCCACCCCGGCCACCACTGCGCGACCCCCGGCCACGCATTCCCTGCTGCTGTGGCTGCTGCTGCTGGCGCTGCTGCTGCTGTGGGCGTGCTGCAACATTGACACTGCCTGCGCGCTTCTCCTCGTCTCGCTGGTCCGCCTCTGCTTGCAGCAGCTTGACCTTCAGAGTCGCCATGTCATGCACCTGCGCCTTGAGCAGCTTGCGGTCAGTGGAGTATGTTGGCGGGAGGCCCCTGAGGATGTGGTGCTGCTTGTCTTCACTGCTGACAGGTGCTCCAGCCAAATGCAGCTGGGTATACAGGTGGAATGCCCGAGACAGATAAACTGCCATTCTCTCATCTGGCAGCATGCACAAATCATGCAGCTCTTCCTTGAGTTCATAGCGCCTGGTTGCACCTTGCTGCATGCATGTATTCTCCAGAGCCCTCCAACACTCTTTGGCTGTGGGGAGCATCATAGCATCATTGTGGATAGGCGCAACGTGCAGCTGGATGTGAGCCTTGGCAAGCATGTTTTCTTCTGAGTTTGGTTGCTGCCTTTCACGCAGATTAAGCCAACTCACTGCAGCCTCATCAACTCCACCTGATTGTATCCTTGGTGTTGGCAGGATAGCCACTATGCACTTGTTGATGGTGAGGTGGGCTTCCATTTTGGGTTTCCACTCAGCCCAGTTGTCCAGCCCCAACATGGGCACGCTGCTGCGCATTCCCCCGCCAGCAACGGGTCCGCTGATCTCCATCGCACTGCTGTGCGCGCGAGCGCACCTAACCGCCTGGCAGGTGCTTGGCGCACAAGGCGCAGTACAGAGCCCGAACTCGGAACACTGGCGAAGCCCTTACCAGACGGCGCAGTGGAAGCGTGGGCTTGGGCCCATAACCCTGTTAACTGTTTACACGGGATTAAAGCGGACAACGAATATCAACAAGCGAGAACTGATCAAGGTTTAGGACACACCCAGATATGCAAGCTATAAGCAAGATAAATAATCACAATAATATATACAATTCACTGTTCAACACTGGGTTTGGTATCACTTGGTTCAGTACACACGAACACGCTTGCATGGTTCTGCTTGCATGCTTGCTCACACGTTCAACAAGCCGAGCGCTCAGCTTACCAGCTGGGTCATAAGTCCTCCCTTATATGGTCAACAAAACGAGAATCCCCCGAGGTGGGTACGCGGTTTGAGTCCGGGTTGGGACTACCGCGCAGGCGGGGTGCGAGTGTGTTAGCGGTGAGGCGCACACTGCTCCGCGGAAGGGAGGCTCGCTGGCGCTCAGCTACAAGGCCGAGGAAATGTGCCCGTCGAGCTGGTAGACGGGAAGTACTCGTAGCGCTTGGGCGGTCTGCCCCCCACCCGGGGATTCTCGTTTTGTTGACCATATAAGGGAGGACTTATGACCCAGCTGGTAAGCCGAGCGCTCAGCTTACCAGCTGGGTCATAAGTCCTCCCTTATATGGTCAACAGCATGTGCCATGTTGTGTATGCAAATTTGCACAACTACAATCTTCTTTGCTCCTCTTTCCTTTTGGTACTCACCCCGGTATCTTGGAAGACCAGCAAGACTATCATGATTGACAAAAACAAGGGAGAAGAGACAGAAATATCATCCTACAGGCCCATTGGGCTTGTAAACATGCTCTTCAAACTGTGGACCCGAATGGTCACTAATACACTCTATGAATATGCAGAAGCACACTCTCTTCTGAGCTCTACTCAAGCTGGTTTCCATAATCAAAAAGACACCATCCACCAACTCCAGAATGTCATCATGGGACTTGAAGACGCTAAAACTTTTGGGAGAGATATTTACGCCCTCATTGTTGGTATCACCTCCGCATTCAACACTACTGACCATGACAGGATGCTCTGGATAATGTATGACTTGGGCTTCCCCATTGATGCTATTGACGCTGTCAAAAATCTTTAGGAAAATGCTACGACCCAAGTTAGATTGCCCTCAGGACGTAGCACTGAAAAAATTCCTGTTGAAAGAGGTACAATTCAAGGAGATACACTTTCGCCCTTCCTATTTCTCTACATGGAACCCCTCTTAAGATGGCTACATGTAGGAGGACGCGGTTACAGACACGGCTGCATCCCAGGCAAAAACGCCACTGATACTCATCTTGCTAACGAACTAAGCAGCGCTGCCTTTGCTGACGACCTTCTCTGCCCCACTAGCACAATCCAGGACCTCAAATTACAAGCCAAAAAACTCACTCTCTACTCTGACTGGGCTGCACTCATTATATCTGGCAGCAAAACTAGAGCAACGGGCATTTTACACAGCCATCCTGGAAAAGGTCAAAATGGGGTGACGCCATCCCAAGCTCTCTGCCAACAACTCAAAGGAAAAATAGAAATCCAAAGACAAAAAGCTCAGTTTCTTGCATCACATGAACCCTTCCTTTATCTTGGAGTTTAAATCACCATGGACTTAAATTGGAAGCATCAAATTCAACGCATGACCTGTAACCTTAAAAACAAGCTTGATAATCTTGACTCCTCCTATGCTTCCCCACGTCAAACGCTTGGCATTGTCCGTACAGCCATAATCCCTAGCCTTGCCTATGCGTTTGCAGTTACTCCTTGCACACCAGCAGACCTAATCATTTGGGACACCATGATAGACAGGATTATAGAACATAGATACAAAATCTGGAACAGCACAGCAGCGGCAATGATTCGCGAAGATTCTGATAATTTTGGACTAGGGCGCACCTCAATTTGTGTAGAATACCACAGACGCCTGGCTTTTGCACTCACATCTAGCCTAGAGGATCCCTCAACTAGACACCGCACCATAAGCCTGAATCTCCTCACTAAGCAAATAGCGGACCTTAAGCTCTTATCTACAGCCTACCTTACCAAACGAGAAGGAACCAACCTGCACATAAGACGCCAGCTCAACTTCTGCATGCGTGCCCGCCAATTGATCAGTATCCACTCTAGTAAGCTCCACCTCATGAAACACAAGGAAATTGTGTTCAATGAGGACTTGAACCTCATCCATAAAGCCCTCTCTCTGCATAAACCACCTCCTTACAATCTCTCCTCCCTCATAACCTGCATAACGCAACCCCTAATGGGCCTTGGAATTAATGGAGTCCATGAACTCACAACCTCGTGTAAGACTCACATCACAGTAGCTCAGCTACAAGCCAAATACTCCAAGGTCAACATTAAATGTAAAATAGCACTCAACAGACTGGCAGCACTGGTTAACCTCCCCCAGACAGAAGAGTTGGATACATCCTCCATCCAAAAAATCATTGCCTACAAAAGCACTGAAGCAAATACTCTTGCACATTACCGCCTGATCAACAACACACATGTGAGTGGCCTCAATGTGGAACCAGATAACCTGATTCATACCTACCCTCTTGCAGGCTCCCAACCAAACAGCACCCCTCCCACACAAGTAGTGCCATCACCACAATCTTGCTCCACATCCCACTACAGACACGAACATACCGGACGACGCCTCAGACGTGACCAAGCCACCCTGTCTGCCCCTAAAGTTAATATTCCTACACAAGAAATATGTCCTATTGCTCAGGAAGTAATGACTGCCAAAGAAACACAACCCACAGATGAGCCACCCAATATTAGAATTCGCTCAATTCGTAAGTTGAGCATCACCCCTACACAAATTATTAATACCTCAACACAACATACTGCTAACCCTACTGTCGTGACGCCCACTAAACAGGAGTCACCAGCAGAAGGGCCACCCAGCAAGCGCACACGCTCGATAACGAAACACACCTCCACACCCATGTCTCGACCCCTTAGCCAGAATTATTGAGGAGCAAATACCAGTCAAAGCACTTTTAACTACATCCCAACACAGCCCAACTCCCCATGCACAACAGACACTGGCCAGACAAGCAAAACCCGCAACCCTCCTACCTGTCCAAACACTCCACACAGCCTAGATACACAAATTAATAACTACAAAAACAAGAAGAAAAAACTACTTCACATAGAGACAGAGCTCACCCCTCCTGTCATCAACCCCATCAGCTCGCTAAGCCAAGCCTCTGAGGTCTGGGAGCATAGGAAAACCTCTGTCCAAAAGCTCACAAAAGCAAAGACAGCTAGCCATGCCATCAATGTCATCTATAATCATAACTTTGACAGAACCCATATAGATGGTTGGAGAAACTGCACGGTTGATAAAAAAGGCGGAATGAGAATTATAATCCAACACCAAGTGCAATACCACACCCATTTTGCCCCAATGATTATAGAAAAGTGGGCCCTGCCTTTTTTCAAGAAAGCTGGCCTTCAGCCTGCGATTACCTCAACTGCTGTTCGCACTGATATTGAATGCGCATGCTGCCAAATATGCAATTACCACGGTGGTTATGAACCTATTAATTCTGAACCTCCATACCTCGATATGTGTATTTGTGACGTTTGCCAACGAACGTACCACTGGAAATGCATGAAAGAACTAGTTTGCTACATTGATGGGCAAAGACAAGAGATAGATGAAGCTGACACGTGGGCTTGTCCCGCCTGTGCAGGTCTTGACACTGCACAGAAGATTGACAGAGAATGTCAGTCTGGAGAAGAGCTCACAAAGGTCACTTGGTTACCCTCCTGGGAGCCTGAGGAAACTAAAGAAATTTGGCCTGAATTTCAACAGCGCTTACTTGAATTTGAAGCCAGGCAGAGCGAACCTGAGCTCTCCCGACCCACAGCAAACTCTGCCCTCTCTAACCTTGAAAGACAAGGTTTTGAAAAGCCTTATGCTATCAACACCTGGCAACAGAAACTTGACACAGAACTACGCAACAAAATCACCTTTGACATTCACCCCACCAATCCACAAGTTGACATTCAACCCACTGGTTGTTGTGAATTTTGGCTGCATGTCGTTGACCTTGTTAAGTACAAAGCTGACCAAAACCCTAATCAAACACCGTTAGACACTGAATCAAACAGCCCCCAACCTTGTACCCCACCTCCCCTTATCCTCCCAGAAATCTTAAATCATACATGGCCTGCATTTGCAACACACAAGGTAAATGTGTGGGGATGATAACCCCTAGCTGATTTCAAATTCTTTACAAGGCTTTCTATAGGGCCAAGCTTGCCGGCTCACATGAAACTATAACACCTGCTCCTACTAGCTTTGCATCTGAGCTGCAGGGGCTCCTTACTCGCAAGAATATGCTAGAAAACAAGTATGCTAGCAAAAAGATTAAAGACTCCTTCTCGCAAGCCCTGCCAACCGACATCCACACTGCCCTTAAAGAATGGGCCCTGGTAACTCAAGAAAAAATGGCCTCCCCGCTGCACCACAACCCACAATACCAACACTACTGGAGCACTGACCCCCGAGACACTCTCTTTGGTGCCCATCATAGCTCCCTCTCATCCAGATATTCCGGTTTCTCTGTCTGCCATCCCATTTATGACGAGAATGCTATGACTCAGGCCTTGAGCCATGCTATCTACTCAGCCATTCTCGACACAGAGGCCACTGCTACTTTCATGTTCCTCCCTGTCTGTGGACAACACATGGTAACTAACCCCTACTCTAAGCTCATCACTGCCTATCCACATCTCTGTTGTGAACTTGGAACAATCACATGTATTAACCTTTGATACAATGATCCACAATCATGCCTCAACCAGGAAATACCTCTTCCTTAGCACACATGGGACCTACAAATAGTTGCAGTCTGGAACACATCTGCAAGGATCCATCTAAACAATCACAACCCAGCTTGGCTGCAGGGCCTGGCTTTGGCTGTACCAGAAGTCAACTGGAAGCTGCGCAGTATAGGCAACCATTCTACTCTCAATACAATGCATGCTGATATGCCTGGATTCAATAAATGCCAACACCTCCCCTCTGACAAACAACAAACATCTAGAAACCCAA
Organism: Dunaliella primolecta; assembly: GCA_914767535.2. Taxonomy (NCBI): domain Eukaryota; kingdom Viridiplantae; phylum Chlorophyta; class Chlorophyceae; order Chlamydomonadales; family Dunaliellaceae; genus Dunaliella; species Dunaliella primolecta. Next base: position 3,872,144 of record OU611751.1, on the reverse strand, counting down.
CCTATTCACACATAGGTAATCAGGAAAAAAAATTTGTACCTAACCAATCTAGTCCAACCCTCAAGCTCGAAGTCCCTGACTGGAGGACATGGGCCTACACTGATGGTAGTTGTTAAATCCAGAATGGCAAACAAGAAATTGGATCAGGTGTCTATTGCCCTCTCACTGACAGCAGAAGTTTTGTCGAGCCCGACGGTGCTGGAATTACCAACACCATATGTCGAGCTGAATTAGCAGCAATTGCTGCTGCCATCACACACTCTTATTCACACATTGCTTCAGACAGTCTTACCTCTCTTCATCAAATACATAAACAGCTTATTTACCCAGAGCAACACAAACAACATATACAATAAAAGAAAAGAAAAGAAAAGAAAAGAAAAGAAAAGAAAAGAAAAGAAAAACTACGTAGGCAGAGGAAACAACATATACAAGGGGATGTCCTTAAAATCATATCTTCTCTCATTAGCAACTCGCAAACCAATATCTGTATCTACAAAGTAAAATCTCATGCTGGCATTGCTGGTAATGAATGTACAGATGCAATTGCTAAATATCAAGCAAGCCAAGCCAATAATATCGTGGCTAATACTGGGATCCCTAGCACAGGCCCTGGCGGGAATCCTTTTTCTCATCTATTTTGGTTAGCCAAAGAGGAAAAAAAAGAACACAATGCTGGCACATCCACAGCTCCCACACCCAATCCTAAAATCACCTACCTCCCCAATCTTCAAAATGCTCTCCAGTCTCATATGCATACAAAACACAGACTTGGATGTGCCAACCCCAAAACAGGCTACTACTCTTACTATCAGAGCTTATTACCTCATGTTAACAAGAAAATCAGCAATGCCTTTAGAAACATGCCTTGAATATCCTCACCTATGAAGCGCACCATCATGCAATAGCGCACTGGCACCCTCTATAACCAAAAACATGTGGTTTGCTTCAAAAGGTCCACTAACCCATTATGCCCTCTCCCAGGCTGTCATCAATCAGACAGCGCACTCCACATGCTTTCTGGCTGCCGAAATCATATCATCTCCAGCATGAAAACTGAACGCCACAATGCTGCTGGAAGAATGATCATCAAAGCTCTTTGCAAAAGCCCTTGGGGGGCAGGCTTGGTGAACATGGACATAGGGAGTGATGACAAGTTGGCGCAACACAACCTCCAAATCCCTGCACATGCATCAAACATAATTATACCCCCTTATCTTTTTCCTATAAATTTTCCTAAGAGATCTAGACTCACATCCAGTCGTCATGATGCTATACTGATTACTCCCTATAAAGCCAAAACAACTCCTTCTTCTCCTTCTTCCACCCGCTCACACCATGCATTACGCAGCAGACACAACCCAACACAGAGCACCACACGAGCCAACCGCGTGAGACAGCCCCACCAACTTCATGTAAACCAGCGGCACGTGCACTTAATCAAAATTAAGTACTGTGAAGACATGAGGCCTGGACAACAGTTAGAGGCGGCACAGCGGCAGCATACAGACCTCAGGAAACTTTTTAGTGCTAAAGTTGTGACTCTCCACACTATCCTTCTGGGTGTTGGTGGGACCTGCTACACTGATCATACCTTGAACCAGTTTAAACAACTTGGACTGGACCATCAACGGGCCCATAAACTTGCTCAAAAACTCCATGCCCATTCGGTTCAGTATGCCCATAAGCTTGTTACCACTAGACGCTGCTATGGAAAATAGTAATGTTTCTCACAGCCAGGTTCTGGAGCCGGGTGCTTCCAGTAACCCTCCAGATCCACATTAACTTTTTCTTCCTTGTAGCTTTGTGGTGGAGGAGACTCACGGCTCTTCTGAGCCAATGTGTCTCCTTTTCCTTAATTGATGTAGGGAGAGTTTCCTCTGCCTACAAAGTTTTTCTTTTCTTTTTCTTTTTTTCTTTTGGTCAGCACATACCACGTTGTATATGCATCCTGGGTGTAGCAGAACATATGTCGCTGCTCCTATCTCCTTTTGGTCAGCACATACCACGTCGTGTATGTGCCCTGGATGTAACAGATAGCTGTATTTTTGTTTATGCTCCTTCCCTTTTGGTCAGTACAGACCAAAAGGACCGTCGTGTATGTACCCTGGGTGTAGTGGCAGTATGCATCCTGGGTATAGCAGTACATCTGTTTTTGCTCCTCTTTACGTTTGGTCAGCATGTGCCATGTTGTGCATGCACATTTGCACTACTACAATCTTCTTTGCTCCTATTTCCTTTTGGTCAGCACATACCACATCTTGAATGCATCCTGGATGTAGCAGTATTTTGTTTTTCTCCTCTTTCCCTTTGGTCAGCACATACCACTCGTGTATGCACCCTGGGTGTAGCAGTACATAAAGGGCATGTTTCTTTTTTACATGTTTCTCAAGGCATTGCTGATTCCTTATATACATGAGGTACAAACTCTGATAGTAAGAGCAGTAGCCTGTTTTGGGCTTGGCATATCCAAGTCTGTGTTCTGTATGCATGTAGCACTTCAGAGCATTTTGGAGATTGGGACGGTAGGTGGTTTTTGGACAGCACCAGCAGCAGGAGCAACTCCACCACCACCGCCATCAGCAGCAACAGCAGCGGCGGCAGGAGCAGCAGCAGCAGCAGCAGCAGCCGCTGCTGCTGCAGTACCAGCAGCAAAAGCAACACCACCACCAATGCCAACAGCAACAGCAGCAGCAGCAGCAGCAGGAAAAACAGCAGCAAATAGCAGCCCTCTGCGCCATCCTTGCTGACACAGCATGGATGGTCTATCCTCACAGGCCCCAGCAGGAGCATCAAGAGGAGCAGGGGCCCTCAGCCCCCCATCGTCAGCAGCAAGGTGGCCTAGAGGGGCCAAGGCAGGGCCAAGGGTTGGACCAAGGGCCCCTCCATTGGCACACCGCCCAAGGCCACCTTAGCCTCTCCTCCAAGAACTTCACGGTCCGGCGAGTGACGGCCCTCCAACTCTCCTTGGAGCGGGCAACTAGGCATCAGCTTGGCACCAGTGTGCCTGCTCCGCAGCCGCCCTTGCCTCAGCCTCCTTGCCTGCGCTGGACCCTTCTCCCCAAGCCCACCATCTTTACCAGTGACCTTCCTGGCAGGATCAAGGAGGTGTGGAGGCTCCGGTGGGGTAATAAGTGAAAGGAGATCTGGTGGAGCCTGCTCTTGCATGGCGTCCCAGGAGCAGGGGGCCATGGGATCCCCTGGGCCAGAGGCTCGGGGTGTGTTTGCGGGTGGCGGGCCACGGATTCAGCCGCTGGTGAGGTGCGAGCGCTCCTGCAGAGGGAGCATGTCGTTTGGACCTGTCCTCGGGCCCAAGCGGCAGTGGATGTCTTGGCTAAGAACTTGCCTCCTGGTACTTCTGTGCTCCCCATGCATGTGGGTTGCTTATTCCGCCCTGTCCCAGTGTGAACAAGCGTGTGTGGTGGGTCGCCTGCTTGTGTACCTTGAACTCAATGCGTAGGCTCCGTTTTTGCAGTCTGCAAGACCTTAAGAAGCATGCCTTTAACTATTTGGTTGAGGGGCTTAAAGACTTTATTGTCTGCCAAGAAGGGCAGCCCTCCTTGGCCGGCTCGCTCCCGCATGATCATCCGTTCATTGCTACAGACCAGAACTCGAACTTGGTTCTCAGTCTCGTTCCATGAGCCTTGGTCCGTGCCTGTTTGTTTGCCTGCCTCCCTTCTGTCCTTGCCTCTAGACATTTTTTGCTCCTTCCCGCTTGCTCTTCTTAGTGGGCCTTGCTTGTGTCTTTTTTCCTGCCTCTTTTTTCTGCTTCCTGCTGTCTTGAGGTGTTTTTGCAAAGGCCCCTTTAGGGCATCGCTATGTTCTGGGTCGGTGTAACAGAAAAAAAGTGCGTGATGGCAGCAGCAAATGCTGCTAATTCAGCTCTATGTACGGTGATAGTAATTCCAGCACCATTGGGCTCTTCATGATCCTGGATGTCAGTGAGAGGGCAGTAGGTGCCTGCTCCAATGTTTTGTTTACCATTCTGGATATGACAGCTACCATCAGTGTACACCTAAGTCCTCCATTGGTAGTCTAGGACTTTGAGCATGAGGGTTGGACTAGATTGGTTAGGAACAAAAAGTTCTTCCTGATTACTTATATGTGGATAGGTTGGCTTTCTAGATGTTTGTTGTTTGTCAAAGGGGAGGCGTTGGCGTTTATTGAATCCAGGCATATCAGCATGCATTGTATTGAAAAGAAAAAGAAAAAAGAAAAGTCTACGCATATTGACAGTATTGACAGTAGAATGGTTGCCTACACTGCGCAGCTTCCAGTTAACTTCTGGTACAGCCGAAGCCAGGCCTTGTAGCCAAGCTGGGTTGTGATTGTTAAGATGAATCCTTGCAGCTGTGTTCCAGGCTGCAAAAATGTGTAGGTCCCAGGTGTGCTGAGAATGAGGCTTTTCCTGGTTGGGGCAGGACTGAGGATCGTTGTAGCAACAGTTGGTGCGAGCAATGGTTCCAAGTTCATACAGATGTAAAGTTTTGCAGTGATGGGTTTGGAATAGGGGTTAATTATCATTGTTTTCCCCAGACAGGGAGGAACATGAAAGTAGCAGTGGCATCTGTATTGAGAACGGCGGAGTAGATAGCATGCCGCAAGGCCTGGGCCATAGCGTCCTCATCAAAGATGGGCTGGCGGACTGAGAGACCTGGGAATCTGGATACAAGGGAATTTTCATAGTCAAAGAGAGTGTCTCGAGGGTCATCAATCCAGAAGTGCTGGTATTGTGGTCCAGCGGGGAGGCCATTTTCTCTTGAGTGACCAGGGCCCATTGTTGGAGGGCAGTATGGATATGGCTTGGCAGGGTCTGCTAAAGGAACATTTCATCTTTTTGCCAGCACACTTGTTTTCCAGTTTAGTCTTGCAAACAAGGAACCCCTCCAACTCAGATGCAAAGCTAGTAGGAGCAGGTGCTATGGCTTCATGCAAGCTAGCAAGCTTGGCTCTACAGAATGCCATGTGTAGGATTTGAAAACGGCTGGGGGTTGTCATCCCAACACATTTACCTTGTGTGTTGCAGATGCAGGCCATGTGTGATTTGTAAATTTATGGGAGGATAAGGAGAGGTGGAGCACGAGTGTGGGGTCTGTGTGATTCAGTATCTAGTGGTGTTTGACTAAGGTATTGTTTAGCTTTGTACTCTACATGATGGAGCCAGGATTCACAACAACCAGTGGTTTTATATCAGCTTGTGGGTCAATGGGGTGCATGTCAAAGGTAATTTTATTGTGCAGTTCTGTGTCAAGTTCCTGCTTCCGAGTGTTAACTGCATCAGGCTTTCAAAAGCCTTGTCTCTCAAGATTTTAAAGGGCAGAGTCTGCATGGGTCAGGAAAGATCAGGTTCGCTCTGATTGGCTTCAAATTCAAGAAGACGCTGCTGGAATCCAGTCCAGGTCTCATAAGTTTCTTCCAGGTTCCAAGAAGGCATCCAAATGACCCTCATGAGTTCTTCTCTACACTGGAGTTTTCTGTCAATTTTGTTTGCATCATTTAAGTCTGCACAGGTGGGATAAGCCCATGCGTCAGCTGCATCAATCTCATCAAGACAAGTTGTCTTTTCCCATCAGTGTAGTATCCAAATTATTCTATGCATTTCCTATGATATGTTCGTTGGCAAACATTACAATACACACATCAAGTGTTAGAGGCTCAGAATTAACAGGTTTGTAGCCACCCAAGTAATTGCAAGTACACTCAATATCAAGCAGCAATTCAGGTAGCTGCAGGCTGAATGCCAGCTCTCTTGAAGAGTGGCAAGGCTCACTTTTCAATCTGATCATAGGGACAAAATAGGTGTGGTTCTGCATTTGGTGATAAATGGAGGTTTTCCTCCCGTTTTTAATATCAACCATACAATTTCTCAATTTCTATAACCATCTATATGGACTAGGTCAAAATCAAAGTAGCAAATAGCACTCATGGTATGGTCATCTGTTGTTGCTTTTGCGTCTACAAAGTAAAATCTCATGCTGGCATTGCTGGTAACGAATGTGCAGATGCTATCGCAAAATATCAGGCAAACTAAGCCAATAATAACGTAGCTGATACTGGGATCCCTGGCACAGGCCCTGGCGGAAATCCATTTCCTCATTTATTTTAGTTAGCCAAGGAGGAAAAAAAGTGCCCACTGCCAGCACATCCACAGCTCCTGCAAGAAATCCTAAAGAAAAGAAAAGAAAAGTCTACGCAGGCTAAAGGCCGCGTGCAATCAGGGAAGATCCCCTAACCGGAAAGCCAGAGGCCTCACCAGAAGGCCCATTAAACGTACACTAGACACAGCTAGCCTAGGAGAGAGCCATAAAAAGATATAATGGGTCTCAGTCCTAAAATCACCTACCTCCCCAACCTTCAAAATGCTCTCAAGTCTCACATGCATACAGGCACAGACTTGGATATGCCAACTCCAAAGCAGGCTAATATTTATACTATAAAAGTTTAAGAAAACCAGCAATGCCTTTATGAACATGTCCTGTATAAGCATACCCATGAAGCGCACCTCCTACAATACCGCACCTCTATAACCAAAAATATGTAATTCGCTCCAAAAGGTTCACTAACCCAATATGCCCCCTCCCGGGCTCTCATCAAGTAGACAGCGCACTCCACATGCTCTTAGGCTGCTAAAATCATATTGTCTCCAACATGAAAAGTGAACGCCACAATGTTGCTGCCAGTGGAAGAATGATCATCAAAGCTCTGAGCAAAAGCCCTTTGGGAGCAGGCTTGGTCAACACGGACAAAGTGATGATAGGTTGGCACAGCACAACCTTCAAATCCCTGCACATGCATCAAACAGAATTATACCCCCTTACCTCTTTCCAAGAAATTCTAAGAGATCTAGACTCACCTCCAGCCGTCCTGATGCTATACTGATTACTCCCTATAAAGCCAATCCCACTTCTTTTTCTCTGTCTACCTCCTGCTCACACCATCATGCGTTACACAGCAGACACAACTCCACACTGAGGACCACAACAGCCAACCGTGTGAGACAACCTCACCAACTGATTGCTAACCAGCGGCATGTGCACTTAATTAAAATCAAGTACTGTAAGGACACGAGGCCTGGACAACAGTTGGAGGCGGCACAGCGGCACATGCAGACCTCTGCAAACTTGTTAGTGCAAGAACCGTGACTCTTCATACTATCCTTCTGGGTGTTAGCGGGACCTGTTAGATTGAAGGCACCCTTTTTTTTTGGTATTACACCAGAGGGGGGCGACGGAGGCCCCAAATGGGGGTATTTCTAAGATGTTCCCCAAGCATGTTGGGCCCAGTTTCAATGTTTAAAAACTAGCACCCAGATGTAGCTCATGCTTTCCCCTATACATAGCACCTGAGCTTTAAACATCCAATGTGGGGCCACATGCCTAATAGGCCGCGGCGTGGACCTTACATTTTGACACCCAGCTACACACATCTGACCAGCCAGACCACAAAGTCGAGTTATTTATAGTGATTTGAAGTCCTTATACCAAAAGAATAGCATTGCAAAAACAATGGAGTGAAAAGACCCAGTGGTTGGTGAGATACAGAATTTCAGCCATTTCCCTTAGAGAAAATCCAGCGCAAGGGGTGCCAAAAAGGTCAATGGTTGACTTCCTTCTTTCCTATTTTTGAATATGCAGGGTGTTAATTATGTATATGGTGGTGACAAAGACAAATATTTGGGAGTGAAAAATGGTCCTGGGGTGGAGCTATGGGCCATTTTTAGGTGATCTGAGGCCAGGAGAGTGATCTGGGAACCTCTGATTTTCATGAATTTCTGGTGAACATGATATCATATGGATTAATAATGTTTAACATGGTTAAATGTGAGGAAGAAAGTTGAGAAAGAACATATCCAGTTATATAGGCCAGTTGACCTCCTCTGGTATTACACGGGTTCATCACGGGGAAATAGCGATCTCCCTTGAACCAAGGCTGGGGACAATAAACATGCGAGCAAAGCCCACTAGGAAGGGCAGGCGGGAAAGAGCAAAAAACGCCCACAATGAAGGACGGGAGGGGCAGGAGCAAAGGTCCACTAGGAAAGGACAGAGGGGCTGGGGCAAAAAGAGTCTAAGTTAGGTGCCATGCTAGCTCAGCTCAAAACAAAAGCTCCTAAAGACGAGAAAGCAAGTCGATCCAAGTCAGAAGCCCAGCAAGGGACAACGCTAAGTTCCTAGGGCAGGGAAACAGGACAACCCAGCTAGAGGCTGGGGAATGCCTCCTCTAAGGACACAACAGAGGGGCTACAAGAAAAATTAGGCACGGACAATACAAGCAAGGACAAGAAAAGAAAAGAAAAGAAAAGACTACGCAAGCCAGGTACAGCTGCGTGCATTAAGGAAAGGTCCCCTAACTAGCAAGGACACCTGTAACACACGACTGATACAAAGCTACCCCCGTAAGGGGGGGCAGCTAGCTAGCACAGCACAGGTCTCAGGGGAACACACAGACCGCACAAGGCACACGACTGAGGGAGCCTACTGGAACGAGCAACCACAATGGGGGAGACAGGCAAGCGCCTCCCACGCCCCAAGGCTCCTTTGGGCTCTGGCTCCAGGAGGGCTCTCCGCAAGATGACCAGGCTAGAATCCCCTCCCACCCCCACCCCTTGAACTTACTGGAGCTCACACAGGCCCCTCATAAGAGAGCCAAGCCCAGGCCTCCTCGATGGCCTTCCTCTGCTCCTCCCTTTATCAGTTTACCCTTCACCCTTAACCCTTAATCAGTTCAGACAACTTGGACTTGACCATCAACGTGCCATTAAACTTGCTTGCAAGCTTCATGCCCATTCTGTTATTTACGCCAACAAACTTGTCACCCCTAGGCATGCTATTGAAAACAATCATACTTCTCACAGCCAGGTTATGTAGCCGGGTACTTTCACTAACCCTCCAGATCCCCATAAGCACTCACTATTTTACAGCTTTGTAATGGAGGGGACTCACGACTCTTCTGAGCCAATGTGTCTCCTCTTCCTTAATTGATGTAGGGAGATTTTCCTCTGCCTAGGTAGTTTTTCTTTTCTTTTTTTCTTTCTTTCAAGCTTCTGGGCCTAGGCCTTCCAGCAGTTCCAGACCTCAGAGCCTTGGCTTTGTTAGTTGAGGGGGTTAATGGTAAGAGGGATGAGATCTGCCATTGTGTGAAGCATTTTTTCTTGTTTTGTGGTGTTTGGATTGTGTGTCTAGGCTGTGGGGAGTGTCTGGGCAACTAGGAGGGCTGCGGGTGTTGGCTGTCTGGCCAGTACCTGTTGTGCATTGCAAGTTGGAATGTGTTGGGATTGAACTTGTAGTGTTTTGATTGGCATTGCCCCTGGATTATTCTGGCTAAGAGACATGGACTTAGAGGTGTTTCGTTGTTGACCATGTGCACTTGCTGGTTGGTTCTTCTGCAGGTGAATTCTGTTGAGTGGGTGCCATAACATTTAAAGGGCAAAAATTTGTGTTAAGTATGGATGACTTGTGTAAGAGTGGTGCTTAGTTTACAATTGGAGTGAGTTTTTTTAATGGGTAGCTCCTTTGTGGGTTGTGTTCCTGTGGCAGTCATTACTTCTTGTGTAATAGGACATATTCTTGTGTAGGAATGTTTACCGTATAGGTGGGTAAGGTAGCATGGTCACGTCTGAGGCGGCGTCTAGTATGTTTGTGTCTGTAGCAAGATGCGGAGCGAGGTTGTGGCGATGGCACGTGTGGAAAGGGTGCTGTTAAATTGGGAGTCTGCATAAGGGTAGGTATCAATGGTGGAATTTCGTTCCACATTGAGGTCAGTATTTATGAGGCTGCTCACTTGTGTGTCGTTGATAAGACAATAATTATCAAGAGTGTATGCTTCATTGTTTTTTTAGGCAATGATTTTTTTTGTTGGAGGATGTACTCAAATCTCCACCCGGGGGTGAGGTTAACCAGTGCTGACAGTCTGTTGACTGCTACTTCACATTTAGCATTGCCAACCATCAGTTAACTTGGAATGTTTGGCTTGTAGCTGTGCTGCTGTGATGATATGAAACTTGTACGGGGATGTGAGTTCATGGATCCCAGTGATTTCAAGGCCCATCAGGGGTTGCATTATGCATGTCACGACGAAAGTCTGCTGCAGCGAGAGTGTGCTGCAAATGCCTGATGGTCTGTCATAATCAAGTGTGTGAGGTGTGACCTGTATTTTGTTGGGACTTTTCCATGGACTCTCTCTCTTTTATCCTTCTTCTGTGGAGCATCCCTCTGAGTATTGGCGCGTTTTCCTTTATCCCTGGCCATGTGCCAGGGATGTTGTTCCTGATGTAATTATGTAACCTGGTCAGCTGGTCCGCCCTTGTCCGCTCTCTGTCTCTCCCTGTGCTATGCAGCCATGCCAGCACTCAAGCAGCACAACTCAAGCGACAGCAGCAAAGCTAGCATCAGGCAGTGGTGCAGCTCACCCACATCAAATCAGCCCATCAGCATGCAGCTCAAGCTTGTAACAGAGCATTAGCGCGCTCTCCCCCCCTTCACGCCTCTTTTTGGTGCGCCATCCGGGAAAACTGGTCATGGGATGTTAAGTCACCAGGAACTGGTCATGGGATGTTAAGACACTGTTATGGCTGCGTAACTTTCTCAACCTGACATACCTATGACAATCCCCAAACCCGGCCCAGCCAGGAAATTGCTCTCCCTCAGCATACCTCGGACCTACAAATTATTGCGGTGCTACTTCCATAGTATGGAATACAGCTGCACGAGTCCACTTGACCATCCAGAACCCTACCTGGCTCCAAAGTTTAAACAAGGATATTCCAGAGGCCAAGTGGTTTGTTAAAAATGTGAGGAACGACCCCGTCCGGAATGCAAGGCACGCTGTTATGCCCGGGATAGGGAAATGTAAAAAGCTTCCTCTAGACAAGAAGCAAATTGCCAAGGCCCCCCATAAACCAGCCATAGACATAACTGCCCCCACTCTTTGTCAGTCCAATCCAAATCTCCAGCTCAAAGTTGCAGATTGGAAGTCCTGGCCTACACAGACGGCAGCTGCCAGGTACAGGACAGCAAGACAGTTATTGGGGCAGGTGTGTACCATCTTATGAGTGACTCAAACAATTTAGTTGAACCCAATGGCGCTGGTATGACCAACGCCATAGGAAGAGCTGAGCTGGCTGCAGTTGCTGCCGCGCTCACTCACGAAGACACACACAAATTGCCACAGACAGCCTCAACTCACTTCACCCACTCAGGAAGCAAATCTTGTACCCAGAAAAGCACAGACATCATGTGCAAGGAGATGTTCTGAAGACGATTTTGAACCTTGCCCGCACCTCAAGGTCACATCTTTTTCTATAAGGACGAATCTCATGCTGGAATAGCTGGGAATGAATGCGCAGGCAAGGTTGCTAAATACCAGGCTAGCCTCAAAGATAACAATCTGACAAATACCGGTATTTGATACCGGTATTTGGAGTCCCTAGCGCTGACCCAGGCGGCAACCCTTTCTACAATATTGATTGCTGGCTCGAAAAGAGGCTAGACCAAGTACATCTGAACCTTCCTCCCCTACTCCCAATCTGAAGTACTTCCCAGACCTTAAGAATGCTTTGAAATCCGATATGTATGCTAAAACAGGCTTGGATATGCAGATTGCAAGACAGGCTATTACAACTCTTTATCAGAATTTGCTATCTCATGCAAATTAAGGGCATTAGCAATACCTTCTAGAGCATACCCTGTACCCTAACCCGGATGAAACGCACAATTTTCCGGTACCGCACAGACACCCTCTCCAACCAAAAGCATGCGGTTTGCTTCAAAAGATCCACTAGCCTTGTAAGCCCTCTGCCAGAATGTCACCATATGGGTAGCGCCCTCCACATTCTCTCAGGTTGACAATGCCCCGTCATCCATAACATGGTAACTGAGCATCACAACATTGCCAACATAATGATTTTGAAAGTGGTTAGCGAAGGCTCTTTGGTTCAAACCTTGCACATATGGATGTAGGCAGCGCAGACCATCTGGCCCAGCACGACCTGCATATCACTGAGCAAGTCTCTAATCACGTTCTACCTCCCTAACTCTTTGACCCCAGTGTTCCTGTTTGAGCTAGACGCACCTCCAGCTGCCCTAATGCTATCTTGGTCACTCCTTGCCTTACTAACCCTAACATACTACCTACTCCCCCCTCACATTGGGTACTCCGCATTATGAGAGCCTGAGGAAATGAAGAAGTAAGGAGCAGCACAACTCCAGCCAGGCAGCTTCACAAACAGCTTCATGAACATCCAAGAATACCAGATCCACTTAATAAAAAATGAACACTGCAATGATACGAGGCCTGGTGCCCAGCTAGAAGCCTCACAGCAGCAAGACAGTGAGTTGTGCGAACAACTGCAAGGTGCTTAGATCACTCTCCACACAATCCTTCTGAGTGTGGGTGGGACTATCTATACTACCCATACCCTGGATCAGTTTAAAAAGGTTGAGATTGACCTGCAAAGGTCTACCAAACTTGCACAAAAGTTCCATGCCTACTCTGTGCAACATGCGCACAAACTGACCTCAACCAGACGTGCCATTGAAAACAAAAGCACTCAACATAACTCTGGTGCCTTGGGGCCGCATGCTTCCAGAAACCCACCAGACCCACACTGGCTTTCCCCTTACCCTCTGGTGAGGGAGACACCTCTTTGAGCCATTGTTTTTCCTTTTCCTAAATTGATGTAGGGAGTGTTCTCACCGTGAGGGTGAAAAACACTTAGGTAGTGACTGCCTACGTGTTTTTCCTTTAGATGTGATGTCACACCCAGAGTGTGCTGCAATGAGAACCTGCTGCAAGTAGTTGAGTCCACTGCAGTTGTGATTGACCTTTGCATCTCACACAGCTGAGGCTGCAGCATGGCCAACTTATGCACTGTCTTGGCTGCATCAGTTTCTCAGCCTGACAGTGAGATAGAAAACCGGGAAAAGCATATTCAGCTCTTCTGAGCCAATATGTCTCCTATTCCTTAATTGATGTAGGGAGAGTTTCCTCTGCCAAAGTAGTTTCTTTTTCTTTTCCTTTTCCCTTTTCTTTCTTGTCATCTAGAGGCCAACAATTATTGTTATTGTCATTGTTTTGATCGTCATCATCATCATCATCATCATTATCATCATCATCATCATCATCATCATCATCATTATTAATAGCACCAGAAATCCTCCTCATCTACAGGGGCCAAGGGTGGTGCCTGTCTGGCTGAGGGTCAGATCCCATTCGAAGTCTTTTAACTCTTACTAATGACTCTTGGGTGGGGGTGTGCATAAGGATGGGAGAAGCAGAGTCTGGGCGTCCAGAAGTACGGCAGAAGACCCTCCGTATTCCCATTGGCTCTGTTTCTGGCTCTCTCCTAGGCTTGCTGTGTGCTGCAGCATAAGCACCAAAGCGAGGAATAACATGAATGACCTGGATTTTTTTCTCTAGGCAAATCATCCATGCTTGGAGAAGTCTGGACAATCTGACAAGAGGCTCATGCTTCCAGTAGAATAATGAGGACATACCACACACACTTTGGCGTACCACTAGGCTCTGTAGGCTGGTGGGATGACAGGAAACAAAACAAAAAGCCTTTGCTACCTGTTTAGTAAACTCATTAGTAAGGAACAGGAGACACGTTGGCTCACAAAAGCCGTATGTCCCTCCACACAGCTTCCTTCTAGTGAAGGATCCAGCCAAAAGGCCGCGTGCATGAAGGAAAGTTCCCTATCCAGCAAAGGAAAGGCTCCCTATCTAGCTTTGAGAACAATCAAGAGTTGCACCACAACTTACTTAACAATCTTCAGGATAAAGATATTGATCAGGCATACAACACTCTCGAATCTTGGATCATGCAGACAGCGTGTCATCCACATGTCGGCATGACTAAGCCTCTTAAAAATTCTATGCCGTCTACACACACTTTTCCAACCAGAAAACCTATTTGGTTTGATGCTGAGTGTCACCAGAAGAAAAGTGCTTTTATTACTGCTGCCAGAACAAAGGTGGCTTGGAATGCTTGCCAAGAGTTACACAGACAATATAGGGCACACTTCCAACGGGCCAAACGCAGATACACACACAGGCGCATGCTGCTATTTTCTTGGGAAAATTGTAGAGGAAGGATCCCTCTGTTCATAGTTTTCTCAAAAAACATGCGGTCAAACATGTCACCCCTATGTCTAGCACTGCCTGGCAAAACCATCTGAGATATTTATCTCAAAATGTCACTCCTATCGCTAGCACTGCCTGGCAAGACCATCTGAATACAGCTTTCCAAGGACCTGTTAACAAAACTACTTTGTGGTGGCCAGGAACTCTTTGTGGGAGAGACCTTGCAGTACCAACTGGAAGCAACCGCATCAACATCCTTCCACTCATTCCCAACCTTTTCACCTCCCAGGCAACTGCATGATATTGTGTCCAAACACATTTCTCAAATAAATCCTACCTATTCCTCTGGATTTGACACCATTCTTCCATCTTTCCTTAAACACGTATACAAACTGGTGCAAAGAGAGAATGTGAGGGGTTTTCACCATGTCAATGTGTTGACACCATGGGTTTCCAAACTTTTTCATACCCTAATATAACGAGCTGTCAACCCTCAATTCTGAAAGACAACCAAAATTACACCCTTGTACAAGAAAGGCTCCATTACCAACGCTGGCAATTACCGCATGCTTGTTGTAAGCGGGACCTTTTATCGACGTTATGCCAATGTCTTGTGCACATTGCTACAGGACTGGTGCCTTCATAACAACAAAATACCTGAATCTAGTTTGAGTTCTTTCCAGGGCGCAGCACTTTACATCTACTTTTTACACTGAGATACCTCAGACATGCTTCACAAACGTGCAAACCTCATGGCTCTTCACACACCTGTACTCAGCGTTGACTTCCAACAGGCTTACAACTCCATTTCCCGTGACAAATTGTGGCACCACTGACAACAATGCCAGCTCCCTATTCACCTTCTCAGTATCCTGAAAATGACGAACACGTTCTGGTTGATGGAGATAAACAGGCTTATGTCAGGACCACTTACGGTGTCAAACAGGGTTGTCCCCTTTCTCCACTGCTTTTCTCAATTTATCTCAACCTGCACACTGCTGCTGAGGAAGCCCTCAAACCATGCCTGGCAAGCGTGGCCCACGTGCGAAAAAAAGAAAAGAAAGAAAAGTCTACGCAGGCCAAAGGCCGCGTGCATTAAGGAAGGGTCCCTTAACTAGCAGGCTAGAAAGGGTCTCACCAAGGGTCCCTCAAAACTACACTAGCTATAGCTAGCCTAGGAGAGGGAAGAAACAGAACTAATGAGGATCGGGCGGGTTGTCAGCAGTGCCCCGAGACGCCTGGACTCTCCTTCTCCTGGTATCCAACTCCGCGCGCCCAGTGACCCCCCCCCCTGAAGCCCCCTGTAAGCAAAGAGCATGTCTGGTGTTAATGATAGTGGTTAATCTTTGCAGGGCATGGCAGCTCAATTTGAAAGCTAGGGATTTAGCTTTATGCTTGGTTAGGCCTAAATTGACAAGAGGTTTGATTGTGTACTCATTGTAAATGGTGCCAGCCACACCAATGAGGATGATGTGTAGCGTCACTTTGTTGTTCCTGTTTGGATTCCTTGAGCTGCGGGTTTTAATTCTGGTTATAGTGTGAGCATGTTGAGTTGCTGCAGTTTCCAGAGTAACGGAGGGGTTGGTGTCTGGACAAAATTTCAATTCAACAAGGTGGATGTCTCTGTCTTGAGGAGGGGTTTGAGAAGGATCAAGGTGAGCTTGTCTGCCTGAGAGAGAGCGCACAAAGAGAGCACCAGGGCGGCTTTGGTGACAGGCAAAGGAGCCAGTACCATTAGGGAAAAACCAGTCTGGAATAGCTCGCGAGATAGTTTCGGGGACTTGTATGCTCTGATCTAGGAGTCTCTCATTACGGCAGGCATCCATACCAATAAGGGATGGGCCAAACCTGCCTTTACTAAGGGCTTTTACACAGAGGGTAAGGCCCTCATGGTGCCTGTTGGTATGCATACCACTCATGGTCGTGTTTGAACATCTGAGGACAATATGATTAATACTATCCATGTCGTCACAGAACGGACACCTTTCAGATGTGGAAGATTTGTTGAATCTGTTGGCATGCTTTTGTGTGTAGATTGTCCCTGTGCGGTATTTGATTACATTTATCTGTTGTTTGAGGGTGATCTTAGGAGTAGACCAGAAGGCGTTGCTGATTTCCTTGTTAGCAAGTTGACAGGTTGGGTGCGTACTTTTGTCCATCAACACCAGATTACTCATTGCCTTCATGCCTACTTATGGCTTTTTCATCCCAGCAGGCATGTATGCAAGTCAGGTTTGGACCACTTCTTACCTTCAAAAGCGGATTGAGATGGACAACAGCATTCAGAAACGGCTTCTGAGATTCTTGAGATCCATGTTGGGAGTCAGAACCTCCACTCCTTCTGGGAGTGTACTGCATGAGTGTGGGATAGAGCCTGTACAGTTCAACTGGTACAGAGCCTGTTCACACTTAATAACTTTTTATCCATTGCATTGAAACAGTGGCACGTGCACTTGATTGAAATCAAGTACTGTGAAGACACAAGGCCTGGACAACAGTTGGAGGTGGCACAGCGGCAGCATGCAGACCTCTGCAAATTCATTCGTGCAAAAGTTGTGACTCTCCACACCATCCTTTTGGGTGTTGGTGGGACCTGCTACACTGAGCACACCCTTAACCAGTTTAAGCAACTTGGACTTGACCACCAACGCGCCAATGAACTTGCTTGCAAACTTCATGCCCATTCTGTCATGTATGCCAACAAGCTTGTTACCACTAGGCGTGCTATTTAAAACAAGATTACTTCTCGTAGCCAGGTTATGGAAGCCGGGTGCTTCAAATAGCCCTCCAGATCCCCATTATATCCTTCTTTTTGTAGCTTCATGGTGGAGGGGATTCAAGGCTCTTCTGAGCCAATGTGTTTCCTTTGCCTTGGTTGATGTAGGGGGAGATCCTTCTGCCCAGAAGTTTTTCTTTTTTTTCTTTTCTTTCTTATCCATTGCAACCGTCGTCTCCTCCAAAAAGTATTCCATGCAGATGTCTCTCTCAGTGCCAGGAATCCCTCTTGCTGGACTTCACATCTTTTGTCCGCCATGAATGGCTTACATCATGCACACAATTTCCAGCAGAAAACACGTTCAGCTGACCCTGTGGACTTGAGTCAGCTGGTCGTGGATCTCAGGTCTCGTCACCTGACATACTGGCGACAGTTTTCTTCTAACCATCCTTGACACCTCAACAGCAAAAAAATCAACCTATCATCACTGGTGTGCGCTTCCAACAAAAAATGCGCACGTCACTTATTCCCCTTACATTCTGCCCAAATACTTTTACCTGGATTTACCTGCCCGTTTCTGTCTGCGTGTCTATACTTCAAAAGTTGAACAAGCTCCATGGGATGATACTATTACCTCTATGATGCCCATTATAAATGTGTCAAAGTCTGAGATTGTGCATTTTAACTCAAAGGGAAACAATCTTCCCGTTTTTACGTTAGGTGGAGTGCAGCTTGTGCGCTCTGAATCCTTTAAATATCTGGGCATGTTTTTTACAAAACAAGTCAATCCTCTTGCCTCTGCTGAGCACATGTGTGCACCTTTCATGGCTGGATGTCGACGCATTAGGCAACTTGCATGTGAATATAAGCTGGGTGATAGGCCTCATACCATGCTATGGTTGACAAAGGCATATGCTCTTCCTGCTTGCATGTATGCTAGCCAAAGTTGGGGTTCTAGATTTATGAGACCAGGAGCTGAGATGGATTGTCCATTGCAGGCCGTACATTTGTGCTTGCTAAAGCGTATTCTTGGAGTTAAAAAGACTACACCAAGTTGGTCGATACTGCGTGAATGTGGGTTTGAGCCACTGCAATTTTATTGGTTTCGAGCAGCTATCAGATTCTATAATGCCTCCCTTGTCTGCAACAGCCAAACATTACGCAAGGTGCTTGGAGCGGATATTGACATGAGCAGTATTTCTAAGAAGTGTTGGGCATCAGAGTTTATGACTGCCTTTCAGGGATTAGACAGGCGCAACTGTTTTATTCAAAATGTTTACTCCCGTCAGCCTATTGGGATTAAAGACTTTGTAGTTGATCTGCGGAACAGACATAGGAGTGTGTGGCTATCTGAGGATCAGGTTGAACATGGTGGTCAGTTGAGCAAGTTGACCAAGTACCACAACTGGGTGGCACTTCCCTTCAGGCATAATTCTGCTTATGGCAGACCTCTCCATACTCCTAGGTATTTGTATCTGGATTTGGGTAGGCATATGCAAAGAAACATTGCTTGCTTCCGTTTGCACGCTCACAAGCTTCGAGTTGAAACTTCTCTTTGGCATGGACACACACCTCATTGTGATTTATGTTCTTCAGAACAATTACAAGATGAAAGGCATGCTATTTTCTTTGCTCTTGCACCTTTTTGTGCTGTCTTAGAAGGAAGTATGCATATCTTTTCTATGACTTCTCTGCACACAGAATAGTGATAAATGAAGAAGGATCTATCTATTTCTCCCATGCTGGCTCTGAGGACGTATTTCGTTTTTTCCAGTATCAAGACAATGGCAATTATCGTTTTATCTCTGAATTGATGGATTTCTTTCAACGCACTGAGCAGCCAAACTATCTGGCTGAAGGTTATGTTCCCTTGTAAACCAAACTATGATGCCCATTATGATGTGCAGGATGAACAACATGTTCTTTTCAAGTGTATTCAACCCCAGGTCCGACCAGAGTCTGTTCTCTCCAGCATAAATGTGCTTCCCTGTTCTCTAACCCTCACCTCCTTCTACCCCCCCCCCTTCCTCTCAGATGGCTCCTTACTTGTCTGCCATTCACCATGTACTGTCTTTTCATATGTTTATTTTTCATGAATCAAAACAACAACAAGCTTTTTCCTTTTTTACATGAACTTCTTCTCTTCTATGAATAGGCTAGCAGTCAGTCGTTTTGCTTCAGCTAAGCTCCTCGCCCCCGCAGGCAGGTGCAGCTATGCAACCCTTCCCTTTTGACTGGCCTTCTTTTTCCCTGTAGCCCTGCAACCCTATCTCAGATATAGGCTAGCAAGCTAGCTAGGGTCACACCAAAGCCTGGTGAAGGAACTCATGCCTTTTTGAACCAATGTTTCTCTTGATTGGTTGATGTAGGGAATGTTCTTACTGCCTAAATCCTTTCCTCTTTTTTTTTCCTTTTCCTGTAGTCTTCTCTTTTTTCTGTTTTAGTGATAACGCTTTGCACTCTTTTAAATGTTACATTTTCTAAAGTTTCTAGGTCGGTGAGGCCCTAGTATGAACATATATCTGGCCAATCAGCCTGAGGGAAGCTCCCTGTTGCATGCAGCCAGACTCAGCGTGACTTGTCTCACCTTTAAAATGCACAAAGCATACCAGCATAATCGACTGCAAAATCCTTGTCCAACATGGTAAACACACCATGCATGTACAGCCAAAGTCACCTTGTAAAACGAGTTTTGGGTGATTCTGCAGCGAAACCAGCTGTCTTTAAAATCGAGGAGAAAATTAGCGTAATAACACATTGCCACCCAACTTGTTTCCACTTGAAAACCTTATCCATCTCAACTCAAGACACATGTGTTCATTGGGCATGTTGCATCAATGTTCCAGCCAGTTGCCCACAATAGCTTCACCATTACCATTGGAAACCATCAAGTTGACATAGTTGAAGCCATGAATTGGGGGATTGAAGGTCCCTAAGGCACAAACACACCGTTGTCCTCCGACATGCTGTGCATGCTGTGTATCCCAACTCTTGTCTAACCCAAACCTCAAACCTGAAGGAGACGTCTACCAGCAGCATTGGTTCCATTTCCTGCCCGCAGCGAATCCCACTTACGCGTTGTCAGGCTCGTACTGGAGTGTGTCACTGAGAACTGTGAACCTGTTGGTGAATAAAATAAGGAGAATACCAAAACAAGACTGTTGAATAAGACAAAGCAGAGTGTTTCGACGTGCATCAAGTAAAACACAGCACCTAAGGGGAGGAAGAAGGTGCACCATTATAGAGCAGACAAAAAGCGGCATTCCGCTAAGCATACCTTGCTTATAAGCCATACACATCAGAAAACGAAGAAGCATTTAATTTACATGCCCAGCCTGTTTGCTAGATCTAGATAAAAAAAATTCATTTTATGGGTTCATTTCTGCACACTCAGGTATTACGTACCACAAATCAGTTGCAAAAAGGACTCTCATCCCACCTGTTTGCTGGATCTCTATGCAGGATTATCGCCTAGCAGTCATGTGTTTTGACTAAACGGCTTCTTTGAGTGAACCCGTAACCCTATGCATATTTATCTTGCAATCAAGGATGCATATTCACGCACACGTGCACTACATACCACGAATCAGGTGCAGAAAGAGCTCTTATCTCACCTGTTGTAATCATCCCTTTGCTTCTGCTTTATCTCATCAATGGCCCGGACCTGCAAATAAAAGGAGAGCACCTTTTGCACTTTTACGTAGCGTAGCCTGTTTGGGCTAGGCCCCTGTAAGGGGCAAAGGCTTTGCCATCTTTCAGTGAAGTGCAACTTGGGTTCCCTGCCCTTTCCAGCACACCCTCTTGTCTGAAACTCAGGCCAGCCACGCAAGCAAAGTTGCAAGGTAGGTCTGTGGTTTAAGAGGGCAAGTAAGTCAGCAAGAGCATGGATAGGGCGTGTTTTTCATCAGGAACTCGGAAGCTGGGGTAGGGACTTTTTGGACTGAGCTAGCCTACCCATGCCCTGCCCTTGGCCCTTGGCATGCAGCCCATGCCCTTTTGCTTTGGCATGCAGGCCAAGCACAACTCTTAGCCGAGGATGTCAAAAAAATCTGTGACTTGGGGTGCAGCGATTAAAGGAAGGAAGCAAATTTCCAGTACGCCTGAGTTCTGCCTGTTCCGATAAGGCCGCCTCGTTCACCCAGGAAGCCGCAGTTGACGTTGACAACACCAATGCATCCCATGTGCGCAATCGCTTAGTCTGGGAATGGCTTGTTTGAGGACTCGACAATTCACCTGTAGGTCAGGCTAATTTGCATCTGGATCAACGCATTTCTTGAGTTCCAAAATTTCCTTGCCTTTCATGCCCTGTACAGAATGGCTATGCGCTGTGCATTGGGAGTTGAGAGGTGAAGCCACAAACGTTAGCTGATGTGGTAAGGAACATGACTTGCACCCCATTCCTGGGTGCAGACTCAGGTGTTTCAGGTGCATGGCCTGCTTCATCTGCTACAGGAAAAAAAAGGTACGCACACAAAGAATTACAGGGTCAGTTCGAGTTGTGCACACCCAGAGATGCCCCTGCGCGCGGCATGCATATGGCATGGCCTGTGCAGGATCTGATGATGCTGCCTGAGGCACGAAAGTCATTACAGGAAGCCTGGCTTTGCCAAGGTCCCCCAGTGTCACTATATCCAAGCTCCCCGCTCCTTCTCATGCGCAGGAGTGCTTACCATACCTGGACACAAATTTTCAATGACACTCTTAATGTCAGGCCACATCCCTGTGTGTAATATCCTACCTTTTGCCAGCCAACCCACTCCTGCCAATTCCAAGCACACCATCTACAAGCTATTAAAAAATGTTGCAGTTCCTTTGCACTGAGCTGGTTGTGTTTATTGAAGCCTGCTGCGCGCCAGGCCTGCATGTTTTTGCGCTCAGCCAGCCAAACTCACCCCCTGTGTGCCTCAACCCTCTAGCTGCACCCCCAAGCCTGCAGTTGGCCTTTAGGATGTACCCTGAGTGCCCAGGTGGCCACACGCTGCTAGCTGGAGCAGGGTGCTGCCAAGGGGGTTGCTCCAGAGCCAGCCAAGAGGAGTGCTGATGAAAGGGAATGGCTTTTCATTAAAATATAATGAAATTGAGGCGCTTCAGCAGGGTATTGGGATGGGGTCCAACATTCAAATTCTTATATCATTCAAATCTTTGCTGACAGCTACAGGTGCGAGGTCAAAAGCTTTTTCCGTGGGTAGGTTGAAATAGAAAAATCAACTCAGAACCAGCGGACATGAAGAAATGGCAGCAGCTGCGAAACTCGTTGCAAACGTTTCTACAGCACCAGCCACTGCCTCCCACACTCCCCTGACACTGCAGGGCTGACTTAAATTTCTGTTTTGGAGGGTAGCCAAAGTTTCAGGGCAGGGGGTGCGCTGGGTGGGTTAGGGCAGCAGGTGTGAACCCTGAAAAGGCAAACCTAGGGGTTCACACTCTATATATTGGGCCTCACCAAAAAATAATTACTGTTGAGGATTTCATGGTGTGAGCAGAAATGAAGCCCCCAAAGCGAAGGGGGGCATCAACAGCTGGGAAGAGGAAGCTTCCTGAACCCGTCTCCAGTAAGGAGGAGCAGCAGCAGCAGCAGCAGCACAAGGCAGGGGCCAGTCAGTCCAAGCTGCTGATTGAGCAGCAGTGCGCAGATGCGGAGCGCAAATGCAGCTTTTCTTGACGAGTGTTGAAGATTTTTGTGCAGGTTGTCAAATGTAGGAGCAGTGTGTGCAGCTGGGTTTCTTGCGCTTTTGATCAGTAGCTACAGCTAGCTTTGGAAAAGTCCTGCACACCTCCACAAGAAGGAGCAGTGCAGCTACCCTGCTGCAGGCAGCTTGTACATGCAATTGTACTTTAAAATCATAAGTTTCAGCAAATAGAGGATGAACGCCCCTGCGGGAATGGACGGGAGACCAAACAATAAATATTGAGGGGGGTGCGAGATTGAGGCAGGAATCACAAAAAAAAATAAAGGTGTGGCAGAAGGGATGAAATATCTTTTCTTGGAAGGCACATGAAAATTCTGGGCTGGACCCTCAGACCCCCCCCACTCGAACCCCTCTTCCAGTGCCCCTAACCAGACAATAAGGGTGCCAAGCTGCTCCTTTTTCAATTTTCCATCCATCTGCATAATCAACTTTGCATTGAATGCAAAGAAACATTGAGTTGCAGCGGAGTTATGGGGCGAAAATTGAGCAGCAAACGCCCATGCATACCAACATAACAACTGGTTTGCAAGTCCACAGACTGCCCTCCTAACTTGCACCATGCAATATCACATTGTACATTCTCACTATCCTGGAAGTTTGGAATGATTAGCTGCACCTTTGCCTTCACACCCCCTGCGGCCCACACCCATGCGCATGTGGCACTGACTTTGACTTTTGAACCAACAGACCCCCCTTTCATCCAACTTGCACCAAAAGGGTGCCAATTGACAGGGCTTGAGCTCAGGAATTCGATAATATGTTTACAATCCTGTGGAATCGGCCCAGGAAAATTCTGGAGGGCAAGTCCCAAAAAGTCAAGCCCCCCCGACCCCTCCGACTGGACCCATATATATATCGATTGATAGCTCTTGATTTCAAGATTCCGAATGCATAATTCTTAAATCGATTGACACGTGGCATCCAAAAATTACTCAAACTCTTCCCTCCTGGGTGCGGATTGAATATATTTATGTGAAGTACTCAGTTTGCTCAAATTCCTTTGGGGCATAGACTCCTCATTTTTGCACATAGCTTGGCTGACCTGACTAGTGACACATTCTTGATCCGAGTCATATTGGCTGCTCAAGGCATGATCATTTCATACAAGTGATTGCAGCCAACCAGGAGCATCCAGTCAACTTGAGACAGACCTTACCCAAGCTTAGCAGAGCTAGAAACAGCCGCAACTGCAGTGCTACGAAACTGCAACTCTGAGCCACAAACGGCTGCAATTGTGTTCAGATCAAATCAGAAAGCATTTGCCTCTCCAGCACTCAAGACCATAACCAAATACATGTTGCCTCGCTTATTAACCTCTATCCTCCACAAGCTCTGCGGCAACTTCTCTAAGCAAGGGTTTAACAAGCTTACCGCAAATACTGTGGCTGCCACGCTCAGCAGGAAGTTGAAGAAGATGAAAGCGGCTGATGCTTGCTCATAGGCAGAAAGCTTTGCCGGCTCCCCATTGTACGCCACCCCAGCATCGGTACACAGATCCACAAAGTAGTGAAATGCAACCACCATCTGCTCATGCATGCGCACACATATGCTCTGTGTGTCTGTGTGCGTTTTGTTGTGCGTGTGTGCGTGTGTGTGTGTATGCGTGCGCGCGCGCGTGTGTGTGTGTGTGTGTGTGTGTGCGTGTGTGTGTGTGTGTGTGCGCGCGTGTGTGCACGCGCGTGTGTGTGTGTGTTGTGTGTGAGCTGTGGCTTTGATAACTGGATCAACATCAAAGGAATGTTGCAAGTGTTTGAGCTAGACATCCAACCAGCAACTTGGCAATAACTTACCATCAACAAACATTAAGGCGAATGCTGGCCCACAAAATTCACATATACTGTCCTGTTCAGCTCTTCAGATTGATTATTGGAGAAAAGCCACAGCTTCTCCGATTTTTTGCACTCCTGCCAGTCAGCACTTAAAACCTCCACTTTCGTAAAGGGATCAATACATCTGCAAAAATGTATGGTCTGTGCTTTTGAAACAATTCACTTTTTAGGACCTCAGCCCTAGGACCTAGGTACTTGTCAGCAGTGTGGGATCCTCATAGCAGCCAGCTCCAAGTTGCTCCCTATTTTGAGCGAGTCCGCAGCACATGGCCACTAAAAAAATGCCAATTTGTATCCCGGCCCCGATTCTTAAACCCTGCACCGCACCTGTGCTGCGTTATACACAAAGAATCCAATAATAAGCTCCCTCTGTGCATTGATGACTCCCGCAAGCCCGCAAACGGCAAACACGTTATCTGCATGTACACCAGCGAATCGGTAAGTCAGCAATAGGAGCCGTGCGCATGAAAATGAAGTCCTATTTCCTTTTAGATGACTTATCTCCCATTCACCTCATTTGCACTTCAAGGGTGAAACAAATTACCAGTTTCATGCCAAAACTCACTCATGATGGAAAGGTAGAAGGAGAAGCCCATGGGAGAGCGGAAGTTGAGGGGAGATTCGTAGTTCTGGTGGGCCAAGTCCTCGCTCTGTCTGTCTGTTGCCTTGCCTTTGTGCTCTCCCCCCAGATACTGAGAAACCAGAAGATGAAGCAGTAAAGTGAGCTGGTTTGGCACCAAATCAAACTTCGGTACTAGACTTGCACGTTACACAGAAAGAGCACAGCAAAAATTTGAAACACGTTCATTAGGGTCCTGCAAAGTTTGCAGGAGCAGCAGCCTAGGGTGCCTAGGGTGCCATCAAATTGCTTTTGTAACCTTTGATGCCCAAGCAAAGGCACACACACACATGCATATTTACATACATGCTTCCATGCGTGCATCGATTTAGCACGCACGCACACACACACACACACACACACACACACACACACACACACACACACACACACACACACACACACACACACACACACACACACACACACACACACACACACACACACACACACGCACACGCACACACGCACGCGCACGCGCACGCGCACACACACACAAACACACACACACACACACAACAGCAATCACACCTGGTTGTAATAATAGCGCTTGTACCCCTCAAAGATGCCTGGATGGTGCTTGTGGAATAAAGAGAAGGCCGGTGAATTTGTGCATCATGTGCTTGCCAGGGCAGCTGCACGGAAACACTGGCTTACCCAGTAAACATAAGCCAACAAGCAGCTGTCCTGCTGAGATGAACAGCACTCCACCCCCTGATTTCACCATCCTTGATGGGAGAGAGTGCCCAGGCTTTGAAACGCCAAAGGGCTTGATATTGGACGCTATTTTGTTTGCTGGATGGGTCAAATTGGGTCAAAAGGGGTCAGAATGATATGATGATAATTGTTTGTATGATTTCAGGCCAATGGCAATGGTATTAAATGACTGATGTAAATGGCGCAAGCATGTATTGACGCGCCTCCTCCAGCCTTAATTGTGGTTTTTGATTATTTCATATTTCTTTGATCATTCATCATTCCAGAGCGTGGCTGGGAGAGGAACTGCTTGCTGTCTAACTCGAGGAGGAATTTCAATCATCACCAGATTATATAAAACAATATATGTATTTATATAGAAGACTGAAACTAGCGAAGCTAGACGGAAAGACAAAGAGAGGGGAGTGTCGATAGAGAAATATCGGCACTCCACTAATTGGGGTTGTGACCTTGCTGAGCATCGCGTGAACTACTCAAGTCGAATTTGTTGTGTTTTGTGGAAATGCTGTTTGCACGCATGCGAGGCAAAATGTCAAATAGACCAGGTTCTCTGAAAACTTAATGAGGGATTGTACGGTTTTTGAAAAAGAAAAAAAAAAGAAAAAGCAATGTAGGCAGAGAAAAATCTCCCTACATCAATTAAGGAAAGAGAGACACATTGGCTCAAAGAGCCGTGAGTCTCCCTCACCAGAAGATGAAAGGGAAATCAATGTGGATCGGGTGGGTTTCTGGCAGCACGCTGCTCCAGGGCACCAGTATTGTGATGAGTGTTTTTATTTTCAATGGCACGTCTGCCAGTGGTAGAGGTAAGTTTGTGCGCAAATTGTACAGAATGGGCATGGAGTTTCCTTGCAAGTATTTCAGATCTCTGAGTCAGTCCCTAATCTTTTTGGATTGATCAAGGGTATGTGCAGTTTAAATAGTCCCGCCCACACCCAGGAGGGATTGTACGGTTTTTGAATCAATTTTGCATATTTTTACTTATATAGGCAGTGTTCACCTGCCTACAATTAGAGTTGTTTCTCTCCTTTCATGTACACTGTTCAATAAGTGTTCTGAGCATTTCTCTGACCCAACAACTTAAAAATTTGTGACCATAATCTACCTCGTGATGTTCTATCCAACACCAGACCGCAACAGACATGATTGTTCTTTTGTTTTAAGTCTGAGTTCTATGAAATGAGCATTTTTTGGCCAGGTCTGGTTACAGGCCTCAGTGTTTCCGCTGAGCTGCCCCTTGTAGGCAAATATGGCAATGTACCTCGCCTCTCCTCTTCTTCTTGCTTTTCCAATTGAAAGCTGCTTGATCTTTCCCTATCCTCGTCGGCCAGTGTACATTGAAGCTTTTGGCAGCATGCTCTCCACTGCAAACTGCTAAACTCCGCAGACAAAGCCTATCTTTTCCCATGTTCCTCTCTGTTCAAGGGAAAAGAAAATGATGCCCATAGCAATCTGTGATGAGACTTGCCATCGCCACAAGGGGCAAAAGAGCAAAAATTGAAAATGCCAAGGCACACCCGCAGAATGTTATCTCTATCAATGGGCCAAAGCTTCTACCCTCTCTTCTTCATCGCTCGTCATCAGCTTCTCGTATGCCACATTGATGGCCTGGAACTTGTTCTTGGCTTCTTCCTGGTTGTCTGGGTGCTTGTCCGGGTGCCACTGTTTGAAAAGGAACAGGATCAGAGGTTGTTCAATCGCAACATTGAGGCTGACAACATGTTTTCTCAGTCAAGAGGTAAGCACAGAGGCTATCTTTGCCAGCATGCAGAATAAATGCATTCGTTTTTACGGCTGGTGAAATCAACAGGGTAGATTGAAGACTGGAGGAAGACAGAACTAATATACCAGGGTTGTTCAGTGCGACGAACGGCGCACTTTATCGAACTCGCACTTTACACGCATTTTATCGCATTTTAAAGTGCCGTTCGTCGAACTTTTACCCCCCTCTGCGAAAAGCAGCCTGCAAAGTCCACTTGAAGGCCACTAGAAGGTCACCTGAAGGCCACTGTTATCGCACATGAACTCATCAGGACTTCTCATCTTCATTAAGAACGCTTAAAATTGAAAGGTCAAGGGATGGAAGGCCTGGGCAAGCTCCTATGGGCTCTGCTGACCCCTGGCCCGGCCACCCCCCTCCTCGACCAAACGTGCGATCGAACAGTTCGACGAACTCGCATTTTACACGCATTTTATAGCATTTCATCTCAGAACGTCGCACTGAACAACCCTGTAATATACAGAACTGCAACCAATCTGTGACCTTCGGAAATTAATGTCACAACCTTTCCTTAATCCTGCACCCCCTCACTATGTTGGAGTCCTGCATGTTCCCGCAGGGGCCTTACTTGCCCGAAAACTTGTGAGCCGTAGATAGGGACACTTGGGAAGTAAGAAATGCATAAGACTGGGCATATTTGGCCGGGTTGCTTCGCGGCCTTTCCATTATGCACGCGGCCAGTAATGGCGAGCACGCTTTTTCTTTTCGACACGTACAAGCTGCACAGAGTCCCTACATCTGAAGATCTGCAAGAACTCTTACGCTTCCAAGAAAATTGCTGCTCAAAGCGCTTGGAGTCCAGCTGCACATAGCTCCTACATCCCTGTGGTAACCATTGCTTTATATCCACAATCCAAGAAAGTTCAAATCACACATCCCCTTAAAAATAGTTATCTTTTGGGGTCCGTGCAGTCATTTGCACCCCTCAAAAACACAACTTTTGCCGGCTACTTATATACAATACAATTTTTCCTCGCAGCGCTTATGCTCTCTACTTGCAAGGGCCAAAAAATATGCTAAGCATATAATTTCTTACCTGCATGGCAAGCTTGCGATAGGCCTTCTTGACATCAGCCTTGCTGCTGCCCATAGGCAGTCCCAAAGCCTCATAGTCCTGAGCAGGTAAATGAGGAGACGCATGAGTAGAGCCCATCAGGGATGCAAGCAAGTCACCAGAGCTCCTAGAAGCAGCTCATCCAACAATTAATCATGAGAATCCTTGGCACAGTCATAACCCAAGACCTGTTGTTCCTGCCTGCTACTCAGCGAGGAATGCAGCTGAGTGTGTTAAGCACAAATGGAGCAACAACACGCATGACCAGTACCAAACAGACCTGCTTGGATGCAACTTTCTACTTGCTGAGCCACCAAGCACACAGCACTAAGATTGAATGCGTGAAGCACAGACAAACAATAGAATTCACATGAAACATGAACTAGCAACCCTGCTCAGGTCCAACATGCAACACAGAGCTGCCAAGTACACAGCAATTTTGCAGCTCATGCAGAACCGTTTCACTGTGAGCAAATGACACCTACCGCTGATGCCCAAGCCAATATTCGGTTAACAAAACTCCTTCTGCGCCACTCCTTGTTTGATAACACCAACATACCTTGGCATGGCGCATATGGTAGAGTTGCCTGTTCCGCCTCTTCTCATCACGCTTCTTTTCGTACTCCTTGGCGCGCTGTTTCTCCTTTTGCTTCCTGCAAAAGAGCATGAATTCGGCACTTCTATCAACAAAATGATGAATTGGATTCACTCCAACGATTAAATTTCAACAACAGTGAATGTCATGGACAAAACACACAGTTCAATGCACAACATTGCGTTTTGCTGGAAAATGGTTTTCCTGCCTGCTGTGTATGCTTTTCATATGGTTCACTGCTGTTGTCTTCTTGCACAGCAAAACTGTAGCAGGGCTGCAGTGCAAGCGATCCCTCTGCAATTTCACAATTTTGATAAAGCAAAGACTAGCTTTGTGCCTGCCGCCTCAGCATAACAACGATGCCTTAAGCAAACGCGGGCATCAGTATAATGGACAAACATCAGTACAAGGCCTAAAGCAAACACAGGCACTAGTTTAATGCCTAGAACAAACACAGGCATGGTGGACGCTTGGCGTGAACATGCTAGGATGTGAGCAATGCAGCGTCGCCTGACTTCACTCTTCCAACACCCCTGACCCTCACATTCAAAAGTGGTGACCCTGTTGCAAAGCTCTAAGCCAAAGCTGAGGCTGCAGCATCCTCCTGAGCGTGTCCAACACTTACTTGATGTCCACTGCCGCAAAGATCATGCACTCCAAAACTTATAACATGTTTGCTGCCTAACTAAAAATGACTGGACTCACATCCTGCCTACTGCCCAAACAGTACGCTCTCTTGAAACTGCAACATGTTGTCTGCTGCCTGAACATGACATGCACGCACTGTCCCCCTGTCTCCCACCACAAAAGGCATACGCCCTGCAACCTATGAGGTGCGGCTTGCTATTTGAATCACAACCATTGCACTCACTGATTGTCTATTGCCTCAAAGGATCATGTGTTTTGCGCTCTGGGTCCTGCTGCATGCTGTTTGGATGAAGACCATTGCACCCACTTATCAACTACTACCTCAAGGATCATGCGATGTACAATCTGACATGCCGCCTGTTGTTTGGAAGACAAGTGAGGGAAGCGTCGCAAGGGAGGCTAAAAAATCACTCAAGCCAGCCCTTCAATGACTAGAGGCTGTAGCTGTGAATCCATTGAGTTGCACGAGACACGACGCCCTTGACAGCACTAGAGCATGCACATGCAAGCATGAATGCATCATCAGCACAGCATTGCTGCGTGCATTGCTGCATGCATTGTTGGGTGCATCGCTGCATGCATTGCTGTGTATTGCTGCATGCATTGTTGGGTGCATCGCTGCATGCATTGCTGTGTATTGCTGCATGCACTGCTGTGTGCATCGCTGCATGCATTGCTGTGTATTGCTGCATGCACTGCTGTGTGCATCGCTGCATGCATTGCTGTGTATTGCTGCATGCACTGCTGTGTGCATTCTGCATAACAATTGCTGCATACATCCTGCATGATGATTGCTGCATGGATCCCGCATGATAATTGCTGCGTGCATTCTACATGATGTTTGCTACATGCATTCTGTGTTGCAATTGCTGAGGGCGAGCCATGCAAGCTGATAACAATGCCCACCCATTCTCCTGGGCTCGAACCAAACTAGGCCATGCACCAGAGACACACCATTCCTCAAAGCACAAGATAAAAGGGTCCTGCTCCTCGTTGCACCAGCAAAGCGTGCCAGGCTTCTCGTCTCTACTTGCTATGCACAGCACACCATGGCTCAAGCTTAGATTGCAAAACACATCGCAATTGAATGTGTTGCAGCAGCTGAGGATACCTGCAACTGGACTTTGCCAGCCAGACTGCTCCCAGGCCCTGGACTCAGCTATTGCGTGAGCGTGAGTGTTTTGTACAAGCTTGTTCCATCAGGTGCCGTTCCGTGGGCATGGAGTGGCCGGACTGGGTTCTGAGACACGTCAGCTAATGCCTAACATAATTGTTGTTCCCAATTAAAAGACTGCCCGCTCAGCCACCCAAACTCAAGTACCCTGATAAAAGGTTTTGACAAAGAAGTTCAGCACACTTTGCCCATGGCCTCCCCTGCCCCCCTAACATTCAAGTGCTGCCCAGCACAGTGTACTTGGCTTGAACGCCGAGTTCCAGGGCGGGGGACGTGCTGGGTGGGCCAGGGCAGCAGGTGTGAACTTCAATGGGATACAGGCAGACCTAGGGGCTCACGCCCATGAATGGGGTTCGCCAAAAATACCGCACTCACTTGTTGTCTACTGCCAAAAAAAAACGCACTCGCTTGTTGTCTACGCAAAAAAATACCGGACTCACTTGTTGTCCACTGCCTCAAAGATCATGCGCTCCGCAATCTCGATGGCCTTGGCATCCCCATACATCAGCAGGGTTACCATCTTGCGAGGGGGGGCACCTGGGGCAGGCTCTGCGCGTGGCATGTTTGTCAGAATTTTGCTTATTTCCGGGTGCGCTTGCAAAAGCTGCCGGACAGCAAGGGGATGGTGAGACTCCAATTGAGGGCCTGCTAGCCTTCATGAACGAGGATCATTACATTTTTTTCACGTTTTGCATTGGAAGACCGTGGAAAATTAAAGCCAATGGTAGCATTTGTTCCTCTTTTGCTGGTCATGTGTTCTTTTTACAGAGCACTGCTCACACACACACACACATACATACTCACACACCCCTTCATCCCCAGAGCTACTTGCCTCATCCTCCTCCTTCGTGTCTTTTGTACAGAACACTGCTGACGCAAACCTTTCTCCCCAGAGCTGCTTGCCTCATCCGCCTCCTACTTGTCCTTGTACAGAAAACTGCACACACACACACACCTTCGTCCCCAGAGCTGCTTGCTTCGTCTGCCTCCTTCTTGTCCTTTGCCTCTGGCTTAAACTCCTCAGCCTGCTTCCCTGGGGCCTCCGCTGCCTTGAGCTTGGGCATCATGCTCTTCTCAGCCCTCCTGATGGCAGCCTGCTCATTTGGAGTAAGTGCAGTGCAACATGCAGCAATAAAATCCAGAAAGAACACGGCCTCATCTCTATCTGACTTCAGCTTGCCCACATTGCAGCAGGCATGGGACACAGCAGATAGATTGGAATGGTTGGAAGGGGGCCCTCTTCTGAACCTCTTGAAAAGGCAGCCTTAACGTTTTGCAGCAGGCATGACACGCAGCTGACCCATAAAATGATGGTAAGGAGGCCCTGTTCTGTTCCTCTTCATGAGGTGGCTCCAAAATGGTTGCTTGCAAATATTTGCAGCAGGCATGGTACAAATGCTGGACATCTTGAAAGGGTGCTCTTGCTCTGTAGCTCTTCTCACGAAAGCCTGAGTGCTCTGAAGTTGGCAGGTGTATGCATATGGTGTACTCTGATGCAGCACCAAACACTCAGCCAACCCCTAATTTAAACAATTTGCAAATAGCTCTTCTCACGGAAGCCTGAATGCTCTAAAGTAGGCAGGTGAATGCATATGGTGTAATCTGATGCAGCACCAAACACTCAGCCAACCCCTAGTTTTAAACGATTTGCAAATAGCTCTTCTCATGAAAGCCTGAATGCTCTGAAGCAGGTAGGCGCGTGCACAGAAGGTGCATGCACATGGTGCACTCTAATGCATCTGATGCACTCTGATGCACTCTAATGCATCTGATGCACTCTGATGCACTCTAATGCATCTGATGCACTCTGATGCACTCTGATGCACTCTAATGCATCTGAGGAACTCTGATGCAACAGAGGACAGTTTTGGCCCACCCTGGCTTTTGATGAAGTGCACATTGCAGTTTATACCAAACTGGCATCTAGACTTTCTCCCGGTTGAATATGCAAGCACAAAGGCATCAAAGTGGCTAAGCCACAGACCTTCCTAGCCTATCTAGACTCGTATGTGGAAGCCAATGCTCCAATCTCGCTGCAGTGTGCTGCAATGCATACAGCAGCCTTCAATCAAACATTGCTCAAATATCATGACGACAGCCTAGCTGCATAGAAGCCGACACAGCCGTATGATTGAAGCACACTTGGCTCATATCTACTTGCTCAGCTCATATGGGTTGAGCCTGGCACCTGCTGCTTTGCGATGGCCTGCTGTGCCTGCTGACGCATCTTATCGATCTCGATGCTGGATGGGCCAGATCCAAAGGCACGGTTGAGGTCCTCTTCAGCCTGATGGCAAAAGGAACATCCAAGCCAGGAGGTTAGATTTATATGACACATGCTGCATCATGATTCTTGAGTCATTGCATGCTGCAACATGACATGCCACATGCCACATGAGCAAAGGGCCACTGTCCCTTGTGACTGACATTGAGGCGGTTGAGCATGGCTGTTTGCCACTAGCCCTTTGATACAGGGACAAGCATGCAGGTACCTAATGCTGTCATGAGGCTTGCAAGTAGGCATTCCAGCCCAGCCCCAAAAGCAATAAATCAGCAGCCTACAGGCTTGCATGCCTTCCCTGCGTCGTCTAAATGCATTGCCCCATCACCTAATGGGGGTCCAACGGACTGCTCAAATTCAAAAGGGAGTTTGGAGTCAGCAGGTGGCCAGAGCCAGTTCCATTGGCTCCCATTTTTGAAATAACAGTTACAGAGCAATAGTACTGCATGCCTTGAATCATGTGATGCGTGGACAACGAGCTCCCTGTGCCCTCCAGGAAACATTAAGAAGCATTGGGAAGCCATGGCAGATACCAGGGTTGATCAATTTGGGGGTTTAGCAAATTAGGTCTTCGCACAGATCGATAAAGTTCGAGGTTCGACTGTTCAAATGAACGTTTGCCTGCAGGCGAGAAGGCTGGGAGGGGTGAAATTTCCTTTAAAGGGGGGGGGGGCAACTGCCCCTGACCACCCCTTCCCCCCCCGCCCCTTTCCCCTCTTTCCCCCAGGCTACATAAACATTATAAAAGGCAAGGAGAAGGGTCCCGAGTGGGACCATGTTGGGTTTGGGGGGGGCTTACACCCTCTTTTTGGCACATAAAGTTCTTTAAACTGGCAATTCAAAAGTCGCGAACATTCCAAAAAAGTTTGAGTTCTCAAACAGTTCAAAGTTCTTGAACTAATCAACCCTGGCAGATACAAACTGCGTTGTGCACTGTAGCACTTGGCTCCCTGATAATGAGATGCATGAGGAGCACAAACCCTCTTTTGAGGGTGAGTGTAAACATTTTTGCGCGCGTACACCATACGTACGGCTATGCAGTATCCAACTTACATACTCGGCTGCACCTTCAATAAATTTGCACTTGTTGATTCTTGCAGCCGACTCTGCTACAGCTTCAACTTAATAAACATGGACTATTGCAGCACACTCGGATGACAGTACTTCACTACCTCACTAAGGCACACTTTTACAAGACCACTATGGAACACTTTCAAAACATTGGCACACTTTGACAAGATCACTGTACCTTACATCCACAAGATCGGCACACTAAAGAAAAATCATTGTACCTCACTTAGTCTTTCATGTGCTGTGGCACACGTGGCACATCCTAGGGGCTGTGAATGAACTTTGTGCATGCCCCAGACTCACGCACCTTCTGGACTTGGATGCGAGCCTTAGACTTCCGCTGGATGTTCTGGATGTTAGATCCCCCAGGCCCAACCACATACTTGACCTGCAAAGTAGAGTGAGGTTTTGCGTGCCGTGTGCGGAACGAGCCTTAGACTTCCGCTGGATGTTCTGAATATTGGATCCCCCAGGCCCAACCACATACTTGACCTGCAAAGTAGAGTGAGGTTTTGCATGCCGTGTGCAGAACCTGATTGCTAACAAGCGCATTTGGCACTCTGTGGCATATGGGTGCACAAGACAGCCAGCCTATATGAGTTTGAGGAGTCCGCTCTGTTCACGCACTAAAGCTGACACCCTGCGTTAGGATGCTGGACTTGTACCAGTCACGTACAGCAAGCAGGGCCCTGTCAATGGTGATGCAGCAGTCAACAAAAGGCTGAACTTCAAGACATGAGTGGCCAGGCAATCTGTGGCAGGTTCCTGCCAAACTGCCAAACAAGATGCCCAAATGCGTGCCCTGATCATCACTTTGGAGCCTTGAAATGTGTAATCAGTGAACGATTGTAGGTCAAAAAACACAACAAGAGGATCGAGGCTTTTGCAGGGTCCTGCCGAAGGAGTCAC
Organism: Dunaliella primolecta; assembly: GCA_914767535.2. Lineage (NCBI taxonomy): Eukaryota > Viridiplantae > Chlorophyta > Chlorophyceae > Chlamydomonadales > Dunaliellaceae > Dunaliella > Dunaliella primolecta. Next base: position 3,836,979 of record OU611751.1, on the reverse strand, counting down.
CCTGGCACTCGCCCTGATCATCACCTTGGCGCTTTGTGATGTTGTCTGTAAATGGTTTTAGGTCAAAAGACACAACGAGAGGGTTGAGGAGGAGCAGGAGGAGCAAGCATTCTGACCACAAAATACCATACCAGCCATGACACCACAATTCCTGCATCCCTACAACATTAGCTATATGCGGTAGCCTGACCTAGGACGAGACCAATTCTAATTGCTGCTTTTGTAATCTTCAGCTGCTGTTGTAAAGCCCATTCCTAACCAGAAGCGAAAGGCCATGCACATTCAAAGCAGCTGATCATGGACAGCACACAATTTACTCCATGCCAAGGGTCAAACATATCAGAGCTACCCGGAGTGTAGTGAAGGCTCACGCAAGGGTTGATACCTGAATCATGAATAGTTACGGGTGCGAGGATGAGAACATTGTGTGTGGGACCCTGAATGCCACATCAGCTGCACACGTTCTTTGGATAACCTGCAGTAGTTAACGCCATTTCCGAGTTAAATTCCAATGCTCCTCCACATAGCAGACTGACCTTGTTGGCGGGGATCTCCAAACGAGAATCAGGCTCCGGCTCATCTTCATCCGAGTCTGACAGGTTGATGGGTTGGGGGGCTGTAAGCATGCAATTGGTGAGTGACTGAATGTCTGAAAGCTTTTCCACAAAATGCACTGTGCATGCTGGAAAGCAAGGCCCTCCTGCAGAAGTGAAGCCTCTGCACACAATGTCAAATGCGATCAAGGTATGCAATGTGTCGTTACAACCTGAGATCAAGCATTTGATTGGTCAAGGTGTCAGGAAGCCTGACCTCCCTCCAGGAAATCAATGGACAAAATCAGTGCCAGGCACAGATGAAGCAAGGGGTGCCTGGCCTTTGAGCGGCCCAAGATGTTCCAACGGTCACAACAGACGCACACCTTTGCCTGCCGCCATGAGCTCTGCCTGCCGCTGCCGCTCTGCCTCCTTAGCTCGCTGCTCTTCCATCTGCCGCTGCTTCACCTCCGGCATCACCGTGCCCTGTGTGAGTAAGAGAGCACATGCAGGCTGGCTTTGCATTTTGCTGAGAGTGCGCCTCTCAAGAGGCTGCATGATACAACAACAACAAATGTGTTATGGGGCACGCTGTATGCCTTGTAGAAACACATGCCTGCTGCTGTTCTGCTGCTGTTGCTGCTGATGCCTCAACCCAGCCTAGCAGGCACCTCTGTACCTTGTCAGAGAAAGAGCACATAGGAAGGGAAGGTAAAGACTGCAGACACACAATCCAGTCCACTGCAATGCAACCCTTTGCAGTACTGTCTGCTCGCTTTAATTTCAGATGAAGCAGCGTTGCCCTGACCGTCGCCTCAGACATCATTCAGGGGAATGGCAAGCGTGACGAACCCTAAGGCATAAGAACTCATCCACTGAGGAGCTTGTTTTGCTGCAGAGTGACACCCAAATACCTGTATGTTGTAAAGCCCATACCAAGTAACATCAAGCCAGTGCATCTTCGGAACCAGCAGCGTGGTCAAATTTGCCAGCCTCCAGCCTTAGCGAATTTTGGAAGGCATGCAATTGCTCAGTGCAATGAAGTATGGGCAATGTTTTGCTCTTGAATCCCACACCTTGAGCCACATCACAAGCACCTGCTTGCATCTGCGTGAAGCCATGAGTCCCCATCAGAGTTGTGCTGCGTGCGTCCATATTCACATGAGCAGAACATGCCATCCTGAGCCCATAGCTGTATGATTTCCTCACATATCCACATGAGCCTGCACCAGGCAGTGTGCACCTGCATGAACCCACATGAATAGGGTTGGCCAATACCCTCTTTTCATACGTATATATACGTATTATACGGCAAATGTATGGAATTCTTAGCACTAAATATACGGGCATACGGTATTGGCATACGGAACTGGCCAACCCTACACATGAACCTGCCTTTACACACACACACACACACACACACACACACACACACACACACACACACACCTGCATGAACGCATCTAGCGGGTCCACCTCTTCCTCTTCCTCCGCAGGAGGCGCAGCACCCAAGCCTGAAAGCAAGCAGACTACAGCAACATGAGCACAAGCCACCCCCAAAATGCAAGAGATCATTATTAGTATGTGCATGATTAGTTTGAGCAACAGTGTTTCAGTATGAGCATGATTTGTGTGAGCAACGCGAGAGCACAAGCCACCCCAACAAGCAGGCATGCATGATTTGTTTGAGGAAGGTTCACACTCAATACGCGGTGTTGATGCAGAGAAATGGCCAAAGAGGCTGCAGCACATCACATGGCCGTCTTCAACTACTCCTCATGCATGTTAGTGTCAGTTGGGCTGCACCCCATGGAATGGCTGGATGAGAGAGTGCATGATGCTTGAAAAGCACGAAGCATTTGGGCTGCACCCCTTGGAATGGCTGGATGCGGGAGTGCATTGTGCTTGAAAAGCACAAAGCATCACAAGCATAGCAAATCAGCCAACAGTGGAAAGGGAGGACCCTTTCAAGCAGGGTGGCCTGAGAATCACCTGTGGGCACCCCGCCTAGCTGCCCGGTAGCTGCCATGGCAGCAATCTTGGCGTTGGTTGCGGCTTGAGCCTGCTCACGCCGTTCTGCCTCTTCAGCATCTGCTCGCGCCTGCATTCATGCCGTATGCAGGAAAAACAGGGCGATTACTGACACTGTCATTAACAGCAACCTTGACCCTGGTTGCAGCTTGAGACTGCTCATGCCGCTCTGCCTCTTCAGCATCTGCTCACACCTGCACTTACGCCATATGCAGGAAAATCAGAGTGGTTATTGACAATGACCTTAACATCCGTACATGCTGGAAATTCTTCAAGCTGCTTTGCATCCACAGCACCCTCTTGTGCCTGCACCCACATCATGTGCAGGAGGTGCGTAATTATTTGACATGTATAGCCACCACCCTTACAAGGTACTCCCAGGGACTGCCTCAGCTCCTTGTGTGTGTGTGTGTGTGTGTGTCCAGTACTGCGCATGCAATTACATAGTTACAGACATGCTACAACATTACAATGGACACTGAAGCCCGAATGCGTCCAAAATTTTTTACGTGCGAGCGACTTCAGAGGGCGGGGTCTTGCCTTACAGGAATTGAAGTTTCCCTCTAAAACTCACAGCCATTTACCTGGAGAGAAGCGATGTAGGCTGGACTGCGGGTCTCTCAGGCAAGGCATGCAGCACAAAGCCCAATATGTGCAGCTCATAACGTCGCTTTCAAGAAACGACAGCCTGGTATGTGCAGCTCACATGCCGCTCTCAGCAGCATGCTCACCAGCTGTACAAAAACAAGCCGAGCCAGCACACATGACATTTCCCTGCATCGCCCAGCAACAAACCATCTCACACCCCAGCTGAAGCTGGACGCACCTTGCGTGCCGCAATCACGCCTGGCATGGCATACTCCTTGGCACCCGCGCTGCCGCCTGCTTGGCCATTCAGCCCTGCTGCTGCAGCTGGAGGTGCCGGTGCCGCCGCCGCCGCTGCTGCTGCACTGTCCTCCCAAGGCATCCACATCCCCGTTGTAGACGCAGGCGCAGGGGGTTCCGGCTCCTGCTGCTGCGCAGCCTGTGCAGACCCAGACGGCTGCGCATCCTCTCCCCAGGGCACCCACAAACCCCCCGAGGGCTGCCCTTGCGCAGCAGCGGGCGCAGGTGCAGGGGTAGTAGGAGCTGGAGCAGTGCCGTTACCCTGTGCGCTTGTGCCGGCCTCACTACCAGCTGTAGGGGCGGCAGGAGCAGCGCTGGGTCGGTCATCTAAGCCAGGTGTCCCGGTGGCCGCAGCTTCTGCAGCCTTCTTAGCCTTCCACGCCTCCAGCCGCTTCCGCTTTTCCTCCATGGCAACTGCGCGTTCGGATGTTGGAGGGGCTGCCGTGGTTTGATTGGCGATTGTTGAGGCCGAATGTGCTTCAGTTGAACTGCCATGTCCAGCACAGAGTCCAGCACCAGGTCAGATGCACGCGCATGAGCGCTCACAGACAAATGCTAATGCCATGCGAGCTTCAGGACATAACATATGCCTAAGGAAGAAGGAATGGCAGCAGCCTGCCAGCCTCAGTCGGCCATTACATGTCACCTCCCAGCCTGCCAAAACGTTGAACCTCACTGTAGGCAGACCAAGCAGGGCATCCCTGACTACTTTCTGCATCCCGTTCTGCATCACCTGCAACAGGGTCCGGCTCCGGTGTGGGTGCGCCCTGGGCGCCAGACGTCGTGGCGGAGGGCGCAGAGCGATCAGACAACTCGCGCTCTCGCTCTCGTCCTGAGTCCCGCTCGCCCCGGCTCCTTCCATGTCGATCGCGAGCTTGCTCACGCGAGCTGTCTCGCCGCTCCCGTGGGGATCTTGAGCGTCGCGGAGACCTGGATCTCCTCGGGGATCTCGAGCGGCGGCGATCGCGCGAGCTGTCACGCCGCCGCTCGCGTGAGCCCTGGCGGCGACGGTCACGTGAGCGGTCCTTCCTGCTCCTGTCACTCCTGTCACGGCTGCGGCTGCGTCTGCATATGTGTATTATGCAGGTGTGTGTATGTGCGCGGGCATGCATATGTGTGTTTTCAACATGCTTGACATGTAAGCAGAGATGGTTTGGGTTGGCAAGTACAAAACAGGGAATGGAGCGAAGCAAGTAAGGGGAATGCAGGTCCAGGTGGCTTTTCTGTCAAAAAAGTGGTGTTGGAGGTGTGTTTAGATTTAAGGGTAAGAAGTTTGAAGACAATGCAGAAAGCAACCATAGACAACTCTGTATAACCTATCATGGTGCAGCTTTATGCCTACCAATGTTGGAGCATCATGAAGGTCACATGCTCTTGTGAAGAGCCTGACAACTTATCTGATAAATGGGTTAACATGCAATTCCTGTATGCCTGAAACTGGGTAACATGCAATTACTGTATGCCTGTAAATGTACACGAATTCACATGTGTTCCATGGCCATTACACATGCAGATTCATGCGCACTATATGCTCAGTGATGTGGATGCTAAACGTGACATTCAATCAGCAGAGTCTTCCTCCAAAAGACTGCGTCAGCATGTCATTGAACAGCAGTGCTCTCTTGTGTGTTCAGATATACTTTGCTCACGTGCTGAACTTTTCTGCAACGTGTGTATGTGTGTGTTGTGTGCATGCGTGCGTTTGTGCATGCGTGCGTGCGTATGTGTGTGTGTTTGTGTATGTGTGTGTTTGTGTATGTGTGTGTTTGTGTATGTGTACGTGTGTTTGTGTATGTGTGTCTGTGTGTGTGCGTGTGTGTGTGTGTGTGCGTGCGTGCGTGTGTGTGTGCGCATGTGTGTGTGTGTGTGTGTGTGTGTGTGTGTGTGTGTGTGCGCGCGCGTGCGTGCTGCACGTGTGTGCATATGTGTTTGCGTGTTTGTGCTACAAGCTTTGCTAGAAACATGCAACTGACACACACACGTCGCAGATGTATCAACATACGGGCGTTGATGCATGCTGTGTGCATCAGCAACTAGGAAATGGATGTAGGTATGATCAGCCTCGCAGTTGTTCCACCTTCTGTCCCTGCCTCCACGCCTGTCCCGGGATGGGCTCCTGCTCCTTGCCATGTGAGCTCTCCTTGCTTCACAAACCACCCTTCAGGTCAGCTTCGCTCTGTGAAATTGCTCACACCAGCGTTCTGTATTCCGGGTGGGCCAACCTAAAAAATTTTCAAGGTTTCTTATAATCTTAAATGAGTTAAGGAAAAAAAACTCAGCGTTTGTGTTCCGGCTTGTCTGCTTGCACGCATCATTTGGCGATGTTGTGAGTGTAAACGAACGCCTGCTTTATGTGTGGGCGGGAAAGGAGCTAGCCTTTGATGTGAGTGGTATGAGAGCCCCGTTCGCATGCTGCCTATTCGCCACGTTGACTCGTTGGGCACTTCATACCTTCCCAAATGCTTCCTATGCTTCCTACCCTAAATGAGATGCCGTGGATGGCTTCTGAACAGTGTGCATAATCTGATTGACTTGCTCATGCAGGTCTTGTACAAGGATGCCCGGCATTCCCGCAATTGCAATGACCCATGTTTACCTGGCTTCAAGGCTGACAGCTGAGCTAGACAATGGAAACTGGCACTAAAACATTCAAACTCAGCAATATGCTTATACACTGTAACCAAGCTCCACCAACCCAGCTGCAACCTGATAGAAGTGTTGTTCAGCAATGGACACACATGCTTAGAATTTAGTGCGTACAGTAATTGACAGACGCTCATTGCATTGAGCACCCTTTTTGATTTACGGCCTTAGAAGAACTCAAACGCAGCCATGTTGCATGGACGTAACTACTCTCATGCCCGGGTGCAAGATCAAAGGGAGCTCAACACAAAATTCAAGGTGGGTGCAACAGCCTCCACATGTATGCGCTGCCTGTTCAGCTCATTTGACAAATCTCTGAGTGCTTATTTTGCAATTTTGCATCCTCTGCTTCCCACGCAGTATTAGCCTGCAGCAGCATGTCCATGCACAATGCAAACGTCAGCCAGCATGCACGCTTCCTTTTGAGGCATGGAGGCATGCCTTGGATTTATTCAGAAAAATGTTGCCTTGCCTTTCCATTCTTGGTTTATCAGGTGATCAAGTTCCTGGGAAAGGGCTCTTATGGCTCTGTGCTCCAAGTGCAGCGCCTCGGAGATGGCCAGACATACGCCCTCAAGGTCTGTATACTTTCATGCAATACAAATCTGTAGAAAGAAAGGACCTGCATGCGTCTCAGGCGTTTGTCCAGTGCAGCCTATCTGGCATTGTTTACATGCCATTTCTTTTTTCACTTGGCCAAAAACAGTAACCCAAGGACTTCAGCTCATTTGCCCTTCAATAGTTGCAGTGTGCAGACTTCTGCATGTATGCAAGTTGTTTTATGCCGACACTGACTTTGCACATAAGCATATTACATGCGCACACAGGAGATGGATGTGCGGTCGATGAGCCAGGCCGAGCGTGAGGACTCCGTGAACGAGATCAGGCTCATGGCCAGTGTGGACCATCCAAACGTCATTGCATACAACGAGGCCTTCCTTGATGGCAACAAGCTGTGAGCAGGGATCATGCTGTTGCACTACGAGAAACAAACTGCGATGGAGAAAAAAATTCCAAGGGCTGCGGGCTTATCTATTCTCAAATCCACGGTTTATCAGCTAGATATTGACGCCAGTCACTGATTAATGAAGACAAGGGGCGAAGCGGTGGCGTGCATGCCATTTGTTTCCAAGACTAAAATTATGGACTTCTGCTTGGGTTGTAATCAAGTCGTGGCCATCCCAATTGTATTGTTCGTGCATAGCGCGTTTTTCCATACTTCCGCTGCTTACACGTGAAGTCTCAAATATGATCACTTGATTGCTTTATCTTAGAAGAGTTACTGCCTTCACAGGTACAAAGAGTTTCGAAACACTTGCCCGCTGGAGTACTAACTCAGTGAGCCTCTTGGCTTTTCTGCTTCATCCTCTGGCTTTAAAGTGCACATACACACACTCACATACACAGGTGTATTATCATGGAGTATGCTCCAGATGGAGACTTGGCAAAGGTCATCAAGAAGCATCAGGTTTTGCACAGACCCATCCCTGAGGACCTAGCATGGAAATATTTCATACAGGTACGGTGCAGGCCAAAAATCACTTCTATGCTGGTAAATATTCCCCAATATTGGGATTGTCAAACGCATTGATCTAGCTGATAATCACTGCATATTGTTGCACTAAGCTTGATGCTGGCATCCTTGCCAGCGGGTTATGAGCAATTTGATCTCAAAATCTAACAATGAATTGGCCAATGTCTTCCAGGTCGCCCAAGGTCTGGCTGCACTGCACTCCATGAGGATTTTGCATAGAGGTGCGCTGCACGATAGATTGATTTGCCTGTGCTTGTCGCTGACAAATGTTGATTTTATCCCTTAATCATTTTTAGAGCATGTACTTCATGCGCATTTAAAGTTGTCTGTCTCAAGAACTCAAAACATTTTGCTTTAAAGACTGCAACACTAATACATAGTAAAGAAAAATAAAGAGAAATAAAGACACGCACGTCCAGCTGCGTGCATTAAGAAACGGTCTCTTAGCAAGCTAGCTAGGGTCTCACCAAAGAGGCTCAAATGCCTGAATGCCTAAATACTAAAACTAAGCAAGGGGTCAACTAATTCATAGTCGTTTGTTATACCCTGCGTTCAAAAGTTCTCCTGTCATGGTGTTGGAGAGATTCTTTCCATGCTGTACCAGCGTCCTTTTGTTTGTATTAGCAAGTTTCTGCATGTATTTCTTGGCATAGATTAAATAAAGACATTGCTGCGTCTTGGGACCTGGTAAGACATGCAGCTCATGGATGCCGACACTCGCCAAACAGCTTAAAGTCTTAGATATCTTCAGAGATCGAACGTAATGGCTTGCCTCACCTGCATGGCGGCTTGCAACGCACCTTGCTCAACCTTTGATGTGCTTGGCGGGCGCAGATATCAAGCCTGGCAACATCATGATCATGTCCAATGACGTGGCCAAGATTGGAGACCTGGGCATTGCCAAGCTGTTGAAGAGCACTATGGCAGCCAAGACCCAGATTGGCACTCCCCACTATATGCCCCCTGAGATCTGGAGAAATAGGTGCGCTGCTGTGTTTTTACCGACGCGAGGACAGCTTCCCTGGTTTGGAGGCATGGTGAGAAGCTGGTGTCTGTAGGTCATGGCTGCAATGCCTCTCGGGATCTTGATGATTGTCGGCACTAGCATTGCGTGTCCAGACATTTTAGGTATCCTGCATGCCGTGTCCCAACTTTGGCCATCAGGGAGCTGAAGCACAGGCTATGGCATGGGCTCTCAGTCATGGATCAGCTCATGAATCATGAGTCATGATTTTGTCGAAACCGAATTTTCTTTGCTCACAAAATCTTGCACTAAAGTTGCGTTGTGGTGTTTGATTTCCATGCTTTACATGGTCTGTCTGAGGCTTATGCCAGAGACACGGCTGCATGTGCGTGCGCACACAAACACACACACACACACTGCAGCAGGCTCCTTACCACCGCAAATGTTATGTATTAAAACATTCTTACACTCAGGATGCATTCTCCACTCCGTGCTTGCTGCATTGCTTGTTCGTGCCCACACGTCAACAACGGGCGCGCTCCAGCGCTCAAGTAGGCAGCCCCAAGGCCCCCAAGCACAGGAATACCTCCCTTCTATTAGAGCATGAGGAAAGGAGGCAAGCTTCTTGCTTGCCAGCTTAGCCACGATGCAAGCGTTGCTTGTATGCCGCTGTGTTGCTTGTTTGCTGGCTCAGCCCAACTACACTGGCCATGCTGCACAGGCCTTATGGCTTCCAATCAGACTCTTGGGCCCTGGGTTGCCTTCTGTACGAGATGGCAACACTGTCGGTGCCCTTTGAGGCGCGCTCCATGAATGAGCTGCGGTACAAAGTACTGCGCAGCACGTGAGTGATTTATTTCTTCTGAGGTGCACATTGTGGTATCGACATGATCATCGCGGGTTAGTGGCGCACAATTTTCAGGCACAGCTTGTGAAATCATGTCAGACACTGGCGTTGCTTCAAAAAGCGAGGAGACTTGGGGAGACCAGTTCCTTCATCTGGCCGAAAGAGACCATAATTATTCCTGGCCAGGTGGTGTTGTGAAGCGATTAGCTGTTGACCTTCCTATGTATAGTTGGCAAGGCAGCGATGGACCTTGCAATGAACGCCAGCAGAAGTCACCCTGTGGCGCAGCCTGTTAAGGACGCGCGGAATTAGGCAATACACTTCAACTCTGGCAGATGCTGAACGGGCATGAACCATCGCCACGCACCACCCTTGCCCCTCTCTATCAGCAAACCTTCCTTTTTCCTCCCCTGGTTGACCTGCAGCTACCCACCCATCACTGGCGGCTACAGCCGTGACCTCATTGCCATGGTCACCGCATGTTTAGACCCAAACCCAGACAGGCGCCCCAGCATGGAAATGATCCTGAACAGCCCGGCTGTGCAAAGTCGCATGTACTTGGTGCCCAGGGAGGGAGTGGTGAGTGTATGGTGCCTAGGGAGGAATGGCGAGTGGGTCACATGTACTTGGTGCCCAGGGAGGAGGGGTGAGTGGGTCACATGTACTTGGTGCCCAGGGAGGAGGGGTGAGTGGGTCACATGTACTTGGTGCCCAGGGAGGGAGTGGTGAGTGTGTGGGTACGGGATTGGGTGTGGACATGCAAATAAGTTTGTATGCTCATATCCTTCTAGTTGGCAAACTATCAGCAAGGAATGCCTGTCAAGAAAAGCAAATGCAGCTGCCTCTCCTGTTCTTGCTGTTGCACTGCTGTTTGGTCACAGGTCGTGCAGCAACAGCCTGGCCAACTGCCTCCCTTTGCAACCACTGCCCTGCCGAACATTACCCAAAACTGCTTTGGGGCGCAATTTTCTCATGTCACCCTGTCTCTCCGAACCACATTTCATGCAGCAACAACCTCCTCGACCTGTCTCCAATGCTGGCAGTGCCCTGCTGGACACCATCAAGGTCCCCCGCGGCAACTTTGCAGCCGTGAAAAAGAGCTTGCCTCCCCCCAACTATGCCACTGACATGCTGCCACCCCATGGAGGGAACTTCAAGGGCAAGCCTGGGAACATCAGTAAGTCTTGCAGAGCCAGGTGCTCTAAACAAGTTCTTGGTGCTTTCCACTAATGGTACTGCTCGCACTCTGTCACTAAGTCCTTGCTGCTTGTTGGTTTTTGCTTAATTGACTGCTTGAGGTTGGCTCTGGGTTGCTGTAAGGATGGGATGATCAAGTGACGGACAAGAAACAAGCAAGCAAGGAAGCAAGCATCTCAACAGCGTGACCCTCATTTTTGTACATGTAACATTCTCAGCAACACGCTCCTTTGTGAGCCGTCCTGCATGAATCTTTTAAATTGCAAAACATAACAGGAAGGAGTGGTATGATGGACTGTTACCTCCTGGCAATCCGTCCAAAAAGTTCATGCCAGGCTTTGAAGCTCAGAATGGGGATCAGGGTCTGGCCACCAGCAGCAAACTGCTGTTGCCAGACAAGCTCCAGCACTTTGGCCTTCATTCCCAAATGGTCTCACGCTGCCTGCCCGCTGACAATAATGACACGGATTACAAGATGAGAGCCAATTAAACATTTGTGTCCATCGCATGAATGAGGTGATGATTATGCTGCCTGCTTGCCTATTCAGGCACTATTCAAGAGGGTGATGAGTCCCCGGACATCATGGAAGTGAACCATCTGCCCCCTGTGCCCTCCAAGCCACCGCCCAGGCCAGTGCCCCCCATTGGAGGTCCCGCCAGTGCAGCCGCCGCGGCGCGTGCAGCGCAGCGCGGCATGGGTGTGCCCCCCTCTGCCAATTATTTCCCGCCGCCTGTGGAGCTTCCGCCTAGGTTGCGTGCAGCAAATGCGCCTGCCCCCTCCAAAATGCAGCTGCCGGTCATGAACGGGCTGGGAGCAGCATACAATGGGCAGGTGGGGGCCATCTCCATTTGCACTGCGTTTGGACCTCTGTTCCTTTGAGCAAAGAACTTGCCAGTCCCTAACCCTAAACCCTAAACCGTAGGAGGCCAGCATGTAATGTTTTTTGGCTTGGAATATTATTTTGTGAACACGGGGTAGACCTCTTGCCTCAGTGGGCAACATCACTCTGGTGTTACTTGATTTGGCAGCGCTACTGCTCCAGGCCTGTATGAACACAAGCGCGCAGGCGTACGCACTCCTCAATATGGTTGTGTGCAATCCTGTGGACTTAAAGTCCCTCCAGCTGGAATGGCAGCCTTTTGATGATGGCTCTTGCATGCACAGGTTCCTTGGCCTGAAAACAGCACAGATCTTTGGCCTGTGTGCTTTAGAAGGGCTGAAATGATCCTTGAATGCCCTTACACAGGTCCCTGCACCTTACCAGCAACATCGCGTGGCAAATGGGGTCCGCTCTTCATCGCCTCCATATGCTAAGGCAGAGAGCGCCTACAGCGAAGTCACCTCTGATGATGTGTGGAAGCCTGTGCGGGCAGCACTGCATGCAAACCCCCCTCGTGCTCCAGTGTCAGAGAGCCATGCAGCATATGGAGCGTTTTACAACCACCCACAGGTGCGTGCACAGACTCGGAGCAGCCGTCATGACATGTTGTGATGACAGCTCGCTGCTGCAATTGCTGCTGAAAAGTTGTACGCGCTTGCCATACATTGTTTTCCTCAATCTTTAGGAATGCAGAATCACCCACTGTGTTTTAAGCTGAGGTGTGTGTGCTCTCCACCCTCCACTTTACCAACCTGCCATCCATGCCCATCCAAACTGTGACGAGCGTGCACGTCCACTCATTACATGCATACCCCCTCATGCACACAGGTAGCTGCTCGCCCACGCGTCTACGATGCCCCCTCTGCAGCACCAACTCCCTCCGTGGCTCAAACCCCACTGCCCCGCCTCAACCCCAATCCCTACGCCAACCGCCGCGTTGAAGCTGCAGCTGGAATGGGTGCCCCCATCAAGTTGGCCCCCATTGAGGGGCCCCGAGGGGCCCGTGGCTATGTGGCACAAGGGGTGGGCAATCCGGCCGCAGGGAATGGGCGCACGCCACCAATTCCAGGCAGGCCGCCACCGCCGTGGAACTACGGGTGAGTTACGCCCAAGGGGAGGGGAAAAGGTGCATGTATGAGCTGCACGGCTGTACAGGGTAAAGGAGCATGGAGTGGATGCGCATTTGGCATTGCTCAGAGGCCCCCACCGTCCATGACACGTGTGTGTGTGCGTTTACCCCCTTTTGATGTTGCTGTTTCCCTTGTTTACCTTGCTTCCTGTCATACTTCTTGCCGGCTACTACCACCATGGCACCCTGGTCTCTTGAACTTTATACTTTTTTGATTGCTGCACATAAAGGCAGCTGAAGCGCCCCTTTATTCCCCTACTTGTCAACAAGTGTTGCCTGCCCTTGGTGCTGCAGGGCTGGCATGAATGCACGTGCAGCTGCGCTGGCTTATGCGCGCAATCTAAAGGGTCCATCTGGGCTGGCACCTGGGCTAGGTTTAAACCACGCACACCAGGTTTGTATGCGCTGTAGAAGGTGACGAATGACAGAAGGACCGCAGAAGTGGGCATGATGCTGGGGTGCGTGTTGTGTTGTAGCAGAGAATGAGGATAAGGACTGGAAGTTGAAGATCAATGTCAGGCAACAAGCCCTAGCATGGCTGGGACATTCATGCAGGGGTGATTCATGCAGGGATGCCTGCAACTCTCGGATTGATCTACAAACTACTCTCATACAACTCTCTGGGTTTGCCATAAAAGCTGTGCATTATCATTATAACTATTTAAAGGGGACACGCCAGGACCGTACCTGCTGTTCCTTTTGAGTTGCATGATGACATGCTTGTGCATTTGGTTTAAAAGCTGCAGTTGAGATGGAAGTAGCTCTTATCTTTCCCTTTCCTGTTTTGGAGTACAAGCCCTGTGCCCTTCAAACAGTAACACTGCATGAACAGCGTTTTTCGAACAGATTCTTGCAAAGTTGCTGCTGTGGAAGCCAGCAAGGCCCCCCTCCTTTTCCAGCAAAACCTCTCGCCCAGCAGCATTAATTTTGCGGCCCTCTTTCAACCCTTAGATCCTCCTGTGGGCCTTAAGTTTGCTTAGGCGAGATGGTTGAAGTGCAGCAGTTGTGATGGCTCAAGAAATTCATGGATACACTGTGCCCCTTGCTCCCATTTTCTGCTACAGGCTGTCCGGAGCCGGGAGGGGCATGATGGTCCTTCGCGATACCCACCTAGTCAATGGGCTCCCAAACCACTGCAATGGTAGCTGGATATGATTGGGGGATGGCACTCAGCAGCAGGTCTGTGAGGGGCTCTGCAACTTTTCATGAGGGTGTGATGGCTAAGATGAATTTGAAAAATCGGAATGAAATCATGTATGGACATGACGCAAGTGACCACAGGTGCCTTCCAGGAGCTGCAGGTGTCAGGCCAGAATTGTGCTGTCTTTAATACTCCTTTGTTGCGTGGAGCGATGACTGCACAGAATTTCCTTGTTGCTAGCACGCATGGTGGAGATCCTTGGCCGAAGCAGCTTAGTTTTGCTGGATATTTCCAGCTTGCTTCCTAGTGGAGTGTCTGGATGATTTTGGCAAAGTTGAGGTGGAGCTGCGATCTGAATCCTGGCTGGCTGCTCTGCTGGCAGTCATCCTTGGCGCTCATTGTTGTCCTATGCTGATATAAAGTTTACTCAGTATCACACCATGTTTCAAGGCATGGACAACCTTGCGGTTTTCAAACCAGCATGTTTAGGCTTGTCTGGTTTACATGACCTGCATCTCCATCCTTTACCATTCATAGTCCCATCTTCTGGATGCTGGAATCTTGGGATTTTGAACTCAACATGTTTTTCTTAAGGAAAGCTGCACCCGACAAGCCATCCTTTGCATGCAGCACATGAACAATACCACAGTAAGGTGGGTCTTTCCTTCATGCAAGCGTTGAATCTCTTTCTTACTAGGCCTTCATGTATGAACTATGAGGTGGGATCTGTGGTCAATTCAAGAGAGGAAGAGAGACGACCTCCCTATGAGATGATGTGGTGGTTGTCCAAGTGAGAGACAGTGCAGGCCAACAAAAATGTAGAATTAATTTAACACCCTGTTCAACTTTTTGGCGAAGCCCCAGTCATGGGGCGTGAGCCCCTAGGTTTGCTGGATCCCAGTCGACTTCACACCGGGCTGCCCTGGCCCGCCCAGCGTACCCCCCGCCCTGGAACTCTGGCTAGGTTTTCAAACAAAAAGTTTAAGTGGGCTTGCAGTGCCAGGGGGACGTGGGAGGCAGTGGCTGGTGATGAAGAAATCTTTTGGAAACTTTTTGGGCAGCTCTTGGACTGGGCCATCCAGCCCATGCCCTAGCCTGAAACTCAGCAAACATGCCAAGAAAAACCTTTTACCGGGAGTTGTAGATTTTGGTTGCTTCCGGTGCAGTGGGCAGAACTGTAGGACACATAATTATATTTGGCAGCTGAGAGAAGCTGGTCAGTTGCTCCCATCCAGGCCCCCGGAACAGCTCCATTCGGCACAGAATTCATCAGCATACTTTGGTGGATGCCCTTGCTGGGTCTAAGACCTGGGGTTGGCCTGTTCCGGGACTTTGCAGTCCACCTGTGGACCATTCCAGCTTGCTGCTGAGCCGATGCCTCAACCAGGAAATACCTCTTCCTCAGCACACCTGGGACCTACAAATTGTTGCAGTCTGGAACACATCTGCAAGGATCCATCTAAACAATCACAACCCAGCTTGGCTGCAGGGCCTGGCTTCGGCTGTACCAGAAGTTAACTGGAAGCTCAAAATAGGCAACCATTATACTCTCAATACAATGCATGCTGATATGCCTGGATTCAATAAATGCCAACGCCTCCCCTCTGACAAACAACAAACATCTAGAAACCCAACCTATCCACATATAAGTAATTAGGAAAAACTATTTGTACCTAGCCAAATTTTTCCAACCCTCAAGCTCAAAGTCCCTGACTGGAGGACGTGGGCTTGCACTGATGGTAGTTGTCAAATCCAGAATGGCATACAAGAAATTAAAGCAGGTGTCTACTGCCCTCCCACAGACAGCAGAAGTTTTGTCGAGCCCAACGGTGCTGGAATTATTAACACCATATGTCGAGCTGAATTAGCAGCAATTGCTGCTGCCATCACGCACTCTTATTCACACATTGCTTCAGACAGCCTCACCTCAGAGAGGCTCTCTTCATCAAATATGTAAACAGCTTATTAACCCTGAGAAGCACAAACAACATATTCAAGGGGATGTCCTGAAAATCATATCTACCCTCATTAGCAACTCACAAACCAACATTTGTTTCTACAAAGCAAAATCTCATGCTGGCATTGCTGGTAACAAGTGTGCAGAAGCTTTTGCTAAATATCAAGCAAGCCAAGCCAATAATACCGTCGCTGATACTGGGATCCTGGCGCAGGCCCTGGCAGAAATCCTTTCTCTCATTTATTTTGGTTAGCCAAGGAGGAAAAGAATGAACACAATGCTGACACATCCACAGCTCCTGCTCCCAATCCTAAAATCACCTACCTCCCCAATCTTCAAAATGCTCTCAAGTCTCACATGCATACAAAACACAGACTTGGATATGCCAACCCCAAAACAGGCTACTACTCTTACTATCAGAGCTTATTACCTCATGTTAACAAGAGAGTCAGCAACGCCTTTAGAAACATGCCTTGTCTATCCTCACCTATGAAGCGCACCATTCTACAATATCGCACTGGCACCCTCTATAACCAAAAAAATGCAGTTCGCTTCAAGAGGTCCACTGACCCACTATGCCCTCTCCCAGGCTGTCATCAATTAGACAGCGCACTCCACATGCTTTCAGGCTGCCAAAACCATATCATCTCCAGCATGAAAACCGAACGCCACAATGCTGCTGGAAGAATGATCATCAGAGCTCTTAGCAAAAGCCCTTGGGGGCCAGGCTTGGTTAACATGGACACAGGGAGTGATGATAAGTTGGCGCAACACAACCTCCAAATCCCTGCACATGCATCAAACAGAATTATACCCCCTTACCTTTTTCCTATAAATTTTCCTAAGAGATCTAGACTCACATCCAGTCGTCCTGATGCTATGCCGATTACTCCCTGTAAAGCCAAACCAAATCCTTCTTCTCCCTTTTCCACCCGCTCACACCATGCATTATGCAGCAGACACAACCCAACACAGAGGACCACCCGAGCCAACCGCGTGAGACAGCCCCACCAACTTCATGTAAACCAGCGGCATGTGCACTTGATCGAAATTAAGTACTGTGAAGACACGAGGCCTGGACAACAGTTAGAGGCGGCATAGCGGCAGCATACAGACACCAGGAAACTTATTAGTGCTAAAGTTGTGACTCTCCACACTATCCTTCTGGGTGTTGATGGGACCTGCTACACTGATCATACCTTGAACCAGTTTAAACAACTTGGTCTGGACCATCAACGGGCCCATAAACTTGCTCAAAAACTCCATGCCCATTCAGTTCAGTATGCCCATGAGCTTGTTACCACTAGACGTGCTATGGAAAATAGTGATGCTTCTCACAGCCAGGTTCTGGAGCCGCCGGGTGCTTCCAGTAACCCTCCAGATCCACATTAGCTTTTCTTCTTTGTAGCTTTGTGGTGGAGGAGGCTCACGGCTCTTCTGAGCCAATGTGTTTCCTTTTCCTTAATTGATGTAGGGAGAGTTTCCTCTGCCTACGCTGTTTTTCTTTTCTTTCTTGCAAGCATCCGGTAGTTTGAAGGATGTGTCACAGCGCCCTTATTGTATATTGGAGCAAATTTGGCAGCTTTCCAGGAGGACGGGATGCGGGCCGTTTTAAGCTTGAGCATGAAGAGTTGTGAAACGTATGGAGCCAGCACATTGTAATTTTCAAGCCCTCTGCCATGAGGTCTTGGGACCATTTTACAAGCAAGTTTTATGAAAGGAGGTAGGACATTGTCAAAGCCGGGTGAAGAGGAACTGCTTATGTTGGAAATGTGAGTAGAAACAAGGGAGGTCAGCTCAATTTCCCCAGGCAGATTGAAAGGGTGCGGATCTGTGAAAAAGAACAAAGAAAAAGAATAGAAAAGTCTACGCAGGCCAAAGGCCGCGTGCATTAAGGAAAGGTCCCTTAACTAGCAGGCTAGAAAGGGTCACACCAAGGGTCCCTCAAAACTACACTAACTACAGCTAGCCTAGGAGAGGGAAGAAACCGTTCCTCATTAGTTCCTCTGTGACAGAACTAATGAGTATCGGGCGGGTTGTCAGCAGTGCCCCGAGACGCCCGGACTCTCCTTCTCCTGGTATCCAACTCCGCGCGCCCAGTGACCCCCCCCCCAACCATGAAGCCCCCTGTAAGCAAAGAGCATGTCTGGTGTTAATGATAGTGGTTAATCATTGCAGGGCATGGCAGCTCAATTTGAAAGCTAAAGATTTAGCTTTATGCTTGGTTAGGCTTAAATTGACAAGAGGTTTGATTGTGTACTCATTGTAAATGGTGCCAGCCACACCAATCAGGTTGATGTGTAGAGTCACTTCAGGGGGATCTGTGCCCCCTGAGGCTTCACCATGCGAGTCATGAGTATTGATGTTGGAAGGATCAGGATGGTTGAATAGGTTGTTGTTATGATTTTGCCGGGCCTGCTCAGAAATAGAAATGGTACGGGAGCTCACAGGTTTGTACAGAAGTTTGTGCACAGCCAGACCTTTTTGGAATAGCCTGTGCATGAAATCTGCTCAAGTGTGGGTGCATCGTCGCTTAGCACGCTGCGCTTCAGCTCTGTACTCTCTGTGTAGTTGATCACAAGCAGTCTGGATGGACACTGGAAAGAAAAGAAAAGGAAAGAAAAACTACGTAGGCGGAGAAAACTCTCCCTACATCAATTAAGGAAAAGGAGACACACTGGCTCAGAAGAGCCGTGAGTCTCCTCCACCACAAAGCTACAAGGAAGAAAAAGCTAATGTGGATCTGGAGGGTTACTGGAAGCACCCGGCTCCAGAACCTGGCTGTGAGAAACATTACTATTTTCCATAGCACGTCTAGTGGTAACAAGCTTGTGGGCATACTGGACCGAATGGGCATGGAGTTTTTGAGCCCGTTGATGGTCCAGACCAAGTTTATGGGCCCGTTGATGGTCCAGACCAAGTTGTTTAAACTGGTTCAAGGTATGATCAGTGTAGCAGATTCCACCAACACCCAGAAGGATAGTGTGGAGAGTCACAACTTTAGCACTACTAAGTTTCCTGAGGTCTGTATGCTGCCGCTGTGCCGCCTGTAACTGTTGTCCAAGCCTCATGCCTTCACAGTACTTAATTTCAATCAAGCGCACGTGCCGCTGGTTTACATGAAGTTGGTGGGGCTGTCTCACGCGGTTAGCTCGGGTGGTCCTCTGTGTTGGGTTGTGTCTGCTGCATAATGCATGGTGTGAGCGGGTGGAAGAAGGAGAAGAAGGATTTGGTTTGGCTTTATAGGGAGTAATCAGTATAGCATCAGGACGACTGGATGTGAGTCTAGATCTGTTAGGAAAATTTATAGGAAAAAGATAAGGGGGTAAAACTCTGTTTGATGCATGTGCAGGGATTTGGAGGTTGTGTTGCGCCAACTTATCATCACTCCCTGTGTCCATGTTAACCAAGCCTGGATCCCAAGGGCTTTTGCTAAGAGCTCTGATGATCGTTCTTCCAGCAGCATTGTGGCGTTTGGTTTTCATGCTGGAGATGATATGGTTTTGGCAGCCTGAAAGCATGTGGAGTGCGCTGCCTAATTGATGACAGCCTGGGAGAGGGCATAATGGGTTAGTGGACCTCTTGAAGCAAACCGCATGTTTTTGGTTATAGAGGGTGCCTGTACTCCCTGCCGGAAACATCCAATTCCAGGCACCCCAGCACTGGCTCAGCACCATACCTAACCCCACCCTACCTTCTTATCCTATGCAACTCATTGTAGTCTGGAATCTTCATGCTAGAGAAGCTCTGGATAGCGCAAATAAAGACTGGTTCCAACTACTCAATCAAGATGTACCAGAAGCCACTGGCTACCCCTGGATCTCCCAAATCCTGCCACGCCACTGCGTACCCACCAACACCTAGCATCAAATACTTGGAAAAAGAAGTTCCCATCACTTCCCCCTGACATTCATAGCTGTTCACACAAGTGCCCTCAGGCAAGGGCAGCCTTCCTTCCTGCCGAATACAAGAAGACGTTTACACCTAAAATCAAAGACTGGAGAGAAATCACCTACACAGATGGCAGTATAATAAAACGCAAAGATGAAGACTCCCCACCACTTTCTGGTTCAGGTATTTACAAACCGGGAAGGGACACTGCTCCACCCTCCCAAGAAAAGAAAAGAAAAGTCTACGCAAGCCAAAGGCCGCGTGCATTAAGGGAAGAACCCCTAACAAAAGTTAGAGGCCTCACCAGGAGGCCCTCCACCTAAACTAGACAAAACTAGCCTAGGAGAGAGCAAGAGACAGAACTAATGGGGAGCCGGGGGATTGCTTGCCATGCCCCTGAGCGCTCGGACTCTCCTTCTCCCATCCTCTGCCGCCGCCGCGCGCCCAGAAAACCCCCTCCCAGATGCTCCCTG
Organism: Dunaliella primolecta; assembly: GCA_914767535.2. Taxonomy (NCBI): domain Eukaryota; kingdom Viridiplantae; phylum Chlorophyta; class Chlorophyceae; order Chlamydomonadales; family Dunaliellaceae; genus Dunaliella; species Dunaliella primolecta. The sequence continues at coordinate 3,816,873 of OU611751.1, read as the reverse complement.
AAAACAAAGTGCATGTCTAGTGTTAATGATGGTGGATAATCTTTGGATGGCATGGTATCTGAGCTGGGAGGCTACTGATTCAGCTTTTTGTTTGGTCAGGCCCAGATTTATGAGAGGTGTAATTGTATAGTTGTTGTAAATCGTGCCACCAACACCAACTAAGATGATGTGCAAAGTCACTTTGTTATTCCTGTTTGGGTTCCTTAAGCTGTGTGTTTTAAGTCTGCTTATGATGTGGGAGTGTTGAGTTTGTGCACGTTCTAAGGTGATGAAGGGATTTGTGTCAGGGCAGAATTTAAGTTCAACAAGGTGAATGTCCCTATCTTGTGGTGGGATCCTGGTAGGATTAAGGTGGGCTTGTCTGCCTAGGATGTGGCGCACAAATAGAGCGTCAGGGCGGCTTTGGTGCCGTGCAGGTGAGGCAGCGCCAATTGGGAAAACCCAGTCTGGAATAGCTCGAGAGGTGTTTTCAGGGACTTGTACGCCTTGATCCAGAAGTCTGTCATGATTGCAGCCATCCATGCTAATGAGGGATGAGCCAAAACGGCCTTTGCTGAGGGCTTCTATACAGAGACTAAGGGCCGCGTGGTGTCTGTTGGTCTGCATCCCACTCATTGTTGGGTTGGTACACCTAAGCAGAACATGATAAATGTTGTCTGTATTTGCACAGAGTGGGCACCTATCAGAACTGGAAAAGTTAAAGTTGAAGGCATGGCTCTGTGTGTACAGGGTATCCGTTCGATATTTCATGAGATTTATTTGTTGTTTAAGGGTAATCTTTGGATTTTTCCAGAAGGAGTTGCTGATTTCCTTGTTTGCAAGCTGAGAGATTGGGTTGTGAGCTTCAGTGTTTGCGTTGGTGGTGGATGGTGTGGCATTGTCAAGCTTCTGCCATCTCTGGTAGTGGTAGCCAGAGGTGTGAGCAGAGCCAAGTCTGTGTTTCTTGTGCATGTGTGTTTTAAGTTTGTCGCTCAGGTTGGTGAGATAGTGTATCGGGAAAGTGTGGGAGCGGTGCCTGCCATCATTTTGTGTGGAAGTGGTCTTAAATGAGAGCCAATAAAAATTGTGGAAAGGGTCCCTGGCATCCGGAAGCGTAACGTCTATTGTGTCAGAGAGGGCTGCGGTGCGAGCGCAAGCGTCAGCCCCCTCATTTCTTATGATGCCAGAGTGGGCTTTGACTTTATAAAAATGGATAGGGTGAGGGGAGTGCTCTAATATGGTTGATATGGCATGGATGAGCTCTGCATGTAGGTAATACCTCATGCGCATGGGATGAAGGGTTTGATTTGAAATCTGAAAGAGGCAGGATGCACTATCAGTGGCAACCCTCCCAACACCTAAAGCTGCACATAAAACCCAATGGTCATGGAGCTACTAACATCATCAACAGAGCAGAACTTGCAGGCATTTTAGTGGCACTCCAACAAGGGCAAATTGACATTGCCTCTGATAGTGCATCCTGCCTCCTCCAGATTTTTAAACAAACCCTTAACCCGATGCGCATGAAGAACCACCTACATGCAGAGCTCATTCAGGCTATATCAACCATACTAGAGCACTCCCCACACCCTATCCACTTCTACAAAGTCAAAGCCCACTCTGGCATTATTGGTAACGAGGGGGCTGACGCTTGTGCACGCACTGCAGCACTCACGGACACCACGGACATTGCACTTCCAGATGCCAAGGACCCATTCCACAATAACTACTGGCTCTTATTGAAGAACTCACACAGACAAAATAGTGGCAGGCACTGCTGCCACGCTTCCCCAATCCGCTACCTCACCAATCTTAACGACAAACTTAAAGTACACATGCACAATAAGCACAAGCTTGGCTTTGCGGATACCACTGGTTACCATTACAATAGCTGGCAAAGGCTCAACCATGCCATACAACCCAATTCCTCTGTCACCACCGCCAACATTCAAGCTCACAACCCGAACTGTCAACTTGCTAACAAAGAGACCAGCAGCTCCTTCTGGAAAAATCCAAAGATTACCCTCAAACAACAGATAAATGTATTCAAATACCGCACAGGGACAATCTACACACAAAAACATGCCAACAGATTCAACAAATCTTCCACATCTGAAAGGTGTCCGCTCTGTGACGACATGGATAGTATTAATCATATTGTCCTCAGATGTTCATACACGACCATGAGTGGTATGCATACCAACAGACACCATGAGGGCCTTACCCTCTGTGTAAAAGCCCTTAGTAAAGGCAGGTTTGGCTCATCCCTTATTGGTATGGATGCCTGCCGTAATGAGAGACTCCTGGATCAGAGCATACAAGTCCCTGAAACTATCTCGCGAGCTATTCCAGACTGGGTTTTCCCTAATGGTACTGGCTCCTTTGCTCGTCACCAAAGCCGCCCTGATGCTCTCTTTGTGCGCTCTCTCTCAGGCAGACAAGCTCACCTTGATCCTTCTAAGATCCCTCCTCAAGACAGAGACATCCACCTTGTTGAACTGAAATTCTGTCCAGACACCAACCCCTCCGTTACTCTGGAAACTTCAGCAACTCAACATGCTCACACTATAACCAGACTTAAAAAACCCGCAGCTAAAGGAATCCAAACAGGAACAACAAAGTGACTCTACACATCATCCTCATTGGTGTGGCTGGCACCATTTACAATGAGTACACAATCAAACCTCTTGTCAATTTAGGCCTAACCAAGCATAAAGCTAAATCCCTAGCTTTCAAATTGAGCTGCCATGCCCTGCAAAGATTAACCACTATCATTAACACCAGACATGCTCTTTGCTTACAGGGGGCTTCAGGGGGGGGGGGTGTCACTGGGCGCGCGGAGTTGGATACCAGGAGAAGGAGAGTCCGGGCGTCTTGGGGCACTGCTGACAACCCACCCGATCCTCATTAGTTCTGTTTCTTCCCTCTCCTAGGCTAGCTATAGCTAGTGTAGTTTTGAGGGACCCTTGGTGAGACCCTTTCTAGCCTGCTAGTTAAGGGACCTTTCCTTAATGCACGCGGCCTTTGGCCTGCGTAAACTTTTCTTTTCTTCTGCCTGTACGATATTGTAAAATGGTGCGCTACATAGGTGAGGATATACAAGGTATTTTTCTAAAGTCATAGCTGATTTTCTTGTTAACATGAGGTAATAAGCTCTGATAGTAAGAGTAGTAGCCTGTTTTGGGGTTGGCATATCCAAGTCTGTGTTTTGTATGCATATGAGACTTGAGAGCATTTTGAAGATTGGGGAGGTAGGCGATTTCAGAATTGGGTGCAGGAGCTGTGGATGTACCAGCATTGTGTTTTTTTCCTCCTTGGCTAACCAAATTAAATGAGAAAAAGGATTCCCGCCAGGGCCTGCGCTAGGGATCCCAGTATCAGCAAGGGTTGATTAGTGGTCTGGCTGGGTTAGGGCGGTTGAGAATGTGAGGGGGGTAGGTGGACCTCTAAGCCCTATTTTCTGTTCTCACTCAGGAAGCACTCCCCAGAAGCAGCTTATTACATATTTTTACATCAAAACATCTTTTCTATCATAATTTGGCCCAATGTCACGACGAGAGTCTGCTGTGCCGGGAGTGTGCTGCAAGTTAGTTGAGTTAATTGGACAGTGGTATTTATCCTTGTGGCAACACAGCTGAGGCTGTGTTGAGAAAACTATACTTCACGTAGCAACTCATAGAAACACCATCTTGTTCTTATCATCTTCGTAAACCCATTCAAGCCCCTAATAAAGTAGCCCATGTGTGAGTAAGCTCACCTAGCCCTTGGAGGAGGAAGCCAGCAATGCCACGCCGGTTAAGTGCATCAGTCCAGCATACGATTTCAGCCTAATCACAAATTGCATTATCCAGCAAGCCAAGCAAGCAAGAGTCAAGCCGACTCTACAGAACCTGCATCATATCTGTCAGTAGCTAGACTCTCCAGCCAAACCCGCTTGTTGCTGTGCGCCACAGCATCGACATCTTATCTTCTCTCAACACCATCTGGTCATGGGATATCAAGACACTGTTCTGGCTGCATCACTTTCTCAGCCTGACAGGAAGCAGGATTTTAGGATTGGGTGCAGGAGCTGTGGATATGCCAGCAGTATGTCCTCTTTTTCCTCCTTGGCTAAGAAAAGAAAAGAAAAGAGAAACTACGTAGGCAGAGGAAACTCTCCCTACATCAATTAAGGAAAAGGAGACACATTGGCTCAGAAGACCCGTGAGTCCCCTCCACCATCCTTGGCTAACCAGAATGAATGAGAAAATGGATTTCCGCCGGGGCCTGCGCTAGGGATCCCAGTATCAGCCTCGTTATTATTGGCTTGGTGTGCCTGATATTTTGCAATAGCATCTGCACATTCATTACCAGCAATGATAGCATGAGATGTTTTTGTAGACACAAATATTTGTTTGCGAGTTCCTAATGAGGGTAGATTAGGTTTTTCGGACGTCCCCTTGAATGTGTTGTTTGTGCTTTTCAGGGTAAATAAGTTGTTTACGTATTTGATGAAGAAAGGTGAGACTGTCTGAAGCTCTTCCTGGGTGCACTATTCCCAAAATTCTTGTTGGGGTCCAATTTCATTCTTTTACAGAGGTACAGCTCCGCCTATAATGTGTGGAAAAGAATGGCTCAATGTGTGCTCAGTATGCCAACAATGTATGCAAACAAGCTTATTACCACTAGGCGTGCTATTGAAAACAATGATACTTCTCACAGCCAAGTTATGGAGTCGGGTGCTTTCAGTAACTTTCCAGATCCCCATTAGCATTTTTTACTTCACAGCTTTGTGGTGTAGGGGACTCACGGCTCTTCTGAGCCAATGTGTCTCCTTTTCCTCAATTGGTGTAGGGAGAGTTTCCTCTGTCTACGTTGTTTTCCTTTTTCTTTTCTTTGTGCTCGGTGTGTGCTAAAGGAAAGAATGGGGCAAAATGAGATTTCTAAAAAAAACCTCCAAGGTTGTCATACCTTCAAGTTTGTCAAGCTGCCAAATTTAACCCCTTTGGGACACAGGTGCTTACAGGAGTGAACATATGTCGCACAATGCCCTAAGCTCTCAGAGGCTATTTTTTAATTTGGGAGCCCTTGAATCCTGGGACCTTTCAAAATTATTTATATGCAGAATGCCCCGTTTATTGCTTTTTGGGCAGAATTCTGAGCTCAATCTGATCTCCAAACTATTTAGATAAAACAAAAAGCTTTAGGAATCTGGATCCAAGCATGTGATAAGCATCAGGACGTGTATGACACTGTAGAAAAGAAAAGACAAACTACGCAGGCAGTGAAAACACTCCCCACATCAATCAAGGAAAAGAGGATATTTAGGGCCAAGGCACCGTGCTTCCCCTCCACCGAGAGAAGAAGAAAATCCAATGGGATTCAGGAGGGTTGCTAGCAGTAGCCCGTGACTGATTTTTTTAATGAGATTTGAAAGGAGTGTTCTCAAGAGCGCGTCTGGTGCTAGCAAGTTTATAAGCGTACTGGACAGAATGAGCATGAAGCTTCATAACAAGCTTCGTGGCTGTACGAGTATTTGACACTAGTGTCAAGACAAGCTCTTTAAGAGGCTCCAGAGTATGAGGGTTGCAGATGACCCTGCCCACACCTAACAGGTTGGTATGGAGGATGACCTGAGCTGAGGCCCTTGAAAGATCGCGACAGAGGTGATTCTGTAAATGCTGTGAAGACACCGTGTGCGCACGCTTCAGAATCAGCTCAAGGCCTCCAAGCAGCAGCACTGCGATGACTGTCAGTAAAAGTCCGTCACCATGTACTAAGGACCTCATGAAGCCACCAAGCTTGCTCTGAAGCACCAGACGCGCTCTCAAGAAGCCTTCTCTCAACCCTCATCACTGAGATCAAGCAAGGGGAACTGATGTTAATCCTCCCGTACACCTCTTTCATTTTCCTCATATTTGTTTTTAACTTGCTTCTGCCTCTTGTTCAAGGGGATACACGGTGCCTCAGCTCCAAATACTCTCTTCCCCTAAGTTGATGTAGGAGTGTATTCCTCAGCCTAATTTTTATTCTTTCTGAAAAAAGAAGTTTCTTTCTTTCTTTCACCTGGAGCTCTGCTCTGCTCCTCCATACCGTAACGTTTCTCCCGAAGCGCAGTGATGGCCTTCTCATACACTGTCTTGGGTGTAAAATTCCTTCAATAAAACGGCACACCTCGGTCAAGTCCTGCCCTCCTCCAGTTTCCATAGTCCGTTGGTGGCGTGTGGCTAACGGCGATCAATTGTCTTATAAGTACTTATGTCTTAAGTGTGTCAATCACCCAGCGCCTTAAACCATTATGCTGAAATTCCCGTGAAAATAACTCCACATATCCGTGAAATCCGGGCCAGTTGGCGCGTGCAAATCAGCTGGATACGGATAGAAATTGAAATCCGTGATTAAGGCGTGGTAGGGATAGAAGCATAGGGAAAAAACTCCATGCTCCGAGGGAGAGATCACCATGGGTATGATCGGGGAAGGAGCAGGGGATGGGGCAGGGGAGAAGGGGCACGGGAGGGGAGAGGGGAAAGGGGAGAGGCAGGCGGGGGCAGGGGTAGGGGCAGGGGAGAGGCAGGCAGGGGCAGGGGGGGGAATGCGCAGAGGCAGCCCAGCAGCTCCACAGGTTTCAGCGCCGATCCCTCCCAAACATTCAAGCGGCTGTGCAAATACAGGGATTTGCGCCTGGAGGACATGAAGGAGTTTGTGCAGGTGCGGATGCCCATTCCCATTCTTGTTTGCAAGAGGACGATGCTTTCGACTTCTATACTAGTACTCACCCTCAACACATTTTTCCATCATCAGGCTGCACTGCTGTCCCTTGATGCACCGGGGGGAGAAGAGCTGGTGCTGGCAGCTTTCAGCGACTCAAAAGACTTGTATGCAGGTAGGGACCTTGCTCTCAGGTGATGGTCATTTGTTTGATATCTTCTGCAAGGATGTTGCTCCAACAGCTCCAAAATGGCGGAGGTGCACTGCATGTTGGCCGGGAAAGTCTGACTGCCCCCCCTCTTGCAGGGGCTCGAGCGCACCTGGTTCAGATCCTGCAGTCGTGGAGCACGAGCGCGAGCAGCACACCACAGGTGCGGTGTGCGCGTAAGTGAATGTAGCGTGTGCGTGCAAACAAGTTTCTCCTCAGAAAGTGTGACACTGGTACTTCCACCTTTAAGCCAGCTCAATTGCTTCACACTCTCGTAACCTGTCAGGTGTATCTGGATCTGATTGGCCCACTGCTGCGCATGGCTGCCCACAAGCGCCTACGCGACAGCCTGCGATCCCACCTGGTCAACCCTTTTTACTCGGTGAGGCATGTGACTAAAAGTGCATTGTGGGACGAGGCTAGGTCTGGACGCACAGATGCGTCCAAAGCGCATTTGCTATTCTGCTGTGTGTTTTCTTGATTTCAATGCAGATCTCTGAAAAGATAAGCGTACACACAGTCAGCATGCTGATTGCCTTTCCCAGCGCATCCCTCAAAATGCAGGTGCTGGCGCAGCATTTGGACCTATGCAAGGTGGCTACCAGTCTTGACAACTTGCAGGGGTTCCTGGCCATGGCTATGCCGCAGGTAATTGTAGACAGACGAGTGCTTTAGGTTTGAATTATTTTTGCAACTAATGAAACATCATGATTGTGAAAATTGATAAGCAGTTTGACTGTGTTGCTGTCATTGGGCCTCTTGAAGCATGGCTAACTATCTTGCAGCCAATTTGCCTCCATGGCAATTGCGAACACATAGGTTTGTACAATTTTCTCCTTGCACCATTCCAGGAGTCTCATCAGGCACCACCTGAAGCTGCACCTGCCACTGCGCAGCAAACGAGGGCCTGGCACCCAACCAGCTGGTGCGCAACCAGCTTTGCTGTCAGAAACCTGAAAGTGCACTGCTTTGCCTAGCTGTGCAGAAACAAAAGCGCACACACACACACACACACACACACACACACGCACACACGCACACGCACACGCACATACACACACAAGCACATACACACATCATGTATTATATGATATAATACACACACGTACACACGCATACACACCAACAAGAACACAAACATTAACACGAACACACACAGACGTTTTGATCTGCATGGAAACCTGAGGTCCCTTCCCAATACGTCAGTCTGTATAAGGGTTCCTAAAGCAAAGGGAGCCTACCATACATGCAGGCTGTGTGTCTTGGAGCCACCAACAACACTGATGCGGGAGCTTCTGGAGAGGTTCCAGATGGACGCAGACTTCAGCCGTATCAAGGCAGGAGTGGGAAAGCTCACTGAAAAGGTGCGAAAATCATGATCCACTGTCGTCAAGCTGGCTTGTGAAAAAAAAAGATCACGCCAGCCAAAAGAGGCAGCGTGCATTGAGATTTCTTATTTAGCAAGCTAGCTAGGGTCTCACCAAAAGCTGGCTTGTCTAACAGCAAAAGTACGCTTTTGTTTGCACAGTCCAAAAAGAGGTGGCCAAGGTGATCACCAAGGATAATACAGAAGAACCTCATAGCAGAATGATCAAACAACAAAACCTGAACACGGCATGGCCTTGCAGGTCCAGCAGGTGTTGGCACGCATCCAAAGTGCATCACCTCACACAAGGGAGCTGCGCCTGCTGCAACGTGACATCGACAAGATCAACAGGTATGCTTGGTCTCGATGTCTGGCTGCTTTGTTTGTTGTGTTGCTTGACATCCTGATATCTTTGATTTCATTCAATGCAGAAGTTGTGCACCTTGGTATCCATCACGTTGAGGAAATGCAGGAGATGTTTGGCTTTTCTGCAAGCAATGTTTGGTATGCTAATTGGTATTGCCTGTGTAAGTGAGCGTTGGGAGCAAGTATGAAGTATGCGGACTGAGCTGATGGCATGATATAGGCCGGCAGGCCTCCTGCACGCCACTCATTGTTCACCATTCCTAATCATCCCACCTGCACAATCCCAACCTCCTGCAGCCTACTTGGTCGAGGCACTGCTGTGGCAAATGCCATTGACCAGGGCCTAGCAAATGCTGCGCAGCGTCGGGCACAGCGTGAGGCCAGCCAGAGCAATGCAGAGCTGCGGATCGCTGCCCGGATCAAGGATCCCATGTCAGCACCTGGTAATATCAGATTCATTGGTGAACCAAACGGTTCTGGTGCTTGGATGCTTTATGTGGATTGGCTAGCCAGCTTCAACGCTGAAGAGCAACACACACACATTGGCAGGCATGCACGCGCGCATAACTCCTTGGAATGCATGAACTAGCTATGAAAACAAGCCTCAGGTTGCAGTTATTAATGTCATAACTCTCTCCTTATTCATCGACCATAGAGTTTGGCATTGGTCAGTTTTTGGGAGTACACTTGTCTGGACATTGTTGTTTTTTGCATCATATTTAGCCACCCTCACTACCAATGCTGTCGTTGCAAGGTGTGTGCTGCTGCTCAACACCTTTAAAGGTGTCAGGAGATCATAAGCACATGTCCACCCTGATCATTGCATCATTGCAGGTGAATTGCGCCCCTTAGGCCCTCGCCACAGCAATGATCACGTGAGCATCTCTCAAGTGCGCATTGTCCCAACCGCCGATGAGCTGCTCTGTGGTGAGGAGCCATACCTTCCTTTCAATCGGTGAGCTTTCCAGTCATTGTTGTGCAATTATTATAGGAACTTTATTTGCCATTTGCTTAAATTTGCTTTCAACGTGGTGGAAACTTTTACATTTTTGGATTCAAGTTGTACAACTAACTTGAAGGCATTTTGAGTTTATGCACACAAAGACGTCTTAAATACGCTTGGAACACACTGTTTTGCGCAGTTAATACGCTCCCAAGCTCTTATGCTCAAGATTCACACAGCAGTACTGGCGGTAAAAATGCCTCTCTCGTTGCAAATGCAGCCCTGGAGGCATCCCACATGCACAATCAAACCCAGAAGCGGCGCACCTGGAGCTGCATTTCCGCCTTCTGAGAGAGGATGCGGGTATACATGGGGCAAAATGAATTATAGGCCACCCATCAGTTTTGTTTTGAAACGTTTTGTAGGCAGATTTCAAACCTGTTTAAATGCATGCAGCGTATTGTGTCTGATTTGCAGCGCTCCATCTTTCAGACTCTTGTTTGAGTAGAGGTTCTCATTACTTCTCCTTCAAGGTCAATGGCCATGCAAGAAGTTTAATTAGAACCTTACTTTTAAGCACGCGACCTAATGCAAAGCGTAAACTTTTCACTTCTTTAAACTTTTCTACTGTATTTGCAGTGGCACCGCTGAGGGCTGCCATCCAAAGATTCAGGATCAGGGGCGGGTTGGAGCAGCTTGCAGTGAGTATAGCAGTGCAAGTCCGTGCTTATTTCAAGGTCAGATGTGGGCTATTCTGAGAAAACATGCTGCAGATAAATGCAATCATAGAGCTTTTGCTTTAGAAGCCTTGTGTGGAAAAAAAGGAAGGTTGTGCAGAACCTTTAAACATCCTTCAAACAAGGATGTACACGCACTCACTTTAAGAGCATCCTTTGCACAAGCTCTTACTTCCACTGTCTGCCTGCCATTGCAAAAAGCGTGTTGCCTCCCGTTGCTAGGAATGTGAGGTATCTTAGAGCGGATTCTTGTATGTACAGGTGTAAGGGATAAGAGGTCTTGAGAACATCAGCATACCCAAGTCACCAAACCTGCCGCATGGTGCTCGCTTGGCTTGCAGACAGCAGGGAAGTGCGAGCACCTTGTAACATCTCATCAAAATTGTGTGCATACAACAGGAGGCTGAGAAAGGCTGGAGAAAGCGGGTTGCTGCAAATCGGGTGCAACTTGGAGACACTTGCCTCACAGTGTTCAGAAATGTGGCCTTTGACCACCTAGACGTCACTAAAGCAGACGGGCTGTGTGTATGGGTGAGTTCTCTTTCAGTTCCACTTTGATTCAATGCATCAAAAGAAAGGAAAAGAATAAGCAAGCCAGGTCCGGCTGCGTGCATTAAGGAAAGGTTCCCTACTATCAAGCTAGCTAGGGCCTTACCACTGAGGCTCGCAGGCCTAGCTAACTAAACAGCACATCAAATCAATGATCTATTGCATAATAGATTTTCAGGGGGCTTCTGGGGGGGAATAGCTAGGCGCGTGGCGGTGGAGAGCGAGAGAAGGAGAGTCCGGGCGTCCAGGAGCATGGCAGACAACCCTCCAGACCCTCATTAGATCTGTTTCTGGCTTTCACCTAGGCTAGCCGTGCCTAGTTTAGGCTTGAGGGCCCTTTTGGTGAGATTCCTGCTAGCTTCCTAATGAGGAAATCTTTCCTTGATGCACGTGGCCTTTTCGTTGGCGTAGAATACTTAAACTTTTTTGTACAGTAGAAATACTGGGGAGAAACTGCATGGGGGCAGCTTAAGTGCTTCCACACATACACAATTGTGCTGCAAGAGGTTCAGCGCTTTTGGCTTCAACAAGTTCAGTGCTTCCTGCTGCAACAGGTTCAGTGCTTCCTGCTGCAACAGGGATTTTTTTTGCTCACAAACAAATATCCTTCAACTGCAGGTTTCCTTTGATCAGCCTGCTTCCATGGCCAACAAGACCAATAGAGACCTGAGGGAGAGTTGGTAAGAGCCTCAATGGCAAGAAAATACAGGAAAAGAGCAATATGAACAAGCTGCGAGTGTCTCCCTCTCGTATTCCCTCTGTAAAAGCATGAGCTGTTAAAAGGCAACAACCTGCGTGCGTGCCAAATCAACTTTTCATTTAGTAAACCACCTTAAACACCCTGTGCATGTATGCTTGCAGGGAGAAGTCCAGGCGGCTGGCAACTGGCAGCTTGGTCGCTTTGTGGTGGGAGCCTGAAGGTGCGGAATTGCCTACTCCCTTCCCCATGCAAGCCGGTTGCTGCATTGACCAAGCATGTGATTGAAGGAACATGATGAGGGCTGCACTCAGGATACCGGACCATCCTGCTCTTAGTCCAGCTCTTGAAATTGTGCTTGATTGATATCAAGCTTCTATAGCTAGTTTGTTTCATCCCGCACTCATCTCACACAATTGCACACACTTGAATTAATAGGGCCTCAAGAGCCACGACTTGAGCTGGCTGTGGTTGCTGCCATCAGCCCATTAGACCGCATCAAATGCCTGGCTCCACAGGAGGGGAGGCCCATGATTTGTCTCAGGTAATTAGACCCATTTGTCAATTCGTTTGGCGAAGGGGCTGGTGAATGACCTGCTGTCATGTCTGTATACTGCAAGGATGTGATTACCTCAAATGATGACCATTTTTTCCTGATTTTTTCACCAGGGTGTAGGTATGAGACAGGCACATTTCCTCCAAAGGAAAGCCTTTGATTGTTGAGGCCACAATAGGAGGCCGTCAGTGATCGACAATTTGCAGACAAAAGTGTTTTTATGCACCATCCACTTATACATGACAGTGGTATGACCTGTATGCTTTTTATTCCAGCCGTAACATATGCATTTCATTGAAGCTCCTCCCTGCTGCTGAATGCCAGCCACTTTTCAGGGTGCTGCTGGTCTCAATCACCATGCAGGCTCGTCCTCGGACAGTCAGACTTCTTGCTTGCCTTGATGCGTGCAAATATGCAAGGCACTGGCAAGGAGGTGAGCTGGTCCAACCTGTGATGCTTAATAAAACAGCATTTTTCTGTAGAATTCCAGAGCTTGGTGCTTTGCATGCTTAGAGGGAATAATCCCTCGGTGAATAATCCCTCGGTGCCGATCTTTGACAGATATCTTGTAAGTTATAATAGAAGATTTGTTCCCTTGGTGCTGAGAAAAAATGCCTTGGTTGTCAGGCTGAGAAAGTGACGCAGCCATAACAGTGTCTTAACATCCCATGACCAGAGATTGGTTCTAATCTAGGTTCTCACAAGATGGCTAATGGGAAACAACAAGAACAAGGATGGCGCTATTATGAGTGCAAAGTTATGTTCTCTAAACGCAGCCACAGCTGCTCAATCACAGGTATAAATATCAACTGTCCAACTAACTCAACTAACTTGCAGCACACTCTCGTTGCAGCAGACTCTTGTCATGATATGGTTCCAAATGAAATTTATTCCTCTCGGTTGCAGGCTGCTCCTTGCCCAGATCACCATGGTACAAGACATCTTGTAATTTATCTGAAAAAATCATTCATTTTCTTTGGGGGCTGCCCCTTGCCCAGATTGCCATGGTGCAGGATTTCAATTCCTTTTTTGCCTATGAGCCCATCCTTAAGGCGCTCCAGGGCATGGCCACTGTCCCTCTGGCACATGTCTTGCTCGCTCCTCAGACAGGTACAGCGTCTTCACTCTTTAAGTTTGTGTGTGGGCTGATTTTGGCATCTTTTTGAGACAACGAGATGCATGCAGCTGACCAATGGCTGATTGAGAGTGCTTGCTGCTCTTAATATAAAAAAGGAAAGTCTATGCCAGCTAAAAAGGCCGCGTGCATTACAGAAAGGTGCTCTAATTTCTCACATGCTTTTGCAAGCTGCTGCTTATTTTAATCCAGAACCAAGATGCATTTTAATGCAGGTGCACCTGGTCGAGTTGAAATGCCTGCATACATGCTGGGCCGCAAGTATGATCTGTCTTGCCTCATTGACAGAGACAAGCTAAGCAAGCAGCTTGCGCCTGACGAGGCTACCAGGTGAGCCTTTGCTTTCTTTTGCTCCTATTAAAAGTTTTGGAGTTGATGTGTCGACTCCAATTCATTTACACCTGTTTACAGGGACGTCTGCTGAGAAGCCATCCAAAATGCTGAAATGTAGCAATTTGATGAACGGATGATGGAAGATTAATCACCAATAACTAAGTGTGCACAAATCAACAAGCCTACTATGCAAAACCATGTATATGCAGAGCACTTAACAAACTGCGGGCTGTGGAAATGTCTGGGCGAGACACGTTTCCCACAGCACTACTGCAAGAGGCTTCAAAGCTAGATGGGGCACAGGTAAGGCAAAAAGAGAAATGGAAAGCTCTATCAATTCAATCTGGACTGTGTTGTGGCATCTTCACGGAGCTTGCGTCATGGGAGTTTGGAGAATGCACCAACAGTTGCCCTAAGCTTTGGGTCCAGGCGTCTGAACTAGCATGCCATTCATCAGCAGTCGGAGGCCGCAAAGCGGCAGCATGCAGAAAAGAAAAGAAAAGCCTACGCAAGCCAAGTCCAGCTGCGTGCATTAAGGAAAGGTCCCCTAACTAGCAAGCTAGCTAGGGCCTCACCGAGGAGGTTCACAGGCCCAGCCTAAACCAAGCTATGAACCTATGGAGGGCAACTAATGCGGGTCCGGCGGGTTGCTGTCAGCCATGCGCCTGCGGACGTGGGCTCTCCTCCTCCTGCTCTGAACTGCCTTGCCCCCAGTGATGCCCCTGCCAGAAGAACCCTGCAAGTATAATGAGTGCCTGGTGTTTATAATTTTTGTTAATGATTGGAGTGCATGGCAACTTAATTGAGAGGCTAATTTTTTCTGCGTTATGTCTGGTAAGACCCAGCTCAACCAGAGGAGTGATGGTGTAGTCATTATAGATAGTACCTGCTACACCAAGTAAAAGGGTGTGCAAGGTCACCTTATTATTTCTGTTTGGATTTCTGAGACTACGGGTGCGAAGTCTGGAAATGGTACCAGCATGCTGGTCAGCAGCTGTTCGTAGGCTGGGTAAGGGGTTAGTGTCAGGGTAGAATTTAAGTTCCACAAGGTGAATATCTCTGTCGTGGGCAGGTATCATCCTAGGGTGCAGATATTTGTAATCTGTGTGGTGGGGCCCTGCCTTTCAGGACAGGTGGCCTTAATGCACGCAGCCAGACTTGGCAAGGCTTTCTTTCTTTCTTTCTTTCTTTCTTTCTAAGAACAGCAGTGGAAAAGCTGTCACGCTACATACCATCCTCTTGGGTATTAGTGGGACCTTTACACTGAACATACCCTTAACCAGTTTAAACAACTGGGTCTTGACCACCAACGTGCCATTATATTTGCTCGTAAACTTCATGCCCTTTCTGTTTGTATGTATGTATGTATGTCAACAAGCTTTTTACCACTAGGCGTGCTTTTGAAAACAAAGAATATTCCTCACAGTCAATGTCTGGAGCCAGATGCTCCCATTAACCCTCCAGATCCTCATTAGCATTTTCTGTTTTGTAGCTTTATGGTGGAGGGGACTGACGGCTCTTTTGAGCCAAGGTGTCTCCTTCTCCCTAATAGGTGTAAGGAGAGTTTCCTCAGCCTACATAGTTTTTAATTTTTTCCATCACTTTCATTATGCATAACACAAAATGTGTGTATGCGTGCTGCTGGTTTATTGTTTCATTGCTTGCATGCCTTTAGAGCAACCCAATCCCAGTAGTTCTGGACTCTCATCCCTGTCTGCTTTATCCAGTATGATGCAAATTGCCTCGACCTCAAGCAGGAATTTGAGGAAAATAAGAGAAAAGTGCGTAGACAGAGGAAGTGATACCCAACATCGATCCAGGAAACGGAGACAGAGAATCATGCAAAAGAAGCCAAAAGAGCTGAATGTAATGGCATTCAGATCACTCCCCTACACTGTATAGTATACATGTCAAATAATTACGCACCTCCTGCACATGATGTGGGTCTGTAGGCTACAGACCAGTCCTTGTCAGGGTGTGCAGCTGCAGGAGAGACTGCCCTGCATTGCAGAAACCCTGATTGAGCCGGGTACATTCATTTTTCTGACCCATCACCATGTGCTCAAAATTCCACAGGTCAACGCCTGCCGGGATGCCCTGCTGCAGGAAGTGGCTGTGATGCAAGGACCTCCTGGTACAGGTAAAAAAAAAGAAAGAAAGGTTACGCAAGCCAAGACATCCTGGCACAGGTACAGACTGGACGGACTGGGACATGAGCTTGCTTGTCCATGTTCTTGGTGGAACAAAGAAGCTGCTTGACCAGGCCTGCTTTGGGTTGGTATTGGAGCGGTCTATGTGGACAAAACTTTAGGAAGAATTGCCTTATGAGCAAATTGGGAAAGGTTGTGCACTGCTTGTACATACAATTTCACACATGGTGTAGACTGAAGGACATTCTAGGGGGGGAAACACTGTGCTCTTTGTGCATGCCGGCTTTTTTTTATCGTATGGCCTGCCCTTTATGCTCCCAGGCAAGACCTTCTTGGGGGTGAAGCTGATCCAAGTCCTGCTCAGCAACACTTGCAACGAGCAGCATGTGCCCCCTCGGCGGGATGGCCTTGAACCCCACCTGGAGGTTGACCTGGAGCAACTTGTAGGAAGGCCAGCAACAAGGGCAGGTAAGGTTATCAACAAAGGTATGGGTCATACGTGTTAAAAGTGCATGCATGTGAACGGCAAACTTAGAATCTGTTTTAAAACCATGTTTTATTTGTGTTTGTCAACTCTCAGAATTGAAATTTGGCAGCAACAAGTGCATACAGAATTTGTATTAAAACCATGTTCATTGGTGTTTGCCAACTCTTAGAATTAAAATTTAGCAGCAACAAGTACATACAAGTACTGAAGAAAACTGAGTTCAAAATGAATACATATGCGGTTTGGCAACTATCAAAGGCTTTGAGTAGTTAGAGTCAAAGCCTAGTATGACTCATCCCTGCTTTTTAAAAAAAGATCTCACAGTATGACTCAACAACTTCACGCCATATGTTGCGCCTTTGTCAAGTGCGGCCAATGAAGTGGCACGACCAGCAGCCCCAGATACAGCAACTTGCACTGATCCATGGCCTATTCCTAGCGCCTGCATGGATTCATCTTCATTTACCTCATTCATGCAGGGAAGTGTTTCTCTGCCATGCATTTTCTTACTATTAATGTCTCTCAGGATCAGCCATTGAAGTTTGTATCATGTCGTCCCACGCTAAATTGATGCATTCGGAGGGTTTCTTCTATCTACACAGTTTTCCTTTTCTTTTCTGTCCCATGCAGGTGGAAAAGCAGACGTGGGCCCCATACTCGTGGTTTGCTTCACAAATCATGCACTGGACTCCTTCCTATTGGACATCCTCTCTTCTGGCGCCACCAAAAGCATTGTCCGCGTGGTAGGCCTCTGGATGTTGTTCTTGCTTTTCACAGCAACCTATGATGGATCTTGAAAGGTGCAGCTTCCCGTCACAACTTGCAGCATGCTTCTTTGCTTGGATCCAAGCCGGAATTCCGGAATGGTCAAAATCCCAAATTAAAGACACATCCGGTGCAGAAATGTGTTGTAAAGCATGGTTCAATGGATTTGGCTTATCAACAGTCCCCCTCGACCTTATATGCAGGGTGGCCGCAGCAGCTCTGAAGCTCTCATGCCTTTTAACCTGGCCAACCTGGGCTCTCGGGTAGGCTAAGCTAACAGTTGGTTTGTGTACAAAGGAGGCATTTTGTCTTAGTGATATGCCGTTCCTTTACCCCCACTTCAGTGCATTCTATTTGCTGATAAGATTTACTTTCTGGTCATGCACACAGGCAGGGGGAAGGATTGTGGCCCATCTGCGGCAGAAACTAGAAGATCTGGGGAAGCAGGCAGATGACCTTCAGAGGGGCCTCTTTGCTGCTGCCACGGCAAGGTGATTGCAAGAAAGAAATAATTGTGCATGCCATTACAACACGTATTTGAGAAGCTTCATGCTGATGACTGCTGGCTCGGCCTGCATTCTTGGCTGCAAATGCTGATGAATGCTGCTAAGAAAGCCTGTAGTCAATCGAGCTGATGTTCAAAAGGTCTTTTTTTGCTTGGCCTCCAGAGACTTTCAACTTGTGTTCAACTTTAAACTGCTGGAACTTTGCATAGAACCTTGATGCCAATAGGAATTTGAGATTAAGTCCATGGCTTATATTACAGCCTCGTGTTGATAAAGAAGAATATGACAAGAGAGATGTCCTGCTTGACACACAGCAAGTGCATCAATGCGCAAGTTTGTCTTTGAACGCACAACCGTGACAAGTGAGGGAAGCGTTGCAAGCAACGCTGAAAATCTGGTGAAGCCAGCCCTTCACTGACTGAAGGCTTCAGTCATGACCCCATTGAGTTGTGAGAGACACGACGCCCTAGACAGCACTAGAGGATGCCATGTTGCACATGCAAGCGTAAATGTATCATCAGCGCAGCATTGTTGAGTGCATTGCTGCATGCACCGCTGTGTGCATTATGGAGTGCATTGCTGCATGCACCACTGCACGCATTGCTGTGTGCATTGCTGCATGCATTGTTGCTGTGTGCATTTTGCATGATGATTTCTGCGTGCGCATTGCTGCATTCATTGCAATTGCTGAGGGCATTGCCCACCCATGCTCCAGGCTTGAACCAAACCTGGCCATGCACCAGAGACACAGAACTCCTTGATTCGCGGGTCCTGCTCCTCATTGCACCAGCACAGCGTGCCAGGCTTCTTGTTGCTACTTGCTGTGCACAGCACATTCAAGCTTGAATTCCAAAACTCGTTGCAATTGAAATTATTGAAGTCCGTTGGTCTACTGGCGAGCTGAAATCCTCCGCAGCAGCAATTTGATTTTGTAGCCAGGGCCCCCAGACCCCCGATTCAGCAGTTGCATGAGCCTGGGTGTTTTGTGCTATTCCATTCCATCAGGTGTCGTTTTGTGGGCTTGGGATGGCCAGGCTGGGTTCCCAGACAGGTCAGCTTCTCTCAGCTACCGAGCATTATTTTTGTGCCTGATAACATTGTCCATTGCACCGCCCAGTCACCCAAACTCAAATCCCCCAATAAAAGAATTTGCTTGGCAAGCATGCTGAGTTTCAGGGCGGGGGGCACGCTGGGGGGGCCATGCTGGCCATCTTCTGCCCAGCTACCAAACAAAGAAGTAGATCACTTTGCCCATGGCCTCCCCCACTTAAATGACACTGCAGTGCTACCTAAAGCTTATTGCTTGGCCTGCATGCAGAGTTTTAGGGCAGGGGGGACGCTGGGCGGGCCAGGGCAGCAAGGTGTAAACTTTACTGGAGGAACAGGAGGGAAGAGTTTGTGTAACTTTTGGACGGCACGTGTCAATCCATTTAAAAGCTATATATTCAGAATCCTGACATCAAGAGTTATCAATCAATATATATACATGGGTCCAATCAGAGAGGTTGGGGGGGGGGGGGGGGTGACTTTTCGGGACCCCTCCAAAATTTTTCTGGGCCAGTTCTACAGAATTTTAAACATATCATCGGATTCCTGAGCTCAAGTCCTGTCAATTGGCACCCTTTTAGTGTGAATTGGGTAAAGGGGGGGGGTCTGTGTGCATTGCTGGGAGTCAGTGCCATGCGCGCAAGGGTGTGGGTAGCAGGGGGTGTAATTGCAAAGGTGCAGCAAACCAATCCAAACTTCCAGGATAGTGACAGCATATGATGTGTTATTGCTTGGTGAGATTGGGAGGGCAGTTTGTGGACTTGCAAGTCAATTATGCCCATGGGTGCATAAGGGCAGGTATGCATGGGCGTGCGCTGCTCAGTTCTTGCCCCATAACTCTGCCACAACTTGATTTTTATTTTGCTAAGTATGCATATGGATGGGAAACTGAAAAAGGAGCAGATTGGTACCTTTCGTGTCCAGGTAGGGGCACCGGTAGTGGGGCTTTTTTGGGGGGGGGGGGGAGGTCTGGGGGTCCAGCCCAAAATTTACACGTGTATTCCAGAAAAAGGAGCAGATTGGTACCTTTCGTGTCCAGGTAGGGGCACCGGTAGTGGGGCTTTTTTTGGGGGGGGGGTCTGGGGGTCCAGCCCAAAATTTACACGTGTATTCCAGAAAAAAAAATTCTCCCTCCTGGGAGGAGTCAAAACTAAGGGCTGATGCCTCATGAATGGGGCTTTGCCAAAAATACGTAGCTCGGGTGATGGGTGGTTTGCAAAATTGGGACCCCCCTCATCTCCTCTTTTAGAGTGTACTAAATGCTCCAGACGGGCTAATGATTTACTTTATTACTTTTGTAATGGTTTTTGTTGTGTCATTAATGTCAATATCATTGAATGGTTGCTACACACTTCAAGGTAAAGGAGAAAAGAAAACCTATGAAACACTGCCCTCACAATTAAGGAAAAGCGACCACTTTGATTTGAAAACCGTATGCCCCCCCCACCACCATGGTCAGGCTGAGAGGAGCACGGCAGGCAGAGAAAGAAAACAGGTCCGGCAACGGTGTGATTAGTTGACCGATAATGCCCCCTCATTCCCCTTTTGAGCACCCTAGTATGCACAGCTGGCCTTCCATAAGTCTGTGCAGAAATCTCTTTCATGGTAGGACAGGAACGCATAAAGCGTTTGGGAAGGGCACGGTCAGGGAGGCTCAGGGGAGATTCCTGTGCCACACTCAACCTTACGGGGTTATTGTGAGACTATTCATGTCCGACTCGGTGGCAAGAGGACACAAACAGATGCCTGAATTGCAGCATGCATAGCTCCTTGGTACCTTGCTTGAAGATTATGCTCCCTGGTGCCCTGCCAAATTCTGCCGTCAGAAGGCTTAAAGGAAGTGTTGGTCATTATTTTGTGTGTATCATATATACATACACGTGACTGATGGCCATGGGCTGGATTGCTGGCTGTATTCCTCAGTCTGCACAAATAATTGTTTAAGCCCCCCTCTGCATCTGCAGTCTGCATCTATTTCAAGCACGAAACGCTGAAGATATATTGACCCCTTATTTTAAAGCTTCAGGCACAAACGCTGGCTTTGCTTTGAAAGCAGTTTAACTTTGAAGCAGTGAAGCAAAATATAGGAAGAAGACTGCATGGAAGTTGAGAGGGTGACGCTCATGAGGATGGTGATCAAGGGCAGGAAAAGTGTACACGTAAATGTTGACACAACCCTGCTCATGTTTCTGTGCAGGGCACTGACGTGGGATGTAGCAAACAAGAGTGTGTTGCGCCAAGTTTTCAGTGGTGCGCAGTGTGACTCGTTCAAAAAGGGCATGAGGCCCTGGAACTTCCAAGGGAAGTCTGTGGATCAGGATGGGTTTGAGGTGGGTGGGTAATGGACAATATAATGCCACAATAAGTAAATGGAGCACTGAGTAGTACTAATTGGTGCTGAAACAATGAAGGACCTAGAAAAGAAAGGAGAGGCCTTGCCATGAAGGGAGCCAATCCAGCCAGGTAGAAGTATTGCTGTAATTTCCCACTTGTGTTGATACATATCTTGACAAGCGTTTTCTGATCAGCTACTCTGGTATGCACTTCCTGCAGAATTTGATCCCAATCGCTTTTTCCTGGAAAGTTATACGCGCGCTGCATATCAGAATTCCCATGTCTTTTTTTCTTGTTGCTCAGCTCACGAGTTTGAGCACCCCCCTTTCTTGCAGGATGTGTCAAGAAGCTCGGCCACGGACCTCCTGCGGGACTGGGTGGGCAAAACCCCCGCACAAGACTGTGAGTACGATGTGCAACAGAGGAGGATTGCAAGAAATTCTTGATACAGGTGCTGCGCCCACACCCACTTTTTCAGTTAAACTTACACACTTTACAGCATCATCAGCCATCACAATCACACACACACACACGGAAACACACACACACACAGAAACACACACACACGCACACGCACGCACGCACGCACGCACACGCATTGCTTGCATGCAGGGGTGGTGGGAAGACTAGATGAATTGCTACCAAGTGCTGGAGTGACACAAAGGCATCGTAATGATGTCCCTCCACATGTGCTTCACATGCTGTAAGTGCTCAGAAAGATGCATTGAGCTCCCATTGATGTGCTTTTGATGCGCTGGTCCTCTGCAAATATTTTACAAGTAATACAACTCTAAAGTCTGCTAATACTTTTTTCTACATGAGACATGTCATGCAGGTTCATGAATCGCCCATTAGAAGAGCTGAGGGAAGTAAGCAACGTATGGAGCATGAGCAGGTGAGTGCCCTTGATTTTGTAGGTTGGACAATTTGACCCACCTCCCAACCCCTTTTTAAAAGCCCCCTACCTGGATAAAAGGGAACCTTTTTGTCTTTTTGCTCTTTTTTGATTTCTGTATCCATCTCATCCATCATATCTTCTTTCCTATATTTGGGGCAAAGTACATTTGCAGTGCCGCTGGTAGGCACCCGCAACTTGCTTGTAAGTATTTAAACTGATCTGAAAGTACAGTTGATTTGTTTAATACTGAACCGTATACAATTTTGCTATCCTAGAAGTTCGTCATAAATCTGTTGTGAATTGACTCGTCTTGACACCCCCATCATGGCATGCATGTATGGCATTGACATCTGGGTATGCATGTAGGTTATGGAGGGTGGCTGCTAAAAACAGAATGAATTCCAACAAAGTAACGATCAAAGCAGTGCTCCTTGACACCCCTTAATTGTATTGCTACTTTTTTGAGGTGGACAATTTAAATTTCCGCCATTGTTCTTAAAAGAATAAGCATTTCCATTAACATTTCTTGCAAGATAAGAAGAAGTAGTCAAATGGTTTGATAAAAGTACACTAAGTAATCCATCGATTCAAGGCATCCAGGTCTCCTAGACACTGCAAACAAATTTATAACACATTGCTTATAAACGCTGATAACAATGTGCATCTTTCTCATTCCTTCCCTGCAGGCAAGAGCGTGAAGTCCTGTACGAGAAGCTCCAGCAGGCCATGCAAATTGACCTTGCTGGCGAGCTGCAGCGCTTGGCCAAAGACATTGATGCTGCCCGCAAGATGTTGCAGGTGCTGTTGATAAATATCAATTTGCAGCGTAAAATACTGTTATCTTAATGTGCATCCCTCTGCATCCTCTTGCTCAATTGCTCAATGCTAAGGAATGTTTTGCACCATTGATGCTCAATAGATATATGCTAAATAGATGTATGCTCTGATGTACTGCAACCACCAGGCTGAGTATGACATTTCCTCGCTGTCCGCCCTGAGTCAAGCACGCATTGTAGGCATCACCACCAGCGGGCTTGCCAAGATGCAGGTATCTTTTGCTGGAGCTATTTCTTGCACACTCAGCGGCAAAGTGTAAATGCTGCTCTATGTCGGACTCGTTGAGTTTTTCTTGCCTTGTTTGTAAAAGTGATGTCAGATCTAATTGCGTTGCATCATGCAGCCATTGATCCAGGCTGTCAGGCCTCGCATTGTGTTGGTTGAAGAAGCTGCGGAGGTTCTGGAGGGCCACATTCTTACGAGCCTCAGCAAGGTGCGCAACAAACACTGAGATCCAGTGCGTTGACTTGATGTTTGTTGATGATCAACATCAACTTCAAGGAAACATTTTCCTGCTTTATTCTGTATGTCCCTTGCAGTACACCGAGCATCTGATCTTGATTGGGGATCACGAGCAGCTCAGGCCAAAGCCAAACTTGTATGAGCTGCAAGCCATCTCAGGGAGGTGCGTGCTTTTTCTCTTGCTGCGTGTAGAACAGATGCTTTAGTGAACAAGATATTGCAACAGTTCTCTAATACACACCTGGCTATTCTAAAGTAAGCTGATAACAGTATCAGCTGTCTTTTACTATAGATTGAAGAGGCGCTTCCGGAGCACCTCTGCCATCAAAAGCTAACATTCTACCTCTCATGCGACAAAGTGTTGCCTGCATGTGCACACACAGGGGCTACGACCTTGACATTTCCATGTTTGAAAGGCTTGTCACGCGCAGTGGACTGCAAGTGTCTCGACTTCTCACTCAGCATCGCATGCGACCTGAGGTGTCAAGGTAATTATTTTTGTGTTTCAAGGAAATGTGTCTCGCGCAGTGGACTGCAAGTGTCTTGCCTTCTCACTCAGCATCGCATGCGACCTCAGATGTCAAGGTGATTATTTTTGTGATGAAGAAAACGTGTTTAGTTGGTGCCTGTGTTGCAGCATAAACAGGACATCCAATGATGATGCACCTGATGACGTTTGCTCAAGTTGATCTTGCAGCAACAAAACAAAGTACAAGCCCATATTGATTGCAATGTGTGCCAAGTGTTTGTGCTCAGAATATACTGATACACGCATTTGTACATGTCTATATATGCAGCCTCATCCGCCCTGTATACCCAGATCTCCATGATGCGCCTCGCGTATTCACTTATACTCACGTGCCTGGGATGGCCACGGATGTATTTTTCTTTGACCACGATCACAAAGGTTTGTTCAAGGACAAGGGAGAAATGCCCCTGCACTTGCCTCCCTTAGGGCTACACCTTGAATGTTGCACCCTTCAGAACGCGTTTGAATGATTTGATCAAACCTGCGTGCAGCAAGGATGCCACATTGGTAGCTCAACAGTGGAAACTTGAGTTGCTCAGATTCTTCTGTTATTTACAAATGGTGGCATCATGGGTGCTTCATGTGCAGAGGGAGGAGAGGATGCTGATGGTGATGGTCGCTCCAAGTACAACACCTGGGAGGCCCAGTATGCAGTCGGCCTGGCGCAATATCTGATGCTCCAGGGAATCAAACCTGGTGAGCATGTGTGGACAATTAGCCATCAATGTTGGGAAGCGACAGTGGTAAATGCTTTTGTAGCATGAGAGGTGAACTTATAATTGTACTCTTATTGGCAGCACTGCAACTACTTATCTTTCTAATCCACTGTGCAACTGCTGTGCTTGCTGCCCCTAGCTTTAAAAATCTCTTTTAAAACTATATATGTTCATTACACTGTCTCCTGAATGTTGAGGATATTGATTGATTCTTATGCCACCACAAGTTCTTGCCTTGCCTCTTCATACATTGGCAGTTGAGGTTTTGGGCTCCATCACTGTTGCTTGCCTTTCCCCATGTCATGCAGTTGACATTGTGATCCTCGTTCCTTATGTTGGCCAGCTGTTTGCCATGAGGAAGCACCTGGCTGCCAACAACCTGCGCATGGTAATTCAAGCAGTGCAAAGTGTTGAAATGCTTGGCTTGCGTTTCTGGGACCTTTGGAGTCTTGTTGCATTTGTAAAGCTTGTGTGTAACTTTGATTTGGATGCGTCTGTCATGGTTCTTGCAACTTTGAATACTTGATTATTCCTGCCACGATCCAGGTGGCAAGTGAGAGGGATGAGGAGGAGTTGGCCCAGGTAGAGGCACAAGGTGATGAGGATGCAGCAAGGGAGGATCTTGGTAAGTTGTTTAAAGGCAGCGGCCCTGAAATTGGGGACGAAAGTCACAAAAATATCTGCAAGCATTTGTGTTGATTGCAGCGGGCCAAGGCTTGAGTTGCCGCTTATTCTTTAGATTGGCAGAAGTACCAACTAGGATGTTAGGGACACACCAGCAGCATGTAGTGGGCAGCATTATTGTGCAGCCAGGAAAGAGAATAAGGTTTGGAAAGACAGTGCTGACCAAACAAAGCTGCGTGAATTCAGAAAAGGTTCCCTTTCTAGCAAGCTAAGTAGGGCCTCGCCAAGGGCCTCTCAAACCTGGAAAAAGACAGAGCTCGCATAAAAGGAATCTAGAAACAGCTGTTTGAGATTTGGAGGGTTGTCCATGCTCCTGGACACTTAGACTCTCCTCCTTCTATTATCCACTACTGTGCGCCCAGCAACCCCCCCAAAAGCCCCTCGCAGATAAAAGCATGCCTGGTGCCAGGGGAAACCTGTTTCCAGAAAAACATAAGTGATTAAGTGCGACTTGGATGTTCAGATCTGCATTTATTGCACATTCTTGACCCCATCTACTGAAGATTCAGCTTATGCCTCAGGAGACATATGATGTTCAAGCTGAAAATGTGTGCAGAATGAGGGAAAGTGTGAAAAGTGTGACCTACAGCTGCAATTTCAATCCTGTACTTTTTACAGACCTCTGTGCACAATTCTGTCTGCTTTATGCACAGGTAATGTTTGCACCACCAAGGAAATCCGTGTTGCAACAGTTGACAACTTCCAGGTTGGTCATGTTCTTTACAGATCTGTGAGCAGTGACCCTTGTCGCCAACCGCACTTGTATCATGCAATTTGGAAGCTTGAGCTGTGCTCTTTGTTCGTTCTTTACGTGCAGGGAGAGGAGGCCAAGGTCATTATCCTCTCCACCACTCGGTATGGCAATCACTTAAAATTGTGGGATGCGGATAGCCTAGCATGAAATAACCATTGAGTTTCCTGATCCTTAACAACAGACTTTCAACATTGAAGTTTAGTTTCTTCTAAAGCGTGCGTGCACCCTTGTGCGTGCACGCGTATGTACGTTTATGTATGTATGCATGCATGTGTGTGTTGTGGCCCCTCGTGTTCAAGCTATAAAACGGAGATCTTTACACTTTGTGGCTGAATGTCTTCGCCTGTGGAAAACAAATTGATTTTCTTTGAAGATTTTTACTTTGCCAACCAGTAAAGTTGGTCTGCAGAGGGCTGTATTGCTTTGGAAATTTATACGATTTGGGATAGGCTCGCGCTGCAAATGAATGGGTTCTTTGCTTGTCAATGGCATGGTGCAATGTATCTTTCACATTCTCCAGTGATTGCAACAAACACTTATGGTGCATTCTATGTTTTTGCAGCAACAATAAGGAGGGCAACATCGGCTTCTTGAAGATGCGCAACCGCATCAATGTGATGCTTTCACGTGCGCAATGGGGCCTGTACATCCTAGGCAACAGGGCCACATTAGAGGCCAATGCAGATCGTGCGCCTATGTGGAGCGAGGTGGGCTGTGATTGCACACTTTTATGCACACCAGCAAAATGTTTTAGAAGAGATGATTGAGATTACAGCAACAATGCTCACAATACCGGTATTTGCTTTTTTAGGACAGCGCTGTTCTTCATCATCAGCAGCACCTGCTTTCAAGCGATTCCTTGGACATAGTCAAGTCATACCTCCATATCAAACGTTAATTAATATCAGGCACCTTGACTTAACCTTGAATGCTGTTTTCTGGTAGCTCCAGGGGTTACAAACGCCTGTTTCCTTGCATTCTAGCACCAGTCATTTGAACTGTGCTTTACATCTTTGTTGGGTACTCTTGCAGATGTAAGTCATTGTTTCGTCCATTCAAGGTCATAAAAATGGCTGCCTCGGCTACACCCAGTTTGAAAAAATGCTCTGCCTACAAATGCACTCAATGCAGGTGCTCAGCCAGCTGGATGAAAAGGGCTGGGTGGGTGGCGAGGTGAGTCTGTATGTGGTGTGCTCCCCATGGTAATGAGTGTGCCCGTGGTCTTTGATTGTGTCCGTGGTTATCTTTAAGAAGATAGAAAAAGCTTCTTGCCCAGGGCAGTAGGAATCTGAGCAAAACTTAACATTCAATCAAGATGGCTGATAAGGGCTATATGCGTTTTCAATCCTGAAGTGCCATGCCTGACATCATTCAGGAGAGGCAATTGAGTTGCCATTACTGATGGACTTGTTGGTGTGCGTACTCCGAAAACAACAGGTCTCAGTACAGTGCCAGCTGCACGGGCACATCACTCCCATCACGGACGTGCACCAGTGGACAGAGCTTGTTGGGGATGGAGGCTGCCAGCGCCAGTGCGAGAGCAGGCTGCCCTGCGGTCACAGTTGTCCAAGGTGTGTATTGAAAGATGTTCAAAAGCAGCACAGGAGCCACAATGGTACATGACCAGCTGCGTGCCTTCACCCAAAAAGGCGGTCTGCATTGCCTCCAACTAACTTCAAAGCAATTGAATGACCTTCTCAGGATTGCAATGGTTACCAGTATTATCCACCTCAGTCCACATTTGTTTTTACTTTATCCAAAGCATGAAAAGTAATCCACCCCACTTGCAATTATGGTGATCAATGTTGGAGTGCATTAGCCCATAAAACCCCGCCTTCTAACATAAACTTGCAGGCGCTGCCACGTGGATGACCTTGCTCAACACAAGCTTGTGCGATGTGTCCAAGACTGCGACAGAGTGTACAGCCATTGCGGGCATCCATGCCCCAAACGCTGCCATGAACCATGTGGCCAGTGTCAGCGCATCATCAAAGAGCCCATCACCCTGGCCTGCGGGCATCAGATCTCAGGATTCAAGTGCTGGAGGTGAGATAAGATGGGTGTGAAACAGCTTCTAGTATGCATGATAAATATCAGGTTTGTATGAGTGATCCTTCTTGTCTCTCTCAGAAGGCCTGCTTCTTCCTTCTACTTCGATCCATTTTGGGGAATATCATCAAAATGCAGAGGCTCTAGCTTGCAGACTCGGCAAGCACAAGCGGCTCCCATAAGTCAGCCTCGTGCACTTCAAATGACATCCATGTTGATTGAGCCCGACCCTGGACTGATATCAAAAGTTGAAACGCCACTTGCATCCCAAATTGCAGCCATTGTGCTTTCCTTGCAGGCACAGTACAGAAGAGCTACGCAGGCAGAAAGAAAAGAAAAGAAACAGACAAACTTTGCAGGCAGAGTGAGCCCTCCCTTCGTCAATCAAGGAAAAGGAGACACATTGGCTCAAATTGCAGCCTTTGTGCTTTCCTTGTAGGCACAGTACAGAAAAATTACGCAGGCAGATTGAGCCCTCCATCAATCAAGGAAAAGGAAAAGGAGACACATTGGCTCGACACTGTGCTTCTTCTCTTGCAGGCAGTACACTCCTGGTGAGCTGAGGTGCACAGTGGAGGTGGTGGTGGAGATGCCAGAGTGTCAGCACTCACTGAGGGTTCCCTGCTTTCAGGTATGCGTGATGTTGCCACAGAGCGTGTCCACATAGTAGAAGAATGGTGCTCCTACCCAGGCAATATATTTAGGTAAAAACCCGGGTACACATGTTTCCTTTCCATACAGTGCCATTCTTGTTTACACTGGCAATTTCCAAACCATCATGTTGCTTTTGGATGATGCCAATCTGATACTCATCCATCATAGCAGGTTATGTGCCAATGCGTCTCCTTTTCCTAAAATTATGCAGGGAGTGTTTTCACTTCCTATGTTCTTCTTTTTCCTAAGGTCCCTAAGGTTTTAGTGTCTTCTTTTCTTCCATTCCTGAGCCAAAATTCATTTTGGTTGCAGAACACACTGGCTTGCTTTTTCTCTTTTCAGGCGCAAGAGATGCTGAGCAACCCTGAGCGCTGCACAATAGTGATTGATGTGGTGCTTCCTCACTGCAAGCATTCCCTCAAGGTATGTGTGTGCATGTGTGTGTATGTGTGTGTGCACGCGCACGCTTGCATGTGCAAATGCATTTGGCCCTTTCTTGCATGGATTATAGGTATCCATCACATCTAGTGCCTGCATGACCAGGTGAATAGCCTTGCAGCACAGTCTCTAGGCCCAATGGGTGGAAAGCGTTTGCAGTTGATTAACTTGTCCACTAAAGCAAAGCTCACTGTGCCTCGTGTTAGCCTCCATTTTGCTTGATGGTCAAAATGACAGAAGTAAAACAGGGTCCAAACCAAGTTCCTACTGCCTGAATTTGTGTTTGGAAAAGTGAGCTGTTCTTTTTCTAATTCCTGCTGTAACAGCTCCAACACTCATTCAGTTCAGTATGCCCACAAGCTTGTTTCCACAAGACGCGCTATTGAAAACAAGAATACCTCTCATAGCCAGGTTCTAGAGCCCAGTGCTCCTAGTAACCCTCCAGATCCACATTAGCCTTTTTCGTCTTTTATCTTATGGTGGAGGGGACTCACGGCTCTTCTGAGCCAATGTGTCTCCTTTTCCTTAATTGATGTAGGGAGAGTTTCTCTGCCTACGTAGTTTTTTTTCTTTTCTTTTTTCTTTCCAGTGTCTCTTTGCTTTCTTTCACACTCCAGGTGGCATGTGGCCAAAAGCAGGTGGTCCTCAGCAACCCCCTGCTGTGCACGGCAAAGTGCGCAGCTGCTCTTGCTTGCAGCCATGCCTGCACTGGCAGCTGTGGAGATTGCTTGAAGCGCACCATCCAGAGCAACCAAAATGCCTTCACAACAGGTATGCAATGCACTGTTATGGGAACATCAAATGATGGCTTTTGGCTGAAAGTGGTGCCAAGGTCATGATCTTGAAAAATGGGGAAGGAACGCCAGAAGTTTGCCGCATGGCAGCAAAGGGGAAGTCAAGCAGCCATCGATGCGCTGGCATGAGGAGAGATGTCCCTGCAGACCTGTCCCAGCAAACAGACCCAACGCAAATAACCTTTCATCAGATGGCCGCCATGGCAGGCATGTCTTATCCATGTAAGCACGGTGATGCTTGTGCTCTTCTGCAGACTGGCTGCGAGCAGCAGATGAGGGCATGGTCGATGCATGGCTGGGCTCCGATGAAGCCAAGGCTCAGGGTCCTAACCTGGCACAGCGCTGGCTGAGATGGCTGACAGCAGATGGAGCTCGGTCCAGCCTGCTGCGCAAGTGGCTGGGTGCCCTTGAGGTGACAGTGTGGGGTCAGGTAGAAAAGCAGTGCGCCATGAATTCACTCCAGATGTCCTTGGATGATTCTTGTTAGCAAACTAGTGCACATGTACAATGACCCTATGATTTTCTTGATCAAGGTACTTGTCAGATGAGGCACATGCTTTGTGTTGCGAGCACCAAAAACAAGTA
The DNA here is from genome assembly GCA_914767535.2 of Dunaliella primolecta. Classification (NCBI taxonomy): domain Eukaryota; kingdom Viridiplantae; phylum Chlorophyta; class Chlorophyceae; order Chlamydomonadales; family Dunaliellaceae; genus Dunaliella; species Dunaliella primolecta. The sequence goes on along the minus strand of OU611751.1, from coordinate 3,786,628 downwards.
CCATTTAAAAGCTTTTGGAACCAAAAGCCTTCGGGTGGCTCTGCAAATGGTCATGATAGACGAATTGCCAGTTTCCCCCTTCTAAAAGCCCAGCCCTACAGCTGCAGTACTTTGCTGACACGTGTGCAACATGATTTGGTACATGCGCACACACACACACACGCACACACACACACCACACATGTAGGCGTAATTCTGAGGCTTAAGCAAAATGGATGCATGCCCTGCTGTGCAGGGTGCTCGCCAGAGTGAGCGAGTAGCTGAGCTTGCAGCCCCAGCCTTCCCAGCTTTTGTGCAGCAGCACCATCCCTGCCAAGTGCCGTGCACGAAGCAGCACTTCTGTGGTACGTACTTAATGCTGTGTTTCATCAAACTTGCTTTCTCTGCATCACATTCATGCAATACCAGCTGAACGGGCCCATCCTGCCTGAGAAGCACCGTGTTCTTGAATACTTGTTTGGTCACTGTTTCCAGGGAACTGTGGGAGGAGAACAGCAAAGGATAATTGTTTCCAAACACACTTTTGATTCAAGGATCACTGCAGATGGACGCAGACGTCTGCTGAAAGCTGCCATGCCAATCGTTGTTAACGCCATTCCACCTATTTTCCAGCACATTCTTCAATTATTCAATTCTTATGCTGGTGAGCATCAAGACCACCATTTCTACACTGTTTGCAATATCTGGATTTTAGGGCATGAGTGTGGAGCACCTTGCCACCACAAGAAGCCATGCCCACCCTGCCAAAAACGCTGTGGGCTGAAGTGTGAGCACTCACACAGGCCATGCAACCAACCCTGCAGTGCGCCCTGCGTGGTCTGTGCTGAAAAATGCAGGTGTGTGCCGTTTATTTCATATTGATACTTGCTTGTAGCTAAGGAGAAAAAGTGGAATCTGGATCACAAAGTCTGGCCAATGTGAATGACTCTCCTTAGAAATTCAATTGCATAAACACCAAAGACATTGGAAGCTTTTTCTTTAAGCATTGTACATAAGGAATTGTATTTCTAAATCAAAGCACTGTTGTCTTGTAAGGCGCTAGGACACCACGGCCTATTTTTGATGACCCACACTGCAAAATTTGAGCTAACTTATCAATCTGATACTCTACTCTTTGCTCCTGCAGCTGGGCATGCACACACGTTGGCATGTGCAGCGCCCCTTGTGGGGCGCCTTGTGACAGGTGAATAGACAATGTTTGTGTCGGCCTTGGTTAATGCCAAGAAGCAATGCCCTTCTTTGTGGAAAATATGTCTGAGTAAGCAAAACATGTACCTCTTTCATCTTTTTTTATAAGCCTGGGCATTCCACATTGTTCGGACACAGTGAACTGTGCATGTGACACATTTTCTCAAGCCTCAATGCACCCTGAGGGTATTTCTCACATGTTTCCATGCGGCCTAAAAGCTGCTGTGCGCCTGGACGTGCTCTCACAGCCTCCCCTGCAGCCTGAGGTGTGAAGCTGTGCAGCTTGCTTTGCTTTGTAATTGCTGCTGTATACTTTATTCTCACAGGCCTCTAGGCAACCAATCAGGCCGCTGTATTTATACTTAATTGCAGGCTTCCCTGCAATCTGAGGTGTGAAAAGCTGCTGCCCTGTGGGCATCGCTGCGCATCCGTGTGCGGCGAGCCCTGCAACCCACAGCTGTGCGTGGAAACCGCTTGCATGGCGCTTGCACCTGAGAAGTTGAAGTCCCAGGTTAGTTTCTTCCTTCTTGCTCTTTGCCGGCCATGTCTTTCTGCTTTGTGCCCAGCAGACATGCGCTTGTATGCTTGTTTGAAATGAAATAATTCCGCATTGTTAGGTGCACAGGTTCTCCATGCAAACATATTCTCCACACATGACTTTTAAGCAGCAAGAAAAATAGCAAACAATTGGATGTTACTGTTACTCTCATAAAGGTTTTGAATATCATTACCTCCCTGAGCATCATGAATTAAGCACTTCTTATATTGAATGCAAGCTTGTACCTTAATACTCCAGGTGATGAATCATACCAAGTCTTTAAATTTGTCTCTTTCTGCAGACCGTGGACATGGTCATGCTTCAAAATTTTGAGGACATGACATCTGAGTCAGTGAATGAGGACCCCTTGCTCATGCTGGAATGCGGCCATATATTCACAATGACATCTCTGGATGGCTGTATCGGCCTTAGCAGGTGATTGCATATAATTGCAGGTGCACATTGATCAAGCGACCCAATTGACACTGACATCCCAGCAATCTTTTTACACGCTGAATTTCAGCAATAAACCTGTGAAAAAAAAGCTGCGTACGTGGGTATCAATCATGTGCCCCTGATAGTAATAGTTTGGGTAGGAATGTACTCGTGCACACATGCACAATGTAACGTCGTGTCTAAACAAAGAGTCGCTTAGAGACTTTCAGCAAATGCTTTGCCGGATCACTTGAGGAGTTCTGTATTGCCTGGCCCAACCTTCCTATAACTGCTGAACGTAGTACAACAGATCAGTACATGACGTATTGCCATATTGGACGATGATGATTTTCTAAAGCATTAGTACCACTTTCACGCAATGCGCTTAGTTGCATTGCTTGCTGATGAGCAGCAGGTCCTGTGTTTTAAGGTATTGCACATGCTTTTGAAACCCTGAATTGCAGCTGCTACGTGCGTGAGTCAGAGATTGGCCCATGGCTAGCGCCTATGCCACTGTCTGGCGAGTTTCAGAAGCCCCCAGGTTGCCCCACCTGCAGGTGTGGATATGATCTAAAACTGAAAGTCAGCTTGATTGAATGAGATTAGGAACCATAAATTGAGGTTTTAAAGCATAAAAAGCAATCAATAAGAAAGAAAGAAAAGAAAAGCTATGTAGGCAGAGGAAACTCTCCCTACATTAATTCAGGAAAAGGAGACACATTGGCTAATAATAATCAGTGAAGGCGCTTGGTTTCAGCAACCTTCTTGATGAAAGTATGATGGTGTGTAAAGCAAATGAGCTGATCTTTCTTAGGTGTTGGCATCTTTTGGCATTTAAACGCCAAGTTGCAAGCCTGCTCTCCAACTTCCGAGTCCTTTCTATTTTTCCTGCTCTTGATGAAGAAAATGCACGGTGCTTCAGCCCTAGGTGTCCCTTTTTCCTTTATTGATGCGAGAAGTTTTCACTGCCCGTTTAGTTTTCCTTTCCTGCTCTTCCATTTTTTGGGGCAGGGGCTTTGAAGTGATATCACAACTTCACAACCGACAGTCTTCACATTGCACAATACCTTGCACATTCCTAATGAGAAGACAGCAGCAAATCACTGTTGCCATGATTTCCTTTACACAGGAGGCCCATCATGGGGGTGAGGCGGTATGGAAGGGCAATAAATAAGGGCATCCTGGGTGAGTGCTTTTCAAGCAATTTCTGCGTTTGGATGCTTTGAGTATCAAGTATTGAGAATGGTCAGGATTATGAAATACCATCATGATATGGACGTGCTGCCACTTACAATTGTAAGTACATGCCCGATGAGGGTCAGGATTATGAAATATAATATGGACGTGCCTGTCACTAACAATTTTATGTGCGTGCCCGATGAGGGGGGCATCTTGTTGTACACATGATTTGTATGTAGCTCCAGAGCTGCATAGCTTCCATCCATCCATCAACAAGCAGCTGCATTTTTATCACAGATGTTCAAGACCGCCGGGCTCTGAACGCAAGCAGCTTGCGGCTGCAGCAGCTGCAGAACAAGATCAGGGGGATCCCTGTCACAGCAGAACCCCATATCAATGTGGCCGCAAGGATTGTGGACTCACTTGCCAGGAACTCGAGGAAGGATACAATTCAGGTTCTGGGATCTGCCCTGATCCGAGCGTTTTCTGTGAGCTGTGATGTGGACAAGAAGCTGAGAGACCTGGCCACCCAGTGCAACAGGTGTGCATAGTTGCTTCAAATGTGCATGGTCATTTTTTGTCTGTTCATACAAGTCCGTAAGCTGTCTTGCTTTCCAGTGAGGTGTTTAATATCTTTTGCATTCTCTTAACACAACCACTGTCATTTTGTACACCTTGGCATGTAGCAAACAGGACATCTGCACTGCTCTGGGTGCATCTGATTTCTGTTTTGAAGTCATTTTGATGCAAGTCATAGGAAGTAACCCTCCTTGTTAGGAAATGAGTGTTGACACTGAAAGATATTAATGCACTCATCAAGCTGCAGATGACGTAAGTATTATGTCTCATGCATCACAACCTGCAGCAAGAGCCCCAAGCAGCGAGCCCTTGAGGCAACCATGGCCCGCCTGGGACGCCTCATTGATGACGAGGCTGTGCAGCAGGAGCTTCCACAACAGCAGCAGCAGCAGCAGCAAGAGCAGGATCCAGAAGAGGGGCAGGGAGTGCGCCTGCCTATGGCAAGAATGGACACCTCAGATGCATGCCCTGCAGCAGAAAGTGCAGCCCAAGCCCAGAGGACCCTGGCCTTACAGGTAGGTCACACAATGTAAATGCAGGTTTGTGGCCTAGAGCGAACAAGGCGCAGCTGCACTAGCTGGATGCTGCTCTGAAAGTTGAATCAGAGCTCGGCCTGGCGGCTCCCTGAGCCCAATTTTGTTTTGAAGCAAAACAAGATCAGCATGCTTGCATGGTGCCATGTTTCTGCAATGCTTCAAAACCAAAGCCTCCTTTAAAGCACCGCAAAACTCAAAGGCCACAAGTGTGCATCCAATGAGTGCATGTGCCCTGCTGCCATCTTTACATGGTTCAAGTTCTCCTTCTTCATGGGTCCTTGCCTGCCAATGCTGCCACAGAATGCTGCGGAGATGGCCTCTGCCCTGGGGCCTGACATGGGCCTCATTAGCCGCATACGAGCAGCCAGTATGGAAGCAAAGGAGGCGACGCTCAACATCTTGAAGACAGGTACACTAATGAGTTAGTTCGGTCATCCAGCATGTAAGTTGCTTTGAGGTGCCATTCAAGTCTTATACTGATGTGAATACTGATGGCTGGATGTGCAAGGCACACCAGTCTGTTCATCAGTGACTGCGCAGCATGTAATCACTTCTTCGTCAACAAGAAGACCAGAGCATTACTGCAGAGTATTTACCCACAGGCCTTGAGATTTGTGACAGGGACTCAATAAAGGCTAGAACAAAAATTGCTACACCTGCTTGCAGGCCTGGAGCTGTGTGACAGGGGACTTGTGCAGCTAGAGGCAGGCAATGGGCAGCGTCAACCTCCTCGTTCAGCAGCAACAGCAGCAATGGAGCTACGGAAAGTGGTGAGTCCTGACTATGGCAGAAGTCTCACCACCAGAGGGTATTTGGAGTGTGATCGCCCTGCTGCATTCTTTATGGCGAAACTTAGCACCAGCTCTGCCGTTTAGCCTGATTTGGGATGGTACAATAACAGCCCATTTTTCAACTATTTTTTCATTGATGCAGACTGACGCTCAGGCCAAAAAGCTGGATGCTGTGGCCAGGTGGCTGCTCCAGCACACTCCAGATACCGCAACTGCCTCAGAGCCGCAGGCCTGGTTTGATGCTGCCCTGCAAGCTCGCACCTTCAGCAGTGCCCACCTGGTGGCCATGGCCCGCCTGCAGCTGACTCTGGCCGTTGTGGCAGCCCTTCAGGTCAGAAATATGTCTGACTTTGCTGCCGCCGCTGCATCTGCTGCTGTTGCTGTCTCCTTATTTCGAGCATAAGCCTATGTATAGTGGTCAAATTGGGGGTAAATAGCTGTAAAAGTCCAGTTTGCTGTGCACACTGTTTAGGTCTGTATGCCATGTACAGTGTACAAGCATTGGATTCCACTATGTCACCCCAAACCATGCTACCTGTGGCTTACTCAGACCAGAGCAGTTATTATCAGGACTCAACCCAATGTAAAATATAAAGTTTTGTGCAATGAGTTGTGATTCATGACACAATTTGCAGGCAAAGAAGGCAGCCCAAGTGCTAAAGGCAACTGGGGAGCCTGGAGAAAAGCATGTGCTGGAGCTGCAGCTGCAACTGCTGGACCAGGTGGGCAGAAAAGTGTGTATCAATCTGTGTGACCTTGTTAAGAATGCAGGCCTAGCCAGTGATCAAGCGCTGCAAGACACAACAAGGGGAAGCCCTGAGCAAATGTGTTGTCAACTGCAGTGAGCCCATGCTCCGTAGGGTATGCTCTCCCTGAAAAGCAAATGACTGGCAACAGCAAAGTAAGCCTGAAGAAGCTTCTTCAGCAGTGTTGTAGGGAAGGTTTGTGAAGGCGCGTTTGGAGTACATAACACCGGTACCAAGTTGGTACATTGTTTGCTCGAGCTGAGCTTAGACGACGAGGCAGATCTGTGTGAAATTTAAATTTAAACCGCAAAAACGCTTTGGCAAAACTGCAGGCTGAAGTCTTTGGTGCAGAAGCCAAACGCTCTTTGGAGGGAGGGAAGGTCGCACAAAAGGACTTGATTTCCATCGATGAGGTTCTTGCCCAGCTGCCTGCTGTGAAGAAGCAGATCTCTGGAGATGCAGAGGCAGAGGACATCCTGTCAGGTCCGTCACATGAGAACACAAGGAAGATTTCTCGTCACATTTCATTTCAACTCTTGTGTGTGGTGAACAAGAATTCACATGGTGGTGACTGGCAAGGAGCATGGAGTACGGGGTACGGTTTATAGTCTTTCTTGTTGTTGCAGGCAAGGACAAAGATGATGTCGATTTCATCATGAAGCTGGACAGAAAGAGCCACAACACAATCAGCATGCAGTCCACTCCTATTTTACATCTCCTTTTAGTGCATTGTCTTGATGCCAATACAATGAGCATTTGGCTTCAACAATATAGCTTGATGTTCTCAGCCTTACTTTCTGTCCATTGATGCAGCTGCACCCAAGCAAACCATTATACAGCTACAAAGTAAACATGCATTCTCAAAAACACAGCCTGAGGTTCACGTTCTCAGCCTCACTTCATGTCCGTCCATGCAGCCCTGGCAGCCGCCACCCAAACAGATCGAGCACGCTATGGGTACGAAGTAGATGTGCAGAGCTACCTGTCAAGCCATCTGTACAGGTTAGTGGCATGAGGACAATCTTCTATTTGAGCTTTCTTCAGAAGTTTGCTGCTTAGTGCGTCACTGTTCTGTGTCCGTGTGAGTGCTGGCACTTCAAAATCAATGCAATTACTAATATGACAATTAAACAAAAGAAACAGAGTCTGCTTTGAATAAGCATCCCTCGTCAACAATAGGAATTGAAGCTTTCAGGAGGACAACGGGTAATTACCATGTGCACAAAAAAGTTATCAAAATCGTGAAATCACGTGTAAAACACGTTCCTCATCTAATCAGGCTGTTTATGTACTTACAGGTGCCCGAATGGACATCCTTACTTCATTGGTGAGTGTGGCCAAGCCATGCAGGAAAGCTCTTGTCCAGAGTGTGGCGCACGCATTGGGGGCCAGGGTCATAGTCTGAGGGCAGGCAACGCACGTGCTGATGAAATACTGCAGCGCCTGAGGCAGCAGCAACTGCGGCAGCAACAACCCTAGGAGCTTGTTGTACACAACCGAGTTATGAAATGTCCGCATCTGAGTATAGTATATATAAGGCTCAAATGGTTTCAGCATGAGGAAGGTCAATCATTCCAGGGCGATGAATGCCATCAGAGCACTTATTTACTTATTGATGAGCTGTAGCCAAGTAGACATAGATTCCGCCTTCAAACTTTTGAACTAAAATAAGTGTGAGAAAGGACTTCTCTCTTTCTGGAAGGAATTGATGAAGACTTGAGGCTTTCCATACCCTATTCCAGGCCCTCATTAGTCTATTATTTGTTGGTACCTAGCTTCTTTTAGGTTGGGCCTTTAAGTGCTGTGGTGGGGCCCTAGCTAGCTTGCAAATGAGGGAACCTGTCCTTGATGCACGCAGCTGGACCTGGCTTGTGTATTTTTTTCTTTTTGCACCCTTATAACATGGGGCAGCTTACCATTGGTTTTCTAAACTGTACTAGCATTTCTAGTATGATTTTATATCCTGCGATATGATGCATTGCTTGCAAAGTGTCTGCAGCATTTAAAAGAGCCACATTAATTCCTTCCACTACAGGGGTAACTGTAAACTCTCAATTATTGTCAGGAGAAGAAAAGAAAAGAGTGGACAAAGAAAAGAAAAGTCTACACTTGAGCAGTTTGAAAGTTGGGTCGCGCCAGGTGAACATTACGTCTTCTATCCATGTTAGTCGAGCCTACTCTGCCTTGGAGGCCCTATCAGATAGGGCCCTTGCTAAAGGTTACGTGATCAATCCTTGATATTATGGCGTTTAGTTTTCACATGAAAGATGCTAGGTCTTTGGCAACTAAAGGTAATGTGGAGAACGCTATCTACTTGACGAAAGCCTGAAGAAGGCATAGGAGGCGACTGGATCAAGAGGTGCATTGCCATGCGGACATTCCAAAAAGAGAAAAAAGGAATGCCTGACAGAAGGTCCTACTCCCTCTTTCATTTGTTGCATGTCATCCTTGTGCAGGGGCCATGTTAACCTTCTCTGTACCATTCCAATGTTGACATTCGTCCTAGAGGACATTCCCCTCTTCCAGGATGCTCACACTTAAAAAGGATCTTGAATTTTAGAGTGCTTTTTCCAAAACTTCCATATCATCAAACTTTTATTTGTGCAAACTGTGTCATGCCTGACACTTGACATCAGTGCCGAACGGCAAGCGTAAATCTTTCTTTCTTTCTTTTGACATCAAGAGGCACTGCACATCACAATAGGCACTGTACTGCACATCAAGTGGCACTATCTGGGTCTTAGATTCTGCACGAAGGCCTTCAGCAAAGGCTCCTCTGCTCCTCTTTCCTGCTTTCTTTGCGAGCGTGTGTTCTGTCTTTTTATTTGCTAGAAGTCCTAGGGAAATTGCCATTTCCCCGTGATGGGCTCCGTTTAACAAAAAAGGCAATTAAGGCTCATTCCGTAAAGGTCTACCAAACCTGCAGAACAGCTCCATGCCCGCTCTGTGCAATATGCTCACAAACTCACCTCTACCAGACGTGCCATTGAAATCAAAAATACTCAACATAACTCTGTTGCCCTGGGGCAGCACGCTTCCAGAAACCCACCAGACCCACACTAGCTTCCCTCTTACCCTCTGGTGAGGGAGACCCACGGCTCTTTGAGCCAATGTGTCTCTCTTTCCTTAATTGATGTAGGGAGAGTTTTCTCTGCCTACGTAGCTTTTTCTTTTCTTTTCAGGGGAAGCAAATGTAAGAACACTTGCAGAGAATAAAGACGCTTGGTTATTTGCAACAAGCCATCATGGCCATGTACCAAGGGAGGGTATACGTTCTTGTTGATGGAGACAAAATGCCAGGTGAAGTGGCCCCAAACAAGGGGTTGAAACAAGGATGCCCACTGAGCCCTCTTTTATACACCCTCTATACCAATGACATGGCCCGTTTTGGGATGCTGGACGAGGGGCTATTACAGCCACGGACACAACCAAAGTGTCCCAATGTGATTATGCAGATGACACATTGATATCACAAACTCGGATGAACACCTAAATTCCAACTTAATAAGTTCCATGGGTATATGCGCTACAAAGAGCTGACAGTCAACACAGACAAAACAAAGATCATGTTTTTTCAGTGCGAGTTTTAGGCAACTGCCCACTTTTGAGTATAATGGAAGAGGTATTGAGGTCGTTACAGAATTCAAATACCTGGGACTTCTTCTAAGCCGTGATGGCAAAATGAATGCTGCTACAAGCCAAATGGCAGGTAATTTCATGGGAGGCATCGCCAGAGTACAGAAAGCTGGTGCTGAGCTTGGTATCTTGAACAGGAAACACGCCATGCTTTGAATATTACAAGTCTTTGCGCTCACAGCTGGTTTATAGGATGCCAAATATGGGCTAAGGCAAACTCTCCTACAAGCCATCAGAAAAAATAAAGCACACATCTACCATATGGGCTTTCTCAAGTCTCTTATGGGTGTCTCTTATGGGTGTAAGAGAGCAACAGAAACACACTGCATCCAAAGGAGATGGGCAGATGCCTGTCTACTGCTACTGGTTCAGGTGTATCATGAGGTCCTCCATTCTGGAACATTCTGTACAAGACGAAGAGCACATTATCCTGGGTTGCCCTTCTCAGGATTTAGCAAACCTGCGCACTCAGTTCCAGCACCTGTTTAATTCTGCACCCCCAAGTAGTGCATCACGTCTTAGGGAATTTGGGAACCAAGCGAACATCCTAGGAATAGCCAAGTCCGTATCAGCATGCTTGAAATGCTGTAACTGAGTTTTATGTTTTGTTCTTATTCTCCAGGTCGTACTGGTTCAGTTGCAGGCACCTTTTTTGCTTCAGGTAAGCTGCCCACGTAGGCAGGTGCAGCTATGTATCCCTTTCCTTTCTTTCCAACCCGGGAAATTGCAGCTGCCAAGCATGCCGCCATTATATTCCAGGCTTCGGGCCCGCAAATTTATGTACTCTGAAAAAGGAAAAAACTGCATAGGCAGTGAGAACACTCCGTACATCAATTAAGGAAAAGGAGACACATTTGCTCAGGAGAGATGCGCATTCAATGTCAGTGCTGGCAGCAGTCCAGATGCTTACTGGTTGAAAGCTTTCTTGAAGAAAAGGCAGGGCCCACTTCTCTATCTTCATGGGCCCGTAGTGTGGGCGGTACTGCTTCTGTTGGGTTGGGGGGTCATTGCTCATGTCCTTTCTCTTGGCTGGACAGATTCACCATGCATCTTTACATGTCAAAGCAATAGTAGTTGATGGCGTTGATGGCATGAGTTGCTGTGGTCTCCTGAGCCAGCTTCTTTACAGAAGTTTCTCTGCACTTCCAGATACTACCGCCATCACAACTTGAAGCTAGGGGGTTGATGGTTGGGGTCTGAAGTTCTGTCTCTGTATCAAGTATTTTTTCTTCTTTTCCCTAGGTTTCTGGCTACCAATCTGTGTACTTGGGCTGTTTGGGGTGTTAGGGTCGGTGAGGGGAATGGAAGGCGTGCCATTTTGGCTTGTAGCTGCTGTGTAAAGGTGGTCAGGCTCTAAAGAAAAGAAAAGAAAAGACTACGCAGGCCAGGTCTGGCTGCGTGCATTAAGGAAAGGTCCCCTAACTAGCAAGCTAGCTAGGGCCTCACCGAGGAGGTTCACAGGCCCAGCCTAAACCAAGCTATGAACCAAAGGAGAGCAACTAATGCGGGTCTGGTGGGTTGCTGTCAGCCATGCGCCTGCGGGCGTGGACTCTCCTCCTCCTGCTCTGACCTGTCTCACTCCCAGTGCCGCCCCTGCCCAAAGAACCCTGCAAGTATAAAGAGTGCCTGGTGTTTATTATTTTTGTTAGTGATTGGAGTGCATGACAACTTAATTGAGAGGCTAATTTTTCTGCGTTATGTCTGGTAAGACCCAGCTCAACCAGAGGAGTGATGGTGTAGTCATTATAGATAGTACCTGCTACACCAAGTAAAATGGTGTGCAATGTCACCTTATTATATCTGTTTGGGTTTCTGAGACTACGGGTGCGAAGTCTGGATATGGTACCAGCATGCTGGTCAGCAGCTGTGCGTAGGCTGGGTAAGGGGTTAATATCAGGGCAAAATTTAAGTTCCACAAGGTGGATATCCCTATCTTGAGCAGGTATCCTTTTAGGGTCGAGATGGGTTGCTCTCCCTGGGATAGAGCGCACAAAGATAGCATCAGGTCGGCTTTGGTGTCGGGCAGAGGGGCCAGCACCATTGGGAAAAGCCCAGTCAGGAATTTCTCTGGAGATGTTTTCAGGGACTTCAATGCCTTGTTCTTGGAGCTTTTCCCTACAGCAAGCATCCATTGCAACAAGGAATGAGCCATGTGCACCTTTGCTGAGGGCTTCGCAACAGAGACTGAGGGCAGTGTTGTGTCTGTTTATGAACATCCCTTGGCATGTTGGGTGTGAGCATCCTAGGACAATGTGATTGATGCTGTCCAACTTGCCGCATAGTCGGCAGTTGGCGGGCCCAGATGTGTGATTGAACCTGACAGCGTGTTTTTGGGTGTAGATTGTGCCAGTGCGGTACTTGAGGAGGTTTATTTGTTGTTTAAGGGTAAGGGTCAGGCTCTTATAGATGCAATTCGCATTGTTATGATTGATACTTGTTCCTGAGATGGCGTAGATTTGTTTTTTCTTTCCTTTGCTTTCCTGAGATGCCCTGGCTACACTGTTGGGGCATAGATTTGGAGTTGTGCCTTTTTGTAGAGCGTGTGCGCTTGCTGGGATGCCCATCTGCAGGGATCTCTGTTCGTAGGCCAGGCAGGTTAGCTCTGATGGTGGGGGCGTCTCTAAGCAGGGTGAAGAAGAGCCCCTAGCTTCTGGGTTCTTATCAGGAGGGGGAGGCTGTACATTGAATTGGGCTGTGTTCAGCAAGAGGTTTTGAGTTTGGTGTACAAGAGCCTCCTGAGGAGTGATGCTTGCTCTGTGTCTGGGGCGCTTTTTTTTTCTTGGGTGGCTTGCTATTGGGCTTTATAGATCTTGTTGCTGTAACTTCCCCTGTCTGAGGGCAGATTTGAAGTGTCTCTGGTGGAGTGTTAGGTTGATTGACACTAGGTTCTGGGGTGTCCTGGCTACATTGCTGCAACACATGCCTAGATTCTTGCTTCTTTGTAGAGTGTCTACGCTTGCTGGGAGGCCCAACTTTGGGGTCTTCTCTTTGAATCCCGGGCAGGTAAGCACTGATGAAGGGAGCATCTCCTGATGGGGTTCTGAGATTATCCTTAGCTTCTGAGTTGACATTCTGGGTGGAAGGCGGAGCATTGCCTTGTGTGGGAGTGTGGTTTGAGTGCATAGGAGAAGCAATGCTTGCTCTGTGCCTAGAGTGTGTCCTTTTACTGGGTAGCTTGCTTCGGGGTTCTGTTGCTGTAGTGTTTGTCATTTCCCCCGTCTGGGGGCAAAATAGTTGTGTTGCTGGTATAAGAAAAGAAAAGAAAAAGAAAAGACTCCGCAAGCCAGGTCCAGCTGCGTGCATTAAGGAAAGGTCCCCTAACTAGCAAGCTAGCTAGGGCCTCACCGAGGGGGTTCACAGGCCCAGCCTAAACCAAGCTATGAACCGATGGGGTATAACTAATGAGGGTCAGGCGGGTTGCTGTCAGCCATGTGCCTGCGGGCATAGAATCTCCTCCTCCTGCTCTGAACTGCCTCACCCCCAGTGACGCCCCTGCCAGAAGAACCCTGCAAGTATAATGAGTGCCTGGTGTTTATAATTTTTGTTAATGATTGGAGTGCATGGCAACTTAATTGAGAGGCTAATCTTTCTGCGTTATGTCTGGTAAGACCCAGCTCAACCAGGGGAGTGATGGTGTAGTCATTATAGATAGTACCTGCTACACCAAGTAAAATGGTGTGCAAGGTCACCTTATTATTTTCGTTTGAATTTCTGAGACTACGGGTGCGAAGTCTGGAAATGGTACCAGCATGCTGGTCGGCAGCTGTTCGTAGGCTGGGTAAGGGGTTAGTGTCAGGGCAGAATTTAAGTTCCACAAGGTGAATATCTCTGTCATGGGCAGGTATCATCCTAGAGTTAAGGTGGGTTGCTCTCCCTGGGATAGGGCGCACAAAGACGGGCAGAGGGGCCAGAACCATTGGGAAAAGCCCAGTCAGGAATATCCCTGGAGATGTATTCAGGGACTTCAATGCCCTGTTCTTGGAGCTTTTCTCTACAGCAAGCGTCCATGGCAACAAGGAATGAGCCATGTGCACCTTTGCTCAGGGCTTCGCAACAGAGACTGAGGGCAGTGTTGTGTCTGTTAATGAACATCCCTTGGCATGTTGGGTGTGAACATCCAAGGACAATGTGATCGATGCTATCCGTTTTGCCGCATAATTGGCAGTATGCAGAGGTGTGATGGTATAATATTGGATTGGTTGATGTTTTGTGTTTCAGGATATATCAGACATGTTGTGCTCGTACTGGGAGAACTTGCTGTAGGAGCTGGCCTGGGCTTGACACTGGGTGTCCAGGGAGCATTGGGAGGCGACGTCCAGTGACCTCATGCCTGAAGTGAGTTGTGGAGGGAGGCTGTGGCTGATACTGCCTGTGTTGGGTGGTTGTTGCTGGGTTGAGAGTTGGCATCAATGTTGGTGGAAGGATTGAGTGCTTCATTGAGGTGCGTATCAATGAGGCCACTGATGTGGGTGTTGTTTATTTGGCGGTGAGCCGCAAGAACTTTGGCTTCAGTATTTTAATGTTTGAGGATTTTTTGGATAGCATCAGTGTTGAGCTCTTCAGTGGATGGAAGGTTGATGAGGGCTGCCATTCTATTGAGTGCCATTTTACATTTGATGTTCACCCTGGGGTATTTTGCCTGGAGTTGAGCTACTGTGATGACCATGCTTTTGCAGGGGGATGTGAGGTCATGTGTCCCATTGATACCAACTTGGCCTTGAAGGCCCATAAAGGGGTTGTATAATACATGTGATGAGGTTGAAGAGGTTGAGGGGGGGGGGGGGGTGCGCAGTGACGGAGCTTTAGTTATAATTTTAAGAATATGATGGAACATGCTTACCCCTTCTTTTCTGAGGTGGAGCTCACTAAAGTGGATACTGACCAGATGACGGGCCTGCATGCAGTAGTTTAATTATCGTTTCATACGGTGGCCGGTTCCTTAAATTTTGTTGAGGAAGCCCACAGACAGGTTGTTCAGGTGTGCTATTTGATTGGTAAGGAGATTGAGGCTGACTGTGCTATGTCTGGCTGAGGGGTCCTCCAGGCTGGATGTGAGCGCGGAGGCTATGCATCTGTGGTATTCAACGCAGATTGAGGGGCGCCCTAGTCCAAAGTCGTTCACATCCTCTCGTATCATTGCTGCTGCTGTGCTGTTTGAGAGGTTGTGTTTATGTTTAATGGTTCTGTCAATCATTTTGTGGTCCAGATGATAAGGTCTGCTGGGGTGCATGGAGTAATTGCGAAGGCGTAGGCAAGACTCAGACTGATAGCAATGCGAATCATATCTTGGGCTTGACGGGGGGAGGTCAGGGAAAGAAAGGTTTTCAAGCTTTTACCTCAGCTTGCAAGTCATGCATTGGATCTGGTGCTTCCAATGTTAATCCATGGTGAGTTGGACTCCAAGGTAAAGGAAAGGCTCATTAGATGGTAGGAACTGAGCTGTCCTTAGATGTCTATCCCTGTTTGGAGGTGATGACTGAGGGCTTGAGGGAGGGTGTAACCCCATTATAATCCTTGGGGGAGGGGGCTATGAAGGATATCAGTGGCCTTTGTTTTGCTGCCAGAGATGATGAGTGCTGCCCAGTCTGAATACAGGGTAAGCTTATGGGCTTGGATTTTGAGGCCTTGGATTGTATTAGTAGGGCACAGGAGGTCATCAGCAAAGGCCATGCTGCTCAAGATATTAGCAAGGTGGGTGTCAGTAGCATTTTGGTTTGGGATGCAGCTGTGCTGGTACCCACGGCCCCCTACGTGGAGCCATCGAAGGAGTGGTTCCATGTAGAGCAAAAAGAGGAAGGGACTCCCTTCCTCGGAGACAGTGTATCATCTTGGATTGTCCCTCTCTCAACTGGTATTTGTTTGGTGCTTCCTTCTGAGGGCAACCTGACTTTTTTTTCTGTTACACCGACCCAGGACATAGCAATGTCCCAAAGGGGCCTTTGCAAAAATATCTCAGGATCGCAGGAAGCAGGAAAGAGAGGCAGGCAAAAAGACACAGGCGAGGCCCACTATGAAAGGCAAGCGGGAAAGAGCAAAAAATGTCTAGAGGCAAGGACAGAAGGGAGGCAGGCAAACAAACAGGCACGGACCAAGGCTCATGGAACGAGACTGAGAACCAAGTTCAAGTTCTGGTCTGTAGCAATGAACGGATGATCATGGGGGAGCGAGCCGGCCAAGGAGGGCTGCCCTTCTTGGCAGACAATAAAGTCTTTAAGCCCCTCAACCAAATAGTTAAAGGCATGCTCTTTAAGGTCTTGCAGACTGCAAAAACGGAGCCTACGCACTGAGTTCAAGGTACACAAGCAGGCGAACCACCACACACGCTCGTTCACACTGGGACAGGGCGGAATAAGCAACCACACATGCATGGGGAGCACAGAAGTTCCAGGAGGCAGGTTCTTAGCCAGGACATCCACTGCCGCTTGGGCCCGAGGACAGGTCCAAAAGACATGCTCCCTCTGCTGAAGCGCTCGTACCTCACCGGTGGCTGAATCCGCAGCCCGCCATGCAAGAGAAGGCGCCACCGGATCTCCTTCCACTTATTACCCCACTGGAGCCTCCACACCTCCTTGATCCTGCCAGGAAGGTCACTGGTAAGATGGTTGGCTTGGGGAGAAGGGTCCAGCGCAGGCAAGGAGGCCGAGGCAAGGGCGACTGCGGAGCAGGCACACTGGTGCCAAGCTGCATGACTAGCTGCCCGCTCCAAGGAGGGCTGGAGGGCCGTCACTCGCCCGACCGTGAAGTTCTTGGAGGATAGGCTAAGGTGGCCTTGGGCGGTGTGCCAATGGAGGGGCCCTTGGCCCAACCCTTGGCCCTGCCTTGGCCCCTCTAGGCCACCTTGCTGATGACGATGGGGGGCTGAGAGCCCTTGCTCCTCTTGATGCTCCTGCTGGGGCCTGTGAGGATAGACCATCCATGCTGTATCAGCAAGGATGGCGCGGAGGGCTTGGACTTGCTGCTGTTGCTCCTGCTGCTGCTGCTGCTGCTGTTGGCAGTGGTGGTGGTGTTGCCCTTGCTGCTGGTATTACAGCAGCTGCGGTTGCTGCTGCTGCTGCTCCTGCCGCTGCTGCTGCTGCTGCTGGTGATGGCGGTGTTGGTGGAGTTGCTCCTGCTGCTGGTGCTGGTGCTGCCGCAGCGGCGGTCTTTGCTGCTGTTGCTGCAACTGCCGCTGCTGTTGCTGCTGATGGTGGTGGTGGTGTTGCTCCTGCTGCTGGTGCTGGTGCTGCGGCTGCTGGCATTGCTTGATGTGCTGCTGCTGCAGCAGCTGCAGCTGATGTTGCTGCTGCTGCTGTTGCTGCTGGCGGCGGTGGTGGTGTTGCTCCTACTGCTGTTGCTGCTGGCGGCGGTGGTGGTGTTGCTCCTGCTGCTGGTGCTGCAGCAGCTGCAGCAGCTGCTGCTGTTGCTGATGGCAGTGGTGGTGGTGTTGCTCCTGTTGCTGTTGCTCCTGCTGCTGCTGCTGCTGTTGTTGCTGCAACTGCTGGTGCTGGTGCTGC
The DNA here is from genome assembly GCA_914767535.2 of Dunaliella primolecta. Classification (NCBI taxonomy): domain Eukaryota; kingdom Viridiplantae; phylum Chlorophyta; class Chlorophyceae; order Chlamydomonadales; family Dunaliellaceae; genus Dunaliella; species Dunaliella primolecta. Next base: position 3,769,507 of record OU611751.1, on the reverse strand, counting down.
AGCTGCTGTAGCCGCTGCTGCTGCTGCTGCTGCTGCTGTTGCTGTTGTTGCTGCGAATACTGCTGCATTTGTTGCTGGAGGTGCTGCTGCTGCGGCGGCTCCAGTTGATGTTGCTCGTGCTGCTGCTGCTGCTGCTGCTGCTGCTGTTGCATCGCCTGCGGCCGCTGCTGATGTTGCCGTTGCCGCTGCTGGTGTTGGCGATGTTGATGTTGATGCTGCAGCAGCTGCTGCTGCCATGGCTGTTGGGTTTGAGGCTGAAGATGGGGATGGGGGTGGGAGGCATGGTGGGGATGGACAAGAGCTCTTGGAGCCAAGGGGCCTAGGCTGAGAAGGGCTGCTCGCATCCGCTCGAGGGGGCCTGGGAGGGGCTGGGGTTGAAGGTTGAGGGAAGGAGCTGGAGCGCAGGGTGGATGGGGCTCCTAGCCTGCAGGATGGCAGCCGTTGCTATGGCCCAAGGGGGGGTGTGGGGGGTAATCTGGGCAAGGTGGTGGGTCAGCCGTTGGGCCCACACGGCATGCCTAGCTGTCACATGCTGGGGCCATGGGATCAGCCCTAAGTCCCCTTCCCGAGGAGGGCCCATGAGGAGATTGGAAGGAATACCCGTAGCCCCCCTCTGGCTGCTGCTGTCAACTGTCCCGCCAGTGGCGGTGAGGGCTTGTAGGGAGCGAGAGATATGGCTAGGGACCGTCCCTAGAGATTGCTGAGGTCGGACCTCAGCAATCTCTGCATAGAAGAAGAGCTTGCTGAGGGCATAGCCGGACACCCCAAAGGCTCTGCCAAAGGCCTTTAGGGAGAGCCGGGCTATCTTATGGCACTTAGCTGTAAAGGTGGTAAGCATAGATTCCCAGCATGGGGACTGGGATTGAGAGGGCTACCTTGTTGCTGCATGGCGGGGAGGTGGGCAGCGTGGTGGCTAATCTCCTGCTGCTGCCTCTGCTGCAGATCCCTCACCTCTTTGGCATGAGATCGCTGGAGAGCGAGCTCCTCAGCTCGGAGCTAACGGCCAAGATCTGCCTCCACATCCTCCTCCCTCTGTACATGATGCTGTTGCTGATAATTTGAGAGACGGGGGGGGCCTTGTTGCCCTCAAATGTCCCCTCAGCGCCTCCCAAGCCTCATTATGGCGGGCCCCTAGATCCCTCCGGGCCCACCTATGAGAAGCCCTCAGCTGCTCCCGCTCATCCCCGTGAACCTGCTCTAGAGCTTGCATGAAAGGGTGGGGCGCTTGCTGGGCCCCTTGCTGCTGATCCCGCTCCCTCCGTTGCATGGACTCATTCGCAAAGGTGATGCCCAAGGTGGTGGCATGAGAGCGGATGGGGATGCCGCCAAGGGAATCCGGAAGGGTGGGGGAGGTGGTGCCCAAGGGGAGGAGGCAGGTTTTGTGGAGGTTCAAGTGCTGGCCTGAGGCTTGGGCAAAGGTCTCCATGGCATCTTTGAGGGCTTCCACATGACCGGCTGTGCAAGCTTTGAGGACACACAGTCGTCTGCATACTGAGTGGCACACACCCTCCGCCCCCCGATGTGCAACCCGACCTCAGAGACTGACTGGAGCTAGCAATGGAGAGCCCAAGCAGCAAAGAGATACATGGCAGGGGCTAGCGGACACCTTTGCCTCACCCCAGCTTCCCACAGACACTGTGGCGAGGTGAACCCATTCACCACTGCTGCTGCCCGGGTACTCCTCAAGAGGGTACGTGCCCACCCCACCATGCCCGCGGACTTTGCGCTTTGGCCCTCTCCCGCAGTCCCATCCCATTGGGGTTGCCCCATGGGAGCCCTTGGTTGGGCCCCTGCTGATGATGAGGGCGTCGAGACGCCTCGGGGTTTTGCTGCTGTTGTTCAGCTTGAGCAGGGGTGACTGAAGCTCCCCCCATTTGTATGGCCTGGAAGAGGAAGTAAGTCTCTGTCCAGGGTGTCGTAGGCCTTGGCAAAATCCAAGAACGTTGCCATCCCATCTGTTGACCCGTCCCTCCCTTGCTGGGCTTGGAGAGCATGGGGCAGCAGCTGCAGCAGCAAGATGGACTTCCCCATGAGTCCCCCAGACATAAAAGCTGTTTGCTCACGCCCTATACTTTCCCCTAGCGCCGGCCCCCACCGGTGGGCGAGGCACTTGGCAAGGAGGCGGTAATCTGTGTTCAGCAGGGTGATGGGCCGGTAGTTGGCAATGCAAGCCTTGCTTCCCGCCTTGTGGAGGGGGGCCACAAGGCCATCAGAACCCTGAAGGAGTGCACCCTGTGTTACCAATGGCGGTGAAAAGGGCGGCTAGGATGGGGGCAATGAAGCACTCACTTCAGCAAGACCAGAGCTCCGCGGGAATCCCATCGGGGCCTGGAGATTTGCTCCGCTGGGTGCGCTTAAGAGCAAAGCTGACTTGAGTGGCAGCATTTTCAGAGTTTTTGACCATGTCAATGGCATCAGTAGGGAAGCCCAAGTCATACATGATCCAAAACAGCACCTGGTCGTGATCAGTGGTATTAAAAGCAGAGGTAAAATCTACGATGAGGACGTAGATATCTTTTATAATGCTTTTGAATCCTCAAGCCTTGATGTCATTCTGGAGCTGGTGGATTGTGTTTTTTTGGTTACGGAACCCAGCTTGAATGGAGCTCAGTAGGGAGTGTGCTTCTACGTACTTGTAGGGTGTATTTGTGACCATGCGGGTCCACAGTTTGTAGAGTGTGTGGGCAAGCCCAATGGGTCTACAGGAAGAGATTTCTTTCTTCTCCTTTATCGTTGTCAATCAGGATAGTATCACTAGTTTTCCATGACACTGGGGTAAGGCGGGTGGCCCGCATGATGATGAAGAATTTGTGGATACTTTCTTGGATCTCATGTGGGAGCATTCTGAGGATCTTGTTCACTATGCCATTAGGGTCTGGTGATTTGTTATTGCTATTTGAATTAATGCAATCATTGAATGAACTTTAATCAAGGACATTAGAGTCCAGCCAGTCCCTTTGCTTGCTTCCTTGTAGTTCCCCTTTTGTAATCTGGGATTGGAGGGTGAAGGGATCAGGAACAGGTTCTGATTTTAAGCCTGTTCCCAGGGTTAGTTGCGAGGTGATTGTTCTCCCAGTTATTTTCCATTTTTATTATTCACAGCTTTCATGGTTTCTGTGCAGTAGTTTCAATGGTATGGGCTTGCCTGGACGGCTCAGTTTCAATAGTGCTAGTTCCAGGGGGACGAAGGGCTTGTAGGCCTGCTCTGGGTTGTGCATTCGAAAGAAAGAAAAAAAAGAAAGAGAAACTACGTAGGCAGTGAAACACTCCCCACATCAAATATGGATAGGGGGCCACATTGGTGCACAGACCTTATGACCTCCGAGGTGGGGAGTCCCCACCACGAAGTTCAGACTGAGAGAAGTACGGCAGGAAAGAAAAAGAAAAGAAAAAGAAAAACTACGCAGGCAGTGAAAACACTCCCCACATCAATTAAGGAAAAGAGGATACCTAGGGCCGAGGCACCGTGTATCCCCTTAACCAAGAGAAACAAAAGAAAGAAGTCAATGGGGATCAGGAGGGTTACTAGCAGTAGCCCGTGCCTGATCTTGGTGACGAGAGTTGAGAGGAGTCTCCTCAAGAGTGCGTCTGGTGCTAGAAAGTTTATAAGCGTACTGGACAGAATGGGCATGAAGCTTCAGAGCAAGCCTGGTGGCTGTATGAGTGTCAAGACCAAGCTCTTTAAGAGGCTCCAAAGTGTGATGGGTGTAGATGACCCCACCCACACCTAACAGAATGGTATGGAGGGTGACTTGAGCTGAGGCCCTAGAAAGATGGCTACATAGGTCGCGGTGCTGATGCTTGGAGGCCTCCAGCTGATTCTTGGGCCTGGTGTCTTCACAGTATTTGACCTCCACAAGATGGATGTGCCTCTGTTTCGGAAGGAGCTGACTAAGGTTACGGACCTTGGAAGTAGGTGGAGTGGCTGTGGCTGGCGCTGAGTGCTCCCTGTTCCCCCCGCGCCCCCCTCTACTTCTCAATGGATACTGGGAATTGGTCCTTTGCACTCTTTTCATTGGAACAACTAAAATTGCATCAGGGCGACTAGAAGTGAGCCTTTGTTTGTCAGGGAAACGACTAGGGAAAATGTATTTTGGAAGGGTTCTATTTGTTGAGTGTTCAGGGATCTGCAAGTTCTGTAAAGCAAGACGATCTGCGCTGCCAATGTCCATGGAGGCAAGGCCTACCCCAAGAGGGCCTTTGCTGACACCTTTAAGGAGGAATCTGCTGGCAATATTGTGGCGCTCGGTTACCATATTTGGTATGGTGGAGTGCTTACAGCCTGAAAGAATGTGAAGGGCACTGTCTGGCTCCCCACAGAGGGGACAATGTAGGCTGGTGGACATTTTAAAGCGCACTGCATGCTTTTGATTGAAGAGGGTACCTGCGCGGTAGTTGAAAACGTTTTGTTTCATTTTAAAAGAAAGTTTTGGCATGGTCCAGAAGGCATTGCTAACCTTTTTATGGACTGCAGGAAGTAGGCTTTGGTAATAAGAGTAATATCCTGTCTCTGTGTTAACATCTCCAAGTCTGTGTTTTGAGTGCATGTGCGTCCTCAGAGCATCATGAAGGTTGGAAAAATGTTTAAACTTTGGGGCAGGCGAGTCAGTGCGTTCTGATGTGCTTGTGTGGGAGCGGGCAGCTTCCTCAAAGGCAAGCCAGGTGGTGTCATGGAAAGGATTGCCTTCAAGGTTGACACAGGGGAAGGTTGTGTCTGCAGGGGTGTCATCACCCTGAATAGCCTGGTGTTTGGCAATGGCATCTGCGCATTCGTTACCCGCAATTCCAGCGTGAGATTTAACCTTGTAGAGATAGATAGGGGTAGGTGAATTGCACACAAGCTGTATAATTATTTTTTAAGGATATGGCCTTGGACATGCTGGCGATGAAGCTCTGGATACAGTATTTGCTTTCTGGTTTGGAGGAGTGAAGAAAGGCTATCAGTAGCGATGTGAGAGTGGCCCTGGAGAATTGCAGCTGCTATTGCTGCTATAGCAAGCTAGTTCAGCCTAGCTAGTTCAGCCCTAACAATTGTATTGGTGATCCCCGCTCCGTTTGGTTGGACATAATTGGGACTATCATTGTCAGGGTAGTAGACTCCTGCTCCTATTACTTGTCTTCCGAGGCAGGCAGAGAAAGAAGACAGGTCCAGCAACGAAAAAGAGATCAAGATGATAGCTGAAAGACTGGAGTTCCAGACCTTTAACAAGCAGAGTCAGCACTTCGTATCTCTGAAGAATTTCCTTGTGTGCTTGCCTGGAATTTGTTTATCATTTTGTTGAGTTTGTGAGCGATGTTGTTACTTTCTTTATTATGTGTTTCATTTATGCAATTCATGGCCCATTTTATGTTTCTAGACATTTCTTCAATTTACTGGAGGAGAGGGAGTTCAGGGTTCAGGTTATGAAGACCTAGGATGGCTTTGCAGAGGGCTGTGTTTCCCTTGTTTCGTTCCATAATGGTGCTTGCAATGTCAGCCGCATGTTGGTACTGGCAGGGGATTTGAGTTGGACTGAAAAGAAAGAAAAAAAAACTACGCAGGCAGTGAAAACACTCCCCACCGTGGGTGAGTAATTGATGTGACATCAATTAAGGAAAAGAGGATACCTAGGGCCGAGGCACCGTGTATCCCCTTAACCAAGAGAAACAAAAGAAAGAAGTCAATGGGGATCAGGAGGGTTACTAGCAGTAGCCCGTGCCTGATCTTGGTGACGAGAGTTGAGAGGAGTCTCCTCAAGAGTGCGTCTGGTGCTAGAAAGTTTATAAGCGTACTGGACAGAATGGGCATGAAGCTTCAGAGCAAGCCTGGTGGCTGTATGAGTGTCAAGACCAAGCTCTTTAAGAGGCTCCAAAGTGTGATGGGTGTAGATGACCCCACCCACACCTAACAGAATGGTATGGAGGGTGACTTGAGCTGAGGCCCTAGAAAGATGGCTACATAGGTCGCGGTGCTGATGCTTGGAGGCCTCCAGCTGATTCTTGGGCCTGGTGTCTTCACAGTATTTGACCTCCACAAGATGGATGTGCCTCTGTTTTGGAAGGAGCTGACTAAGGTTACGGACCTTGGAAGTAGGTGGAGTGGCTGTGGCTGGCGCTGAGTGCTCCCTGTTTCCCCCGCGCTCCCCTCTACTTCTCAATGGATACCTTGAATTGGTCCTTGGCACTCTTTTCATTGGAACAACTAAAATTGCATCAGGGCGACTAGAGGTGAGCCTTTGTTTGTCAGGGAAACGACTAGGGAAAATGTATTTTGGAAGGGTTCTATTTGTTGAGTGTTCAGGGATCTGCAGGTTCTGTAAGGCAAGACGATATGCGCTGCCGATGTCCATGGAGGCAAGGTCTGCCCCAAGAGGGCCTTTGCTTACGCCATTAAGGAGGATTCTGCTGACAATATTGTGACGCTCGGTTACCATATTTGATATGGTGGAGTGCTTACAGCCTGAAAGAATGTGAAGGGCACTGTCTGGACTGGATATATTTTAGCTGGACTGGATATATTTCATGATACCGAGCCTTTTCCGCAGTTTGCGCCACTTATTGGTCATGTGTCTTGGATTGTAGTATTTGTGGTCAAAGGAGAATATTTTTGTGCTACACGTTTTCAGCGCTACTCAAGAGGCAGTGTGGGAAAAGTTGGCTACACCCTGGGCCAGGTCTTCAACTGCCTCTGTGGCAGGTTTGTTGCAGTGTGCTCAGCTGTCGTAACTTCTGCATGGGCTGGGTTCAAGATCTGGAGAATCCCTTCTAGTTCCCAAATCACTCGATATGCAGGGTAGGTTGCGGGCACCTTTTTTTTCAGCTAAGCTGCCCCCGCAGGCAGGTACAGCTATGTAACCCTTTCCTTTCCTTCCCTGGACTGCTCAGATCTTGAATGGCTTTCAAGGATTGCGGCGCTGTGAGTCTTTTGTTGCGGTAATGCAGCAGGGGAAACCTATTTCCATGCAGGATTTCACTGATGATTTAAGGCACAGATTGCGCGGTTTGTGGAGAGATGTTGAGGGAGTTGACCCGCAAGAAACAATTAATAAACAGGCAACATACCAAGCCATCTTTGCTCTGCCTTTTGACCACAATGTATGCAAGCCAATCCAGTTGCCGCAAGAGCTCATACTTTGAATGTGGAAACTGTGTCTTGGGAAGAAAGAAAGAAAAGAAAAAAGAAAAACTACATAGGCAGTGAAGTGAAACACTCCCTACATCAATTAAGGAAAGGGGGCCACATTGGCGCACAGACCGTATGACCCACCCACCACGAAGTTCAGACTGAGAAAAGCACGGCAGACAGAAAAAGAAGACAGATCCAGCAACGAGAAAAGAAAGCAGGATGATAGCTGAAAGACTGGAGTTCCAGACCTTCAACAACAAGCAGAGTCAGCACTGTCAGCCCTCCAACCAAGGAAAGCCATGCCCAGCAGCTGTCTGCTGAGCACAACTAAAGCCTGCTTTCTGGCAGACTAGCTTAACTAGCTGCTAGCAGCTGCCGACCACGGAGAAGCCTGTGGAACAGCCCTTAGAGCACTGGTGCCGACACGTTGCAGTGCACGCCTTGCCCAACCCCCAGACCACAGGCACCAACTTCCACTTGCCTTATATCCATGCCTCCCATGCCTCCACTCGGTGCTTGGCCCCTCTCCATCGCTGCCTACACCACTCCACCAGCGTCCCGTGCATGCTCCGCACCCCAGGACCAGCTGCATTCCGCAAGCCTCTGCTAGCCCACACCAACCCCCACGCTGCTGCCGCTGCTGCTTGCTGCTGCACGCCGCTGCTGCGTGGTGACGACAAGCAGAAACGAACCGCAAGTGCACGCTAGAGCGTGCACGGCACCAGCCGTCGCCAAATAGGTAGGAAATTTGGCAAGCACTTTTGCAAGATCTGGGTAATGATAAAGCCAGCTCTTATAAGCGTTACAGCTGAAGCTTCTCCAGTGGGGCAGGAGCATGAAGGTAGCAAGTGGTTGTGTTGTTTGGAGGGAGGATTGCACTATGTGGCGCAGGAGCCTAAACATTATTTCATCATCATGAGGGGGATGGCAGAAGGAGAAGCCATTGTAGCGTACAGAGAGGGCATCTGTGTGTGCTCCAAAGACCTGGTCCCGGCAGCTTGTGCTGAAATAGGTGTTGAAGTTACCGTCAAATTCAGGAGGGTTGGAAAACTTCTCTGTTGAGACCATGCACCATCTATGTAGGGCTGATCGGATGTGGGGAGGTGTGATCAGCGTGTTAGAATTGTAGACCTTTTTGCTCTTGGCAGAGAGATGTTTTTGTTGAGCCTTTTGACGTGAGAGCAGTCCCATAATTTCAGTTGCTGGGACCTGGACAGGTGGCTGGATGGTGGCGTGGATGCCTGCATTTCTAGCTGCTTCATAAGCTTCAAGCAGGGTCTTGAGTCTGTAAACAATCAGCATACCAACGCACTTGCCATGGGTATTGTAGATACAGGCACATTCGGAGGTGGTTACTTTGGGCATTTGTGCAGGTGCTGTATCCTCTTCAGATGTTTCATAATGCTGGGTTTCTTTCATGAGGTCAACAGTTCTTATAATTATTTGACATTGCCATGTTGGCATGATACCTGTCTGGGGGTTGGTAGGTTGGAAGTCAAAGGTGACATTTTTGCGAATGGCGCAGCCGGTAGTTGAGAGCCATGGAGAGTCAGAAAGGCTACGGGGAATACCTTCAAAGTCTTGTTTGACAAGATTGTCCAGGTCTACCTCATCGTCCAAGGGGTGTACTGTGTGTTCCAGCCTTGGCGGGACAAATTGTCCTGGCGGGACAAATTGTCGCCCTAGTCAAAGAATGCCAGTGTGTTCCAGCCTGGCGGGACAAATTGTCGCCCTAGTCAAAGAATGCCATGAGGTGGCTTTGCAAGTGTGCGCCACCAAAGCAAACAACGGGAATTCCAAACACTACAAAACAAGGAAAATCAACAACCTCCGCAAATCCCTCAGGAACAAGCTTAAATCTGTCCGGCACTTGCAATACAATCTGCCTCAGTCCCACCTCCTCTGTACCTTTGAAGGTGCTATCTCCCAAAATACACAAAATCCTAACTTGCACAAGGCTCTCCTTTTTGTGCAAAGCTTCACAAGCAAAGAAGATCTACCCCCAGCCTCCACTTCTCCTCCACAAATTGCGACTGTGCTCAATGCACAGCACAAAAAGATCAAGGACCAAATCAACAAAATAGACGATGACTACGAGGCTCAGTGCAACAAAAGAGCCAGGAGGCAACAACAACGTAAGATTGCTAAACGACCAGCATTGGCCAACAAAGAGATTCTTAATGGGAAGACTGCTAGCCCCCCACAAGCTCAAGCCCTTACAGACCCCAGCACAGGGGAAGTGGAAACTGACCCACGCAAAGTCGCTGATATTGTTGAAAAATTCTACACTGAGAGCATGGCTGCCCCAAGCATAAAGACGGGGGCTTACCTCCCAGCTGATCCCCGGGCCAAACGCAACTACCCCTGGATGGATCGGCAGTGTGAGGATCCCTTCACCCTTGAAACCCCCATCACTAGGGTTGAAAATACTACCCAAAGGAAGAGAGAATGGTTGCATAACTCCATCCTGGATACCTGCTCCTTTCAGGAATGCCTTCATTCACTTACTAATAATAAGTCCCCAGGACCAGATGGTATAGCCAATGAATTGCTCAAACACTTGCCCCAAGAATATAAAGATTCCATCCACAAACTCTTTGTTATCATGTGGGCAACAGGGGTCACCCCCAAAGCCTGGAAAAAGAGTGATACCATACTCATCTACAAAGAGAAAGGTTCCCAAACAGACATAGCATCCTACCGGCCAATTGGCTTAGCAAACACCATCTACAAACTCTGGACACGCTTGGTTACAACAGCCCTGTATGAATACGCAGAAACCCACTCCCTGCTGAGCAACATGCAAGCGGGATTCCGTAAGCACACAGACACCATACACCAGCTCCAAAACCTAATCATGGCCCTTGAAGACTCCAAACTATTTAAAAGGGACATATACGCCCTGATTGTAGACTTCACATCTGCTTTCAATACAACAGATCACGATAAGTTGCTTTGGATCATGCATGACCTTGGCTTCCCCACAGATGCTGTTGGCAATGTTAAAAACCTGTACCAGGGGGCGCGCACGAGAGTTCGCCTCCCCTCAGGCAACTTCACAAATGACATACCTATAGAAAGGGGCACCATCCAAGGGGACACCCTCTCCCCCTTCCTATTCCTCATCTACATGGAGCCACTACTGCGCTGGCTCCATGCTGGTGGCCGCGGATATGGCTACGGGTGCCTCAGCAAGAGCCCGCAAAGCCCTGAGCACAAAATCCAGAATAAAACGAGCAGCGGGGCGTTTGCAGACGACCTCATTGGCATCACGGGCACCTACGCCAACCTCAGAATACAGGCCAAAAAACTAACCCAATACGCAGACTGGGCCCACCTGATCATCTCTGGCAACAAAACAAAGGTTACGTGCAGCCTGCCCAGCCAAGAAAGCAGGCAAGCCCGAGGAAATACGTCCATGGCAGACTTTGCAGAGCATCTCCTCAAGAACAAAATTCTGATCCAAGGCAAACCAGCTCAATTTCTTAGCCCTGAAGACCCCTTCACCTACCTAGGGGTAGACATTACCATGACCATGAATTGGAAACCTCAACTTACCAAGATGACAGATAAGCTTTCTAAGAAACTAGACAAGCTCTCGAGCTCTTATGCTACTCCTAGACAAACAATGGACATGATCCGAACAGCCATTATACCAAGCATTGCGTATGCGTTCCCGGTCACACCCTGCTCTGAGAATGACCTTGCAGCCTGGGATAGGATGACCTTAAACGTTGTCAAACAAAATTACAAACTGCCACTGAGCACAGGCACAGCCATCCTGCGGGAGGACAAAGCCAATTTTGGACTTGGCTGCCCATCTATTGCCGTAGAGTATAACGCCAGATGTGCGGCAGCACTCACCACAAGCCTCAGCAATGAAGAGAGACATGGCCGGATTACCAAGGCACTCTTGGAATCCCAACTACAAAAAATAAAAGACTACATTAGCAGCATTGATCCATCACACCAGAACCCCCACTTTCTCACAAAGCAACTGAACCATATGCTCCGAGTTAGACAATACCTCTGCATCCACAACAGTGACCTTGATGTTACCTTCCAAGGAACACCCTACCTCTCACCTAGCATCCTGTCTGTCTTTAATGCACTCTCAACACCGGTGCAACCCTCCCTAAAAAGCCTAGCCTGCCACTGCCTGTACCCCCTCATGGAAATAGGCGTGACAAGACTCTTTCCACTGCTCAATGACAGTCTCACCCACATCATTGATGGAAATAAACTCACATCCCTGCTTGGCCAAAAAGTGAAGACTAGACACATCGTTGCTCTCAACAAGCTATCACATGTACTCAACTCCCACAATTTAACTACAGACCTAATTAACACTCTCATCAAGAGCCAAGACAGCTCGCCCAACAAACCCCTCGAGTCACGCTACATCAACAATAAGGTGTATGAAGAGATGATTCAGACTGAGTACACCCCCACAGGGTGGGACTGGTCAAAATCTTACCCTGAACACGCACCCCAGCATATGGAGGTGGACAGACCTGAGGATCCCCCTAACCTACAGACTAATAGCCAGAACTTACCCCGAGAAATAGAAGTCCCAAACCAAGACCACCATCCTTCTAGCACTCAGTCTAATACGCAGAAAGAACCTGATCATACAGGACGCACCCGCAAGAGGAAAAATCCTCACGCAAACAGGCCACAACCAAATCTACATGGCACACCCCCCAACCAGGATCTTTCACCTACCCCCACCCAGGCCATACCAAGCCAGACCAAGAGGACCAGGCACAGCCAAAACCCAACACACATTCTAAAATACCATTCGGCACCTATCCTTACTCCACCACTCTTACCACCCACCATACCAAGCACTGATACTGCTAACTGGCTGTGGAACTACAAGCAAAACAAAGCCAATGAAATAGGCACAATGCGTGCAAGCAACACAATCTTCCGCTATGATCACGTGATACAGAGCATCCTGGATTGGCAGCACCTGCGTAAGCACATACGTTCCCCACAACGTATCCAACAAAGTCAGTACAAAGTCCAATGGCACCCTGTCACGATTGAGAAATGGGCCCTACCCATTTTCCTCAATGAAGGGCTGAAAGTGAACGACATAACCCACATTCCCAGAAGGCTGGCAGAAGACCCATGTTGCCAACTTTGTTGGAGCCCAGTAAGCAAAGAGCACACGTACGAATCCCAATGCTACGATGACATGCCCACTTGTGATACATGCCACCGTACTTACCACTGGGAATGCCTCATAAAAGTCAAAGTATGCTCTCAACAAGACCGGAGGCTGAGCGAATCTCAGGGACACTGGGATTGCCCTGCTTGTGCTCCATTGCCCCGAGCTGAAAAACAAGCAAGGAACAACTTCTCTGAAGAACAGGAGATGATCCATGTCACATGGCATCCCAGATGGGAAACGGCTGAAATGCTGCAAAAGCATCCTGACCTCTGGACCCATGTAGAAGCCTTTGAGAAGGAAAAGCTAGAACAACCACCAGATCCCCAAGACAATAGTGTTGGTCTTGATAACCTCGCCAACCAAGGATTTGATGGCAACCTCCAGAACTATCTCCAAACCTCATGGCTATCAACCAATGGCCGTGCCATTCGCAAAAATGCTAACTTTGACTTCCTGCCCACCAACCCTCAAACAGACATCCTGCCAACATGGCAGTGTGAGATAATTGTCAGGCCTGTTGACCTCATGACAGAAACCCAAAAGATTGACCTAAGTAATGAGATCAGCATACCAGTGGAAATACCCTCTTTTTCCACATATGAGGCTGCCTGTGTATACAACACTATCGGCAAATGCGTGGGCATGCTCACTACGGAAAGACTCTCAACCCTCACTGAAGCTTATAAAGCAGCCCAACAAGCAGGCCTACACAGTACAATCCAGCCACCAGTCCAAGACATGACGACTGAAATCATGGGCCTACTCCAACGACAGAAATCCAAGAACAAAGACTTACTTGCCAAGAGCAAAAAGGTTTACACTTCTAATACGCTGATCACACCTCCCCACATACGTTCAGCCTTACAAAAGTACTGCATGGTCTCCACGGAAAGGTACTCAAACCCTCTTGACTTTGACCCCTCCTACAAGAAGTACTTCAGCGCCAACCCTCGTGACCAGATCTTTGGAGCTTGCACGGATGCCCTCTCAGTGCGCTATTCCGGTTACTCCTTCTGTCACCCCCCTCACAACGATGACACCATGACTCAACTCCTGCGCCACGCGCTCCACTCCTCCATTCAAACCGATTTGCCGGTTGCCACCTTCATACTCCTACCCCACTGGAGAGGCTCCAGCGGCAATGCCTACATGAATTGGCTAAACAACCACCCAGGATACATCAAAGTGCTTGCCAAATTCCCTGCAAGACACATCAATTTTGAACCCCCCCAGTACTGGTTCAACACCATACCCAACCCCACTCATCCTACATACCCCACACAACTCATTGTTGTCTGGAACACACAAGCAAGGGAGACCCTACAAAGTGCCAATGAGCGCTGGTTTGAAGAGCTTCAGCACAACGTCCCAGCCCTATGGTTACCTCTTGCTCGTCCTGCCCCCCCTAGGAACCTGAGCTCCAACCAACGACTAATATCAAACAAATGGAGAAAAAAGTTTCTATCCCTTCCCCTCGAGGTGTCCCTGGAATGCTCACACAAGCACACACAAGCAGTAGTAGATCACCACCACACACAAAAGACCACATTCACACCCAAAATTCAGTGTTGGGAAGACATCACTTACACTGATGGTAGCGTCATGAAAACCAAGAATGATTCCCCCCCTCTGGTTGGCTCAGGCGTCTACAAACCTAACAAAGAGGGCGACCACCCCTCACCACAAATACAACTGTACATCAAACCCAATGGCCGTGGCCCAACTAACACAATCAACAGAGCAGAACTGGCTGGCATCCTTGTTGCACTCCAACAGGGCCACACAAACATAGCCACTGACAGTGCATCCTGTCTGTCCCAAATCTACAGGCAGGTTCTCAATCCAATGCGCATGCGGACCCACCTGCATGCAGAGCTCATTCAAGCTATTTCAACCATCATAGAGCACTCACCACACCAGCTCAACTTCTATAAAGTTAAAGCCCACTCTGGCGTGATTGGCAATGAGGGAGCTGATGCTTGCGCACAAACTGCGGCTCTTATGGATAACACAGATATCTCATTGCCTGAAGCCAAGGACCCCTTCCACAACTCCTTTTGGTTATCCATCAAACCTCCCCGAGGGCACTCCCATACTGCCACACCCCTTTACCTCACCAACTTGAAAGATAAGCTCAAAACACACATGCATAACAAACACAAACTTGGCTCTGCTGATACGTCCAGTTGCTATTACACAAGCTGGCAGCAACTCACACAACCCCCACCTCATAATAGCAATACCAGCACAGGCTTACTTAAGCCATCCCCTAAACTTGCTAACCAAAAAATTAGCAATTCCTTTTGGAGCAACCCCAAGGTTACCCTTAAACAACAAATAAACCTCCTCAAGTACCGCACTGGCACAATCTACACCCAAAAACACGCTGTCAGGTTCAATCACACATCTGGGCCCGCCAACTGCCGACTATGCGGCAAGTTGGACAGCATCAATCACATTGTCCTAGGATGCTCACACCCAACATGCCAAGGGATGTTCATAAACAGACACAACACTGCCCTCAGTCTCTGTTGCGAAGCCCTCAGCAAAGGTGCACATGGCTCATTCCTTGTTGCAATGGATGCTTGCTGTAGGGAAAAGCTCCAAGAACAAGGCATTGAAGTCCCTGAAAACATCTCCAGAGAAATTCCTGACTGGGCTTTTCCCAATGGTGCTGGCCCCTCTGCCCGACACCAAAGCCGACCTGATGCTGTCTTTGTGCGCTCTATCCCAGGGAGAGCAACCCATCTCGACCCTAAAAGGATACCTGCTCAAGATAGGGATATCCACCTTGTGGAATTTAAATTTTGCCCTGATATTAACCCCTTACCCAGCCTACGCACAGCTGCTGACCAGCATGCTGGTACCATATCCAGACTTCGCACCCGTAGTCTCAGAAACCCAAACAGAAATAATAAGGTGACATTGCACACCATTTTACTTGGTGTAGCAGGTACTATCTATAATGACTACACCATCACTCCTCTGGTTGAGCTGGGTCTTACCAGACATAACGCAGAAAAATTAGCCTCTCAATTAAGTTGCCATGCACTCCAATCACTAACAAAAATAATAAACACCAGGCACTCTTTATACTTGCAGGGTTCTTTGGGCAGGGGCGGCACTGGGAGTGAGACAGGTCAGAGCAGGAGGAGGAGAGTCCACGCCCGCAGGCGCATGGCTGACAGCAACCCACCAGACCCGCATTAGTTGCTCTCCTTTGGTTCATAGCTTGGTTTAGGCTGGGCCTGTGAACCTCCTCGGTGAGGCCCTAGCTAGCTTGCTAGTTAGGGGACCTTTCCTTAATGCACGCAGCCAGACCTGGCCTGCGTAGTCTTTTCTTTTCTTTTCTTTTCCAGCCTTTCCTCCTCAAAGGCTTGCACATGGGTATGCAGATCTGGATGCATTGATAACATATCAGCAGCTTCCCATTTGGGATGCCATTCCACATGGATCATTTCACAATCTTCAGAGAAGTTTATCCTTTCCGCTTTTTGGGAGTCTGACAGAGGGGCGCACGCAGGGCAGTCCCAGTGCTCATTTGGTTTGCTCAGTGCCCGGTCATTTTGGGAGCATGCTTTGACATCTATGAGGCAGCCCCAATGGTAAGTGCGGTTGCAGGTATCAAAGGTGGGCATATCGTCGTAGCATTGAGATTCATGGGTGTGTTCTTTGCTCACAGGGCCCCAGCAGAGTTGGCAGCACGGGTCCTCTTTAATCCTTCTTGGTACATGCTTTAAATAGGCTACTGTCAGCCCATCATTTTGGAAAAAGGGTAAGGCCCACTTTTCGATTGTTACAGGGTGCCGCAAACCTCTGCTAGCTCACACCAAGGGAAGATGGATGTTCTTCTTTATGCAATTGGTGCTCATGCGGACAAATTCAAGATGAGATCCTTGTCCTTCTCATGTGAAAGAAAGAAAGAAAAGAAAAGTCTACGCCAGCCAAGAGGCTGCGTGCATTAAGGAAAGGTTCCCTGACTAGCAAGCTAGAAAGGGTCTCACCAAAGGGTCCTCAAGCCTAAACTAGACTAAGCTAGCCTAGGAGAAAGCCAGAAACAAGAGCTAATGAGGATCTGGAGGGTTGGCTGCCATGCTCCTGGACGCCCGGACTCTTCTTCTCCTGCTCTCCTCTGCCGCGCGACCAGCAAACCCTCCCCCAGAAGTCCCCTGGAAATGAAGTGCATGTCTGGTGTTAATAATAGTTGTTAATCTTTAAAAAACATGGCAACTCAGCTTGGATGCTAATGATTTAGCCTTCTGCCTGGTTAAACCCAAGTCGATAAGAGGTTGAATGGTGTAGTCGTTATAAATATTTGAAAAAGAACGATAAATAGGGTTGGCCAGATCCGTAGAAGGTCTAAGACGGCGTATAATATACGGGACGTATAAGACGACCCATATAAGTGGAAGTGACCTCCGTATTCGTATCCGTGTAAGCGTCTAATACGGCAAAATCCCGTATGTGCCTTAGAAAGGGGCCCTTCGAAGGGACCCTTCGACAAAACATCGAGTGCGAAATTTGATACCCCCAAATAGCAAACAAAGTTGTTTTAATGATTGCAAGATTTAAAATGCTTCGAAGTATATGGGGCCATGCCTCAGGTGCCCCTACACCACGAAGGGGTGCTCAGGCAAGAGGTACTCAGGCAAAGGATGGTGGATCAGCACAGGGCACACCAACAGGGAACACAGCTGCAGAAGATGCTGGCACAGGTAGTCCAGCAGGAGGAGGTGCAAGTGAGAGGGAGGGCTCTGCAGTGAGGAGCAGCACAGCAGGGGGCACAGCAGGGGGCACTGCTGAAGGGGCACCAGCAGCAGCAGCAGCGCCAGCAGCGCCAGCAGTACCAGCACCAGTAGCAGCTGAGGAAGAGGCAGGCATGGAGGTTGATGCAGAGGGTAAGAAGGACGGGCCGTCATCTGGGATGCAGAGAAATCCAAGTACAGGGCAGAAGGGGTGGGTGACGCAGCTCTGCGTGTGATGCGTCTGTTCAAGTCCACGGGCAAGGCAGATTACTGGAAGGACTTTCAGCCTGTCATAGCCGAGAAGGGGGGAGTGAGGCAGTGTTGGCTGCGGTGCATCAAGGAGGGAGGGGTTTGTAGCGCGTTGCTCAGCCCTTTGAACCCAAACAGGTCAGCAAAGGACCACTTCACGGTCAAGGCATGCAAAGGGGTGCGCCAAGCAGAGGGGCAGTCAGTGCTAGCCAAGAGGGCACTGAGGAGCAGCCAAGCAGCCAGCAGCAGCAGCAAGCAGGGGCACAAGATGACGGGAGCGTGCAGCTAGCGCCTGCTGAGTACCGTCGCAAGTTCCGGATGCTGCACATGCACCACAAGTTCCCGCTCGTGTCAGCTGCAGCTGCAAGGCTGCTGTCAGCCCATGTCACCAGCTGTGCCTCGGAGCGCAACTGGTCTCTGTTTGGCAACATCTTCTCCAAGACAAAGAGTCGCCTAGCCCTGGCGCGGGCCAAGAAGATTGCCTTCATTCGCAGCAATACCAGCAAGGGTGTCAAGGGAGAAGATGAGGAGATCATGCTCTCGGTTGTTGATGTGCTAGATGAGGAGGAGGAGGGAGAGGAGGGGGAGGCAGAGGAGGATGAGTGATGGGGGAAAGGTGTGGGAAGAAATGCGGGTTTTGAGCCTTATTAAAGTATTGGCATGCTGGGTAGTTGCAGCTTCCAGAGTGGATAAAGGGTTGGTATCAGGGCAGAATTTGAATTCAACAAAATGAATGTCCCTATCTTGAGGAGGGATTTTGGTAGGATCAAGGTGGTGAGATCGACCTGGGATAGAGCGCACAAAGGCAGCATCAGGGCGACTTTGGTGTCGGGCAGAGGAGCCAGTACCATCAGGGAAAACCCAGTCCGGAATTGTTCGCGAGATAGTTTCAGGAACTTCTATTCCCTGCTCCAGGAGTCTCTCATTTCGGCAGGCATCCATAACAATAAGGGACGAGCCAAATTTGCCTTTACTTAGGGCTTTGACACAGAAGCTAAGGCCAACATGATGCCTTCTTATGTGTAGGTATGAGGGGGTATGTGCTCTAAGACTTCCGTACTTTGAGCTAAATTCAGACTTTACCTGGTAATTTTTCTCTTGCACAACCTTTCTTGCGGCAACAATTGTGGGGCCATACACAGTACAGCATTTTGGAAGCTACACATGGCTGATGATTGCTGCCAGTCATGGAGTTACACAAGGTGTTTCTTGGTGCTGTTGGGCTGCTTCATGCCCACTGCGTGAAGGTCGAGTCCTGTAAATGGTTGGGTGGTTCAAACATTTGTGATAAGTGTGGATGTGCTGAGGTCCAGGACGAGAAACATGTTCTTTTGTATTGTAATTGCTGTGAGTTCTGTGAGCTGCGCAGAAATTACAAGGACCTTTTCATTGATCTTTTAAAACCATTACATACTTTTGCCCAGCTTCCAAACACTGATTTTATTCCTTTCTTGGCGAGCTTTCACAATTTGATTGATTTCGAGGTCAATGCTTTCTTAAATCAAGACTCGTACAGATTTTCAAAATTATTGTCTGAACTGGTTTCAATCTTTGATGCTGGATGAGAATGTTTCACCAGCAGCCGATCAGCCAGATTCTCGGGCTGTAGGCCAACCCCCTTGTAACCCCTTAAATGTGCCACTGAGCACCAATAGATATCGAATTTACATTGTCCCTTCATTATCTTTTTCTAACAGATTGCTGACCCCTTGAATCTGTTGCTTTGGTAGCAAACCCTTGAGATTGCTTCGCCATGCTAATTAGTTCCTGCATTGATATTTTTGCTTCTTTCCCTGGAAAAGTAACATTCTATTTGTTTGCGCTTCTTTAGAGCAAAAGGGACCAAAAAATGGCTAACATTTGCTAACATTTGTATAGTCATTTGCTAACATTTGTATAGTCCCTATGTAGACCATGTGGACCCAAAAACACATGTCTAGGCAAACTCCATTCGTCCAAGAACAGGCAAGCAGTTGGGGGCATCTTGGATTCATTCATTTGCATTGCAATCTTATCATCCAGCATTTACTTGGTGAACTTCCAAGACAGGCATTGCAAGCACGCCTTACGGCGCTCAATTGACAGCACTCGGCAGAAACAGATGTACGTATCTCTCCTAGCTCTGTTCACATGGGTTGAGTTCATTCACTGCTGTGATCAAAGGAAAGAACGTCCTGGCCTGAAAACTCCCATGGGCCGTGTTTCTGGAACACACCCATGCTTGTGCTCATGCACCGAGAGTCAAGCCTTCGTGGAAGGGACAGGGTCAGGAACGGGCTCAGTCTCCCACTTCTTCCACTGCGTGCATGTGTGTGTGTGTGTGTGTGTGTGTGCACGCGCGCTCATATGCCAGAGGTTCTGTGCGCTAACAAGCATGTGTGCACTTTGCATGTGCATGCTTGTGCCCTTGCAAAACACGCAGGCAAATACTATGTGCATCCAACTTCTTTTAGCCCCCCAGTGCATCCACAGACCCCGAAAATGAGCTTCCTACTGGAGCAAAACACCTCAAAGCTAGGAACACATGTACGTGAGTGCACAAGCATACTCCAAGCTAGCAAGCTGGGGACCCAAAGATTCTTGATCAATCCTCTGTCCAGCATCTTCCTCGCTGCATCTCAATCATTGAGCCCTCTCGTCTTCTCACCGGGACAGTCACAAACTGCGACAAGGTGCAAGGAGTAACAAAAAATTAGAGGCTCCATTATCATATTTGCTCAAGGATATGTGCGATCAGGCACTTGAAATAGGAATGGTTTAAATTAGCAAGGGGCAAATACATCCTCCAAATTAGACATTCCCAAGTGCAGAAAGTCATGAGGATTGGATAGATCCCTCTGGATCTTGAAACATTTATCTTGACAAGCGCACTTCTGCGCTTGCAAACCTTCTTAAAACAACACTCCTTTTACATACACACACGAAACACATGCCCAGTTCCCCATCTGAAGCCAACTCACCCGCTTGCCGTTTTCCAAAGAGTCTAGAGCCGCCTGCAAGGCATAAGGGCAGGAACCATTTGAGGCATAGCTCTCAGGCACTTGTCAGACTTTCCATAATCATAATTGATGGATGATGATGAATGATGAGCATGTTAGGTGATTTGTTTCAGCGCGCATATGCACCCTGCCAGACATGTGGAGAAGTATGCCTTCAAAGAAATGTATTGAAATCATTATGACAGCCAAAAACACACCCTGAATATCATTTTGATCCAACATTGGGCAGAAGAGAGCAAGGACTTAGAAGCAATCAGGTAACCCGGCTTCATCTTTTTTCTCCCTGACCAAATTCAGAACTCCTTGCCTTCATCTACCATGCAACGATCTCGCCTCACATCTGGAGGTCCAAAATAGTAGGCAGCCTTCTCGAAGGGTTTTGCCAAAACATAACTGAACTCTGTTTGATAGCAGCTGATGTGCTTAGTACCGCTCAGGGGGATCAACGCATTTGGTTCCTGCCTTCCAGCTTTGGCGCCTCATCATTGTTAAAAAAGGAAATTGTGTCAAAGAAAAATTTCCTGAAGCATTGGGGCACTCAAGGCACCAATTGGGTGGGATCCAAAGATCCAACCCACCATCTGCTCGTCGGTCAGCTTGTAGTCCATCATGCCCCACAGGTTCTCCTTCAGGCGAGAGGCAGTGCCGGTCTTCACCAGGACAGGCACGCCGCGCTGGACGCTCCACTTCACCAGGATCTGCACATCCGTCGGTATGCACACTTAACTGAAGATAACTGGTACCGGAAACCTGCTCGCTGCAAAAACCACAGCATTGTCAGTTACTGCATCACTCCCAACACAGCCATGCACCATTTGGCTTGCATGCCAGGCCACTGGCTGCCACATGTGGCAATTTCGGCACGTAGGGCGCACCTGGCCGTTGGTCTTGCCGGCCTCCTGAGCAACCTTGGTGACGGTGGGGTGGGGCAGCAGGTCGTTGGGGAGGTAAGCGTTGGGGCCGCCGAGGGGACCGTATGCCAGGCAGGTCACTCCCTGTGCAGAGCAAGCGCAGAGCTAAACATGAATGAAACAAACGAGAGCCAGCT
This sequence comes from Dunaliella primolecta, assembly GCA_914767535.2. Lineage (NCBI taxonomy): Eukaryota > Viridiplantae > Chlorophyta > Chlorophyceae > Chlamydomonadales > Dunaliellaceae > Dunaliella > Dunaliella primolecta. The sequence goes on along the minus strand of OU611751.1, from coordinate 3,748,182 downwards.
CTGGTTTGCTCTGTGTTGGTGCGCCGGAAACGCTCGTGTGAAAACATGAAGTGAGCGCTTGCTGAGTGCCAGGTGGAGGAGTCTTTCTTTCGAAAAGGGAACACTGTGTTCCTCCTTGCAAAGATAATCAAGCTGTGACAAGCAGCTGGCACCTGAACGAGGTTTGAAGCATCAAGTGCAAGTCCAGCTTTACGAGGTTGGAACAGTGAGTGCTGCATCCCAGTCACGGAAGCTAATCACTCTTGAGCAATGTTCCACACCCGACAAAGGTGGGGATAAGCCTCTCAGGCATTCAAACAGGCACCTAAACCAAACTCACCATGCTCGCGCACCAAGCCACAAACTTCTTCTGTGCCAGGAAGGGGTGTAGCTCAATCTCGTTGATGGTAGGCTTGATCCTGGCAATATTGCAGATGTGGGTCACCTGGAGAGGAAAGACAGGGGACACGCTTACTTTGGAACGAAGCAAGGCTATAAATGCTTTCTCAAACCTATCTATGATTCGTCCCTGCTACACATGGTAGGTAGTGTGCTACAAAGCACAGAGGCTAGCAAGACATCTTGGACAGGTCAGTGCATCAAAGGCTTTGATTGCAGGGTCATCATTGTGCAAGTCTGCCAAAACAAGAAGGCGAACACCTCCTTGTGGCTTGAGACAGACAAGCCAAAGCATCAGGGTTCTCATTGAAGGGGGCATCATTGTGCAAGTTTGCCAGAAAAAGCGCACACACCTCCTTGTGGCTGAAGTTGGACAGGCCAATGCATCGCACCAGACCATCGTCCACCAGCTTCTCCATGGCGCGCCTGTATGCAGGTAAGAAGCAAAATTTGACTGATGAAAGTTTGCGTGCAACAGCAGTCATTCCCATCCTTGGTGTTTAGAACGCAGAAAGCAAGACGAGGAAGCACGTCGTTTTCAGCAGGAGGGGGGGAGCAACAAAACAGGTGTTATGAAAAGCACGTTCTTATGATCCTCAATCCTTGGTACGTGGCAAGCAAGACATGGAGCAAGTTGTTTTCAAGAGGAGGGGGGAACAGAGAAACTGCTGACATGCAAAGGAAACATACACATGCAGGCAAGCAAGTACACTTATGCTTGGGCATCCCACCAGGTCTGCTCGTGGGTGACCTCATCATCAAACACGACGCATCCAGGGGGCTTCTCGCCCTCTGCTGGGCACACGTCACCATGGAAGGAGCTGCCTGATCCAGGCTTGAAGGCATTGGGCCAGTGCTGCAAGGAGGGCAAGCAAGCAGAAGCAGCGTCAGGTTATTGTCAAAAGGGCAGCATGCCTGGGGCACCGGGCACCTACATGCGGCTAACCCCTAAGCACCAAAAGACCCATATCTGACTGACAAATAGGACAAGAACGGCAAGGATAAGACATCTCAGCAACATGCCGCATAAGCTTGGAAAACAATCTCTGGAATTGCAATCAATTCTCTAAGCTGAGGCAGATCATGCGAGTTTAAAGAATATGCCCCATCCTCACCAGCAGCAGCAGGTCCAGGTACTTGGTCCCTAGCTCAGCAATGCTCTTCTCCGCTGACTTGCGCAGCAGCTCTGGCCGGTGCTCATCATTAAAAATCTGCAGAACGAGCACAGGGGTGTCCGCAGGTATTGGTTGGCGAGGAGGCGCAGGCTGCCATCTGTGTGCATGCATGTACGCATGGCGTTGAAAGGCATGGGTGGCAGCAACGACAGCAATCCTGCAGTTTCTCAGTAGAGATGGCTGGCCTCTGTATCACCTTCCTGAGACAACCCCGATGCTAGGGGTAACCACTGTTTGTGAAGAATGCCATGGGATTGCTATGAGCATTTTCTGCAGTACCTTGCTGGTCACAAACAGGTCCTCGCGCTTGTTCTTGCTGGGGTCTGCAGCAATCCAGCTGGCAATGCCCCTGCCGACGAGCTCCTGGTTGCCATACAGGGAGGCACAGTCTAAGTGGCGGTAGCCCACCTCCAAAGCTTGCCTGCATGTAAGTGCATGAGGGTGCATGATAAATATAAGGGGAGTGTGTAGCCCAAAGGCACATGACCAGCCTGCACTAAGGCAATGGACGAATGAGTGGAACCCACTCATTCCAAATCCTAGCTCAATCCACACATCCTGTCCTGAAGCACTTTTGCAGTCTTTTAACCACCACCAATCAAATACAAGAGAGTAGCTCCTGCCCAGCTCTTTGCAGCAACCGTGACAAGCTGTCCGCTTGTACGCATGTGTCCAAGCCACTGAGGATGAACGAATGAGTAGGCAGAGGGCAGTGTCCCTCACTCCTCAAAGGTTGGTTCCTCCTGTCACGCACCCATGCAAAATGACACTACCCATTTTGTGCGTACTTACCTCCAGCCAACCACGAGGAGCATGACATGAATGACGTGACCAACACACATGAGGTCGAAGACGCAACTGCCTCATTTGAGGTTTATGTGCCTGTGCATTGGATGGGCTGAAGCATGCAATCAAAGAGATGCTAGCCACCTGGTGACTTGAACATGGTTGATGAAAGAGATTGGCCATGATTAAGCCTGAAGTTGGCATGCATTGCATGATCCCCTTGCATCAGCCCAATTATGATCAACCCAGCCATCATAATGCCACAACCGCAAAATGGAAGTTCCAACACCATTGGGGTCTCAAGGTGGGACATGATGAAAATCACAGCTGACACCCACTTGACCATGTCTGCATCTTGCAGCTGGAAGGTGCCGTAGCCAATCAAGGGCATGAGCACGCCGTTGGACAGCCTCACGTAGTCAGGCTCATTGGTGTTGCCGGTCTTCACGGGCTGGGGCTTGTCACCCTGCATCATCACCAAGCGAGTGGGGGGTGGGGTGATGAGAGGGATTACCCCCCAGTGTGAAGTTCAAGCTAACTTCGATCAGCTTGCGCAGCTCTGTGTAGGCAACCAAGTGCAAGAGGTTGAGCATACACACATGCATCCTCACAGATCCTCACAAGGACCTGGAGTGCCAACAGAGCACCACACGTGGAAAGTCATCAGGAGACCACGCGCAACTGCTGAGCATATTCTGGATCTGCCAGCAAGCACAGGTCTCAAGGGTGAGGGTCTGCAGACTTATCATGCGTGCACACCCATCCTCTGTGCACCAGCGCATACATGAACCACACAATCGTGTGTTGCAGGAGCAGGTTGGAAAATGGATGGGCCGATTACAACAAGGGGACCCTCGTACACCTCAGCACGTTCGGAACCACAAGTACCGACGCAAATGCAGGCCATCCCACACCCTTCAGAGCACTTCCACACGACCCGCACCTGCTGCACCTGCACATTGGCGGTAGACATGTCTCTCTTCGAGTGTTGGTCGAGCCAAGCCTGCCAACTCGCGGAAAGTGATGCCCTGCTGTTGCGAAACAATTGAGTTTTCAATGCTGAGACGAGCATTAATTTGTGAAAGGTGTAGCCTATCACAATTTAACCGCGGGCGAGGCGCTGAACACCCCATTTCGCCCCAGATTACTTCTCAGGAATGGCCTGATTTCTGTGTAGGAACCTACCTCCAAATTGTGGGGGTTTCTGCTCCCGCGTCGATCCAGGCACACGTCGAGTCGCTCATGTGTGGATAGCTTATGGATCAACTAGAGCATGATTTATTGCTAAGAAAAGAAATTTCCCAGCATACCACGGTATCACGAGGCACTTTTCCGCTTGGGGCAGCACTCTTTGTTAGAAATGTAGAGTCGTTCACGGTAGCGACTGTGCTGCCATTGTGTGAGAACTTGTATTGGCAACGAAAGTGATGTGGCTTTTAGCACAAGCAGGCCCGCAAATTTCTGACAGAATTCACCCCTTCGAAGGGGTGATCATTTGCCCTTTTCTTGGCTGGTTGTAGATGGATCAGGCAATTTGCATCTGAGTGACAATCGAAGGGCAGGCCACATACCATGCCCTGGCTGACTAAAGCATATATGCTCCCCCTGCTAGCAGTATGCTTGCCAAATAGGGAAAAGAAAAGAAAAGAAAAAGAAAAGACTCCGCAAGCCAGGTCCAGCTGCATGCATTAAGGAAAGGTCCCCTAACTAGCTAGTTATAGCTAGTTATAGCAAGCTAGCTGTCAGCCATGCGCCTGCGGGCATAGAATCTCCTCCTCCTGCTCTGAACTGCCTCGCCCCCAGTGACGCCCCTGCCAGAAGAACCCTGCAACTTGAAGTAAAATGAGTGCCTGGTGTTTATTATTTTTGTTAATGATTGGAGTGCATGGCAACTCAGTTGAGAGGCTAATTTTTCTGCGTTATGTCTGGTAAGACCCAGCTCAACCAGAGCTCAAATAAGGCACTAGCTAGATCTATGAATATGAAAGAAGGAATTGAAATGGACTGTCCTTTGCAAATTGTTCCTGCACCTGTGCTTACTGAATCCTTGGAGTAAAGCGTACCACTCCTAATTGGTCTGTGGGAATGTGGTTATGAACCTATAGGTCCGTGCAGGAGCTCCTAACTCGAGTTAGGTTCTACAATGCTTTACTGCGCAGCAACAGCTTATTATGCTCAGTAAAGTTCTGCAAGCTAACGTTGATATGAGTAGCATCTCTTGTAAATATTGGACCTCAGAGTTTTTGGCTGCATGCATGGGCTTAGACAGGTGCAACACGTACACTCATTGCGTTTGTTCCAGGCAGTCTTAGTCATGAAAGAAATTGTTGTTTTGAGAAAGAGGCTGCAAGGTGCGTGGAATGCTGATGCCTTGGCAGAGCATAGTGAGCACACAAACAGATTAGCTAATTATCATCATTGGGTGGCACTTCCTTTAAAACCTTTGTCTATTCGCGGCGCGTCCTTTCCTGTCCCTAGGCCTTTGCATCTAGACTCAGGCAAGCACATGTTGAGGAACATAGCGCGCTTTTGTTTACATGCACACACTGTGCAAAGTGGCGGCCACTTTGAGATTTGGGATTTCACTCTGGCAAGAGCATACACCTAAAAGTGCCAGGTGTGACCAAGGAGGACTCCAAGACGAGAAGCGTGCCATTTTCCTTTGTTCGTGCATTCCTATTTGTTCTCTTAGAGGGACTTTTGCACGTCTGTTCTCTGACTTCCTCTCTACTCACAGAACTTTCCTGGACGAGTTAGGCACATTTTAAAACTTATGTTCTCCCTGACCTCCCCCCGTCAAGCCAAAGATATGATTCGCATTGCTATCAGTCCGAGTCTTGCCTACGCCTTAGCAATTACTTCATGCACCCCAGCAGACCTTATCATCTGGATCACAAAATGATTGACATAACCATAAAACATAAACACAACCTCTCAAACAGCACAGCAGCAGCAATGATACGAGAGGATGTGAACGACTTTGGACTAGGGCGCCCCTCAATCTGCGTTGAATACCACAGATGCATAGCCTCCGCGCTCACATCCAGCCTGGAGGACCCCTCAGCCAGACATAGCACAGTCAGCCTTAATCTCCTTACCAATCAAATAGCACACCTGAACAACCTGTCTGTGGGCTTCCTCAACAAAAGTTAAGGAACCGGCCACCGTATGAAACGATAATTAAACTACTGCATGCAGGCCCGTCATCTGGTCAGTATCCACCTTAGTGAGCTCCACCTCAGAAAAGAAGGGGAAAGCATGTTCCATCATATTCTTAAAATCATAACTAAAGCTCTGTCACTGCGCACCCCCCACCGCAACCTCTCCAACCTCATCACATATATTATACAACCCCTTATGGGCCTTCAAGGCCAAGTTGGTATCAATAGGACACACGACCTCACATCCCCCTGCAAAACCATGGTCATCACAGTAGCTCACCTCCAGGCAAAATACCCCAGGGTGAACATCAAATGTAAAATGGCACTCAATAGACTGGCAGCCCTCATCAACCTTCCATCCACTGAAGAGCTTAACACTGCTGTGATCCAAAAAAATCATCACCTGCAAAAATACTGAAGCCAGACTCCTTGTGGTTCACCGCCAAATCAACAACACCCAAATTGTGGCCTCATTGATACACACTTCAATGAAGCACTCAATCCTTCCACCAACATTGATGCTAACCCTCAATCCAGCAACAACCACCCAACACAGGCAGTACCAGCACCACCGCCTCCCTCCACAACTCACTTCAGGCATGAGGTCACTGGACGTCGCCTCCCACGGGCATCCAGTGTCAGATCTGGGCCAGCTCCTATAGCAAGCCCTCCCAGTACGAGCACAACACGTCTGATGTATACTGAAACACAAAACATCAACCATATTACACCAGCAACACAACTAGTTTGCCCCCAGACGGGGGAAATGACAAACGCTACAGCAACAGAACCCCGAAGCAAGCCACCCAGTAAAAGGACACGCTCTAGGCACAGAGCAAGCATTGCTTCTCCTATGCACTCAATCCACACTCCCACACAAGGCAATGCTCCGCCCTCCACCCAGAATGTCAACTCAGAAGCCAAGGATACTCTCATCACCCCATCTGGAGATGCTCCCTTCATCAGTGCTAAACTGCCCGGCTTACAAAGAGAATACCCCAAAGATGGGCCTCCCAGCAAGCGTAGACGCTCTGCAAAGTAGCAAGAATCTAGGCATGCGTTGCAGCGATGTAGCCAGGACTCCTCAGGACCTAGTGTCAATCAATGTAATACTCTACCTGAGACACTTCAAATCCGCCCTCAGAGGGGGGAAGTTATAGCAACAAGATCTATAGAGCCCAATAGCAAGCCTCCCAAGAAAAGAAAGCGCTCCAGATACAGAGCAAGCATCACTCCTCTTGTGTACCAAACTCAAAACCTCTTTCTAAACGCAACACACTCTAATGTACTGCCCCCCTCCCCTGATATGGATCAGAGGTTAGGGACGCTTTTAACACCCTGCTTGGAGATGCCCCCACCATCAGAGCTAACCTGCCTGGCCTACAAACAGAGCTCCCTGCAGATGGACATCCCAGCAAGCGCACACGCTCTACAAAAAGGCACAACTCCAAATCTATGCCCCAACAGTGTAGCCAGGGCATCTCAGGAAAGCAAAGGAGAGAAAAATCTACACCATCTCAGGAAGAAGCATCAACCATAACGACGTGGATTGTATCTATACAGAAACCGACCCCTTTTACACAGCAGCTACAAGCCAGAATGGCACGCCTTCCATCATGGTTCAATGATTTCCCTCACCGACCCTAACACCCAAACAGCCCAAGTACACTGATTGGTAGCCAGAAACCTAGGAAAACAGAGGAAGAAATTACTTGATACAGAGACAGAACTTCAGACCCCAACCATCAACCCTCTAGCTTCAAATTGTGATGGCGGTAGTATCTGGAAGCACAGAGAAACTTCTGTAAGAAGCTGGCTCAGGAGACCACAGCAAATCATGCCATCAACGCTGTCGACCACCATGACTTTCACATTACACGCAAATATGCATGGATAATCTGTGCATCCAAGAGAAAGGACATGAGCAATTACCCCCCACCCCAACAGAAGCAGTACCATACACACTACGGGCACATGAAAGAAAAAGAAAAACCACGTAGGCAGAAAAAACTCTCCCTACATCAATTAAGGAAGAGGAGACACATGACAATGAGAAGTGGGCCCTGCCTTTTTTCAAGAAAGCTGACTCACAACCAGCAAGCATCTGCACTGCTGCCGGCACTGACATTGAAGGCGCATGTTGCCAGATAGCAAGTACCCCGGAGGCCTGGAGACAAGAAACTTGGAGCCCCCCTACCTTGACATATATGTTTGTAATGTCTGCCAACATACTTATCACTGGAAGTGCTTGAGAGAACTTGGTTGCTACACTGATGAGTGAAGACAAGAGGCCCCAATAGCTGAAACCCGGGCTTGCCCTGCCTGTGCTGGCCCCAACAATGAAGACAAAGAAACTAATTCTAGAGAAGAGCTGCTAAAATCTGACTGGATAACATAAAAGGAGCCGGAAGAAACAAAAACAATCTGCCAACCTTCCACTGGCGCAGGCAAGAATTTGAAGCCCAGCAAAGCAAACCCAATCATTTTCTACCCACAGCAGACCTAACCCTCTCCAATTTAGAGAGACAAGGATTTTACAAATAAGACGCAAGGAACACCTGGAAGCAGAAATAATACACAAAACTTCGTAACAAGTTCTGTTAATACACCCCCCACCAATCCACAAACAGATATTAAACCCACAGGCTCATGCGGGTTTTGGATCCAGAAAATTGACCTTGCTAAACATAACCCCAAGCCATTCCCTAATCAGACTCCACCAGATACTGCAACCCATGCTCCCCCTTCTACTATTCCACCTTCCCTCATCCTCTCAGGAACCTACAGATCAATGGTAGCATGTGTCTACAATATGGACAGCAAATGCGTTGGGATGATGACGCCTCCTTGTTTTGATGTCCTCTACAATGCATTTCACAAAGCCAAAGCACTTGCCTACATATTAGCATCTGCCCCCCACCAACAAGCTTTGCAACTGAGCTAATGGGACTCCTTGCCCGCAAGACTAAATTGGAGAACAAATACAGAGCAAAAAGATCAAAGACTTCTTCTCACGGACGCTTCCACCTCACATCCACAATGCCCTCCAAAAATGGGCACACACCACCCAAGAGAAAATGGTCTCTCCCTTGGACTATAACACTCAATACCCACACTACAGGAGCTCTGACCCCCGTGAAATTCTTTTGGATGCCCACCACAATTCCCTCCCATCCAAATATTTGAGGATTTCCGTCTTTCACTGCTTAACCACATCTTTGCTACGAGCTTGAGGCCCTTCCATAAAGTAACCTTACCTATGACAATCCCCAATCCTGGCCCAGCCAGGAAATTGGTCTCCCTCAGCATTCCTGGGACCTACAAATTATTGCAGCATGGAATATAGCTGCACGAATCCACTTGGTTGTTCAAGAACAACCAAAACACTACCTGGCTCCGAATCTAGCCAGGGATATCTTAGAAGCCAAGTGGTTTGTCGAAAATGTGAACAACGACCCCATCCTTCATGCAAGGCACGCTGTTATGCCTGGAACAAGAAAATGTTTAAAACTTCCCTTGGACAACAATCAAATTACCAAGGCCCCCCATTAACCAGCCTCAGACATAACTGCCCCTAGTCAGTCCAATCTAGATTGCTCAAAGTTGGAGATTGGAGATTGGAAGTCCTGCGCCTACACAGACAGCAGCTGCCAGGTTTAGGACAGCAAGACAGTGATAGGGGCAGGCGTCTACCATCCTATGAGTGGCTCAAAGAATCTAGTCGAGTCTTATGGTGCTGGTATTACCAACACCGTAGGAAGAGCTGAATTGGCTGTAGTTGCTGCTACACTCACTCACAAATACACACACATTGCTGCGGACAGCCTCAGCTTGCTTCACCAACTCAGAAAGCGAATTCTGTAACCAGAGAAGCACAGGCATCATATACAAAGAGATGTTCTGGAGACAATCTCAAACCTTGCCCGCACCTCTCAAGGCCACAAGGGTTACAAGGGTTACAAGGGAAAAAAGGCCTCAGTCAAGACGTTTGACTGCTAGCCTGTTCATAAATACACATGAGGTCATGAAGAAAAAAAGGAAGTTTGTTGTTATCCTGGTTTAGAAAAATATTGATATCCTGGGAATTCACATGGTGAATGGTGCATAGACAGGGCATCCTGTGGGAGACGTGGAGGTGTAGGAAAGAGAAGTTGTGCTCAAAAAGTGAAGCATACTTTTGACGGAGAGAGCAGACCTGGGGATTGGAGCATCTGAACAACACATGTTTTTCATCTTGTATCTCAAGGCCACATGTTTCTCTATAATATCAAATCTAATGCTGGAATAGCTGGGAATGACTGCGCAGATAAAATTGCTAAGTATCAGGCTAGCCTCAAGAATAACAGCCCGACTGATACCGGAATCCCTAGCGCTGGCCCAGGCAGCAATCCCTTCTACAATTTTGCTTGGCTGGCTTGGGAAGAGGCAAGACCGAGTACACCTGAATCTTCCTCCCCCATTCCCAACCTGATGTACTTTCCAGACCTTGAGGATGCTTTGAAATCCCTGATGCATGCAAAACACAGGCTTCCCATATGCAGATTGCGAGACAGGCTACTACACTTATTACCAGAGTTTGCTACCTCATACAAATTAGGGCATGAGCAATGCCTTCTGGAACATACCCTGTATGATACAGGCTGTATCTCAACCCGATTGAAGCATTCAATCTTCCAATACTACCCATAAGTGGTGTGGGAATTCTGAGAGTGGTCCCAGAGGTGCTCCTTTTTGTATCCCCTCGTATCTGTTCAAGGATTTGGACAAGCATGTTTTGAGAAACATTAGCAGATTTAGATTGCGTGCTCATCACTTGAGAGTGGAGTCTGGTAAATGGCTTGGGGGTTCAAGTATCTGTGATAAGTGTGAGTGTGGGGAAGTCCAGGATGAAAAACATGTGCTTTTCTTTTGCAAATGTACTGAGGTGCGTGAGCTACGCACGAGATACAAGGACCTTTTTGAGGAGATGTTTAAGACTTTGCGTGTGTTTGCTCCGCCTTCAAACGCTGACTTTATTCCATTCTTGGCTTGCCATCATACTATCACTGATTCTGAAATCAATGCTTTCCTAAACCAAGACTCATACAGACTTCTTAGATTTGTGTCAGACTTGGTCTCAATTTTTGATACTGGTTGAGCTTGTTTCACCAGCTGCCATCAGCCAGAGTCTCGGGCTGTAGGCCACCATTGTAAACCCTTGTAAACCCTTCCAATACTACACAGGCACCCCTTACAATCAAAAACACGCAGTCCACTTCAAAAGATCCACTAGCCTTTTACGCCCCCCCCCAAGAATGTCACCATATGGATAGTGCTCTCCACGTTCTCTCAGGTTGCCAATGCCCTGTCATTCGTAACATAACTGAGCGTCACCATATTGCCAGCAGAATGATTTTGAGAGTCGTTAGTAAAGGCTCATATGGGTCAAACCTTGTGCATATGGATGTAGGCAGCGCAGCCCGTCTGGCCCAGCATAACCTGCACATCACTGAGCAAGTCTCTAATTGTATAGAATTTCCCTACCTCTTTGACCTCGAGGATGTCTTTCATTTCTTACAGAAGCACACTAAGGGGACTTATTGGTTTGCTTCCAAAGTCATCAATATTTTTTTCGTGTGGCTGACACAGTCCAGCAGGCCGAGCAGCCAAGCTACCTGGCTGAAGGTCTAATCCCATTGTAAACCTTGTGAACCTACACCGTGTAGTGACTGGCCCTAGTTATACTCTTCTTTAGTTGTGGGGAGTGTTATCACTGCCTACATAATTTTTTTTTAATTCATGGGACTCCTACTTGGCATCATCATTGACAGTGAGATGAATATAGCTGCCGGTTTTCCCTTAAAAGCAGCATTTTATGGCAAATGGCCAGCCGTCCCAAGGCAATGGGACCCCCCAGGAAGTAAGAAAAGGAGTGTTCACAATCATCAAATTCTAACTGCACCAATTCTTCCCCCACCCCATCTTTAGAAGAAAAAAAGGGGAAAGTACATAAGCAGTGAAAACTCCCCACATCAATTAAGAAAAAGGAGCCACGTTGGTTCTAAGACCGTATGACTCCCCACCACAAAGTTCAGACTGAGAGGAGCACGGCAGGCAGAGAAAGAAGACAGGTCCAGCAATGAGAAAGAGAGCAAGATGAGAGCTGAAAGACTGGAGTTCCAGGCATGCAACAGCAAGCAGGGTCAAGCACAGTCAGCCTGCCAACTAAGGAAAGCCATGCCCAGCAGCTTACTCTTGAGCACAACTTAAGTCTGACCTTCAACTAAACCCGAGATGCAGCTGCTGGCCACAAGCAGGAGCCTGTGAAACAGCCCTTTGAACACCCCGTGCTGCACTTGTGCACGCCAAGCTCGGCCCCCAGACCACAAGCATCACCCTCCACTTGCCTTATAACATCCATGCCTCTGCTCGATAAGACAGATCATGCGCGCGCATGATACAAGATCCTGATCACACACAAAAAATGTGACATGCATTCTCCGCAGCCAGTGTTACATCCCTTGCAGGTAGTGTTGCCTAGGGACCCACTCCCTGCAACTCTCGGAATCGGTGGATGAAGCCATCGGGATCATCCAGGGCCTTGGTAGCCCTCCAATATAATTGCCCTGCGCCCTTGCCACGGCTAGCCTGCACGTCAGGGCCAATCCCAGGTAGGAAAATGCCTTGAGAAAAGAAGCCGAGATGCTGCCTACTTATGTTTCTTCCACGACTGGCCAGGAAGCAGCATAGCAGCCTCTTGGCTTGCAAAGTGCTTGGCATGAGCTGCTGCTGTGCTGCAGAATGTGGAACACACCCCAGACAATGGTCCAAGAGGTGTTTGCATTGCACACCAGACGCGCATCTTGCTTCCGACAGAGTCCTTTGCGTGTGCTTGGCTTGCAACCGCTCAGAATGATGGCGAGGTGGCAGCTGCCCAGACCTCAGAGCACCTCAAGCATGCAGGCTCACCCTTATTCTGAGCATGCGTGTAACTGCCCCCCTAAGAAATCATACACATTTGAGGCAATTTCTGAGTCTTCTTTAGCACGTGTGCAGCTCCCCTAAGTCACCTTATTTTGCCTGGTGCAGCAGGCAAGCTCTTGATCTGAGCACCTGCACCTTAGTCACCTCAAATAGCGGGGCTGCACTATTTAAGGCGATTATTAAGGTGCCAATTTAGGGTGCACACTACCACTGAGCATGAGCGTCTTCAAAGCCACAGAGCACGTGCGTATGCATGCATCATGCACGCAGGGTAACTCTTAAGTTTGTGCGCCAGCAAATCTTTTATAAGAAAGAGTGAAGAAATCTGGCAATGATGGAGTTCATGATCAGGACTGCCGTCCCCCAAGTCACCTCAAATCGTGTGTACGCCAGCCACATGTCCGCGTCTTCTGCTCCATACGCATCCACAGCTGCCTCAAACAGCCGCTGCACGTAGCGCTCCCTCTCTTTGTACTTTTTGGTGCCTGCAGGGTTTGTGAGAACAAATTCAGATGTGCTGGTGAATGGGACAGGACCTCTCCCTGAGCCGATATCGCACAGCAAACCAAACCAAAACCGGTTTTGCCACCAAGCATGCACTAACCCACAAAGCACCTTGCAAAGCGCACCCATTACCTTTTGTGCACTCCTCAGCCTCAAGCTGCTGCTGCTCAAGCTCAATGGCCGTGCGGAAGAAGTCGCCGCCGGCAGCAGGCAAAGTCAACAGCCGGCTGGACAGTGCTCGTGCTGCAGAGGGGCCGTGCTCAAGGTGCAGGTGGCGCAGGAATGATCCAACCACAGACCCCATGCCTCCGTGCACCTGCAATTGTGGAGCAGGACGAGGATGCATGTAGCACGGCAAGGACTGTTCATCAAAAGAAGTTGAAGGACAAAATCTTTGTCGAGTACCGAGTATAAAATTGGCAGGGATGCTTGCCATGGTATATGCGCAGGCGTGTCAAATCACAGCGCAACTGCTGCCATGCAAGGATGCTTGGTGCGGGTGGCCTTTATGTTACCAACTGAGACCCGGGCTTTTGAATTTGGAGGATTGAAGGGTGCAGCCCAACGCATTGCATTCCCCTATCTCATGCAGCATTTCAGTTGTTGGCATCTTCTCCCCACATCCTCATGGAGCGAGCCTCTAAAATTCTGAGCCTGAGACATCCAAGATTCGATGATGGCCTAAGCAGGAAGAGTGCATGTCCTCCGATTCTTTGCCTGGCATAATGCCTGACAGCGCAGGAGCCTCAAGAAACACCTTTCATGACTAGGTTCGACCAATTCCACATACATATATATACGCCACATTCATATTGAAATTTCCCTGCCAAGAAGCTGATGTATACGGAGAATATGTACGGAATCGGCCAACCCTACTCATGACCCCTATGACACTCAATGAGCAACACAATTCACTTCAAGCAGCAGACGAGGAGCAGCTGCAAACAGCACGAGATGGTTTCATCCTCAAACCAAGGTCAGCAGCAGCTGAGCAGCCGCAAGCAGCGCACATATGGTTACTCTTACTGTGTCCCCTGTTTCAAGCGCTTGCTGTCACAACCCTTGCAACTCCACCAAAATCCTCAATGACAGAATCACACACCGGCCCCCGAGCTGAAGCAGCCAGCGTGCGCACGAGCAGCTCTTGCAGCCGTTGCAGGTCTTCACTTGGCTGTGGTTGCTGCTGCTTTTGTTGGAGCTGCTGGTGTTGGCCCAAGGCCTGCAGGGCTTGCTCCCACAGGGCAGCTGCACGCATCGGCAATGATGCTATAGATTTGCAGGAGCCACTTTGCAATGGTGCTTGATTTCCAGGAATGCCTGCATTTGCAGGGCTAGCTGGCACAGGGCAGCTGCATGCATTGATAGGGATGCTTGATCCGCAGGTGTTGATTTGCAGGGATGCTTGATTTGCAGGACATTTGAGTGGGCAGGGCAGCTGCATGCATTTGCAAAGGGGATGACAGGGAAAGAATTGTAGCAGTGAGGCTGTGGATCTCGCATCAGTGTCCTCGGTACTGGATGAGTGAATACTTTTGCATCCAGAGGGCCGGCCCACACTTCAGATACTTCAAACGAAACCCTGCGTGCTGTATGCCTGCATGAGCAGCCGGCGCAGCAGCCACATTAAAGGGGTGACACAACCCCCTCTCCAAGGGTGCAGCTTGTGACAGGAGTATGTACATGGCAACCTTGCAAAAGCAGCTGGCACAGAAGCCAGCGCCTGCTCTAGAGCGGCAGCATGATACTTGCACCGCAAGAATGCAGCTTGCAACGGTAGCATGTACATTGCAACTTTGCGAAAGCAGCCGGCACAGCAGCCAGTGCTAACTCCGTTATGTAGATGCACAGCTTCAGCAAGAAGGCCCGCAACCGTTCTCCTTGCCCCACATTCTACTTTTCCTGGAATGGTGTGGAGAGTGTGTGTTTTCGCTGCCTACATCAGGGATGAGTCATTCGAAAGTCCGGGAATCTTATAGAACAGTTCAAAAGGCCTAAAAACTGTGATCGGCACGGAGTTGGCAGCTTTGTGGTGTGCATGGTTGAAGTTGTAGGTGAAGGTGCCTTGCAGGTCCAGGCCAGGCATTACAATGCCTCCTTTCCCCCAATACCTCCTGCTCCTACCCCTCATCCTCCTGCCATTGCTACCTAGGTGTCAGCAACCTGATCCATGCCCAGGTCCTGCGCGCCCTTTAATACCTGTCTGGCCTCCTCTTTTCTCTGCCCAGCTTCTGCACACATGGCCACCCCACAGCCTGGAACTTCCTGTTAGTGCTGAAGTCGACCCTCTCCAAGGGCTCCCCCCTGCGGCAAGAGCCTCCCTCCCAGAAATGGCCCTCTAAATCCACGTTTATATGTGATGAATGCGCTTTCATCATGCATATGCGCGATCAGTAATTCCCAAACCTGTGAATGACCCAACCCTGACCTACACAATTATTCTTTTCTATACCTTTCTTCATTGCATCGCCTACCTGCTTCAGCTGCTGGCACAGCTGCTAGGGCAGACTCCAGCGTGGCAAACAGGTCATCTGCATGGTGCTGCTTCCGGCCTCGCATCTCCAGCTCCAACTTCAAGCGGTGCGACCATACCTACCGCACATGCATGCAAGTGTGCACACTTTCAGAACACCGAAATCCATGACGACAGACTTTTCTGAGTGGATAGCAGAGTTCACTGTCTCTTCGTTCTTTCTTGTTTCAATTACAGGCAACAGGAGAGGGGAGGCTGGGATGTCTGTCACAATGCAGGAGCTATTGGCACGCACTCGGTTCCTGACATTTGCCCAACACACCTGCCCTGTTCTGTCTGCTGCCACCTCTGCGCAAGCGTGCACACACCCTGCCCTGCCCTGTCCACTGCCAGGGCATCATTCCTCTACCTCTGCCCCACTGGACCATCTGCACTGTGCATATGCACTCACTCTCACAAATGCACTCACTCTCACAAATGCACCCACGCTCACAAAAGCACCCACGCTCACAAAAGCACCCACCTGCGCATTGCTTGGCCAGCGCTCGCATCCTTTGTGCACGGCGCGCAGTGCCACCTTTGGCTGAGCAAGCATGACGGCTGCGCTAGCCCAGCGCACATACACCTCAGGCCCTGCTTGCCCTGTCGCGTGTGCTGCCTGCATGAGAAATGAAAACGCACATTTCGCTGTTGCATGTACCGCCTGCATCCAAAATGGAAGCGCACATGAGGAATGGAAGCGCACGTTCACTCCAGGGCCTGCTTGCCCTGTTGCGTGTGTCGGGCGCATGAGGAATGGAACCGTTCGTACTGCTGTTGCATGTGCTGCCTGCATTAAGAATGGAAGCGCATATGAGGGAATGAAAGCGCACGTTCACCCCAGGGCCTGCTTGCCTGTTGTGTGTGTTGCACGCCTGAGGAATGGAACCGTACATACTGCTGTTGCATGTGCTGCCTGCATTAAGAATGGAAGCGCATATAAGGAATGAAAGCGCACTTTCACCTCAGGCCCTGCTTGCCCTGTTGCGTGTGTCGTCTACATGAAGTAAGGTTTGAGCGACAGATTTAATGAGTGTACCTGGCTCAAGGGCCTTTGCTTATTGCACATGGCTAGTCTTGGACTGCACAGCCTTCACTTGAATGGCTCAGGTTTGCATTGCAAAGACAGTGAAGTGGCATTTAAGGGCAGCTTCAAAACAGGTCGAATTGGCATGATGCACGGCCTGCTTGCAGATCGAGTACAGAAGATGACCATGAGATTGTGAACATAAGTCATTCATTGGCTGGCACAGTCGGTGCATGTCAATAACCACGTGCAAAAATAGATCGCATTACTGTAACTTACAAGATATCATCCCGCAGAAATAAAGTGTTTAAGGGGTGCGGAATGACTGCGGACAAAATAGAAACTTGGTGTTTTGGAGCATGCAGGAATGTGCATGATAGCTAACAAAAACAAATCAGGATTGTTGGGATATGAATGGAAGCAAGGCCCTTGAGGGGCATCGACAGGTGGGAATGGGAAGCTTCCTGAGCTATTGTGAGGAGCTTCAGCTGAGGAGTGGAAGCAGCGGGTAGAGGGAGGGCTTGCTGCTCAGCTCAAGCAGCAGATTGCACATCATTAAATGAGCATTTAGCGGCATTAGGAGGCACAAATGCTGGTCTTGAAATGCAGGAGCGGTGTGTATGTGTGTGTGTGTAATTGGACCAAGTCCGTTTGAAAAGCGTGAGGAAATGTTACTGTATACTGAGCAAGTCTTCATTGCAGATGCAGTGTGTGCGGCCGGCTTTATGGGCTTCCGAACAGCAGCTTGCAGGTCTTCACATATGCTGGAGGAGCGCTCACTTCATATCTCTAAAGTTTCGGGGCAAACGGGGGCTGCCTGCCGCTGCAGAAATGCGGGACTTGCAAAAATAAATACTGAGGGGGGCAGGGGATGAAGGCAACACCCACCAAATGATTTTCTTTTCAGGAATGCTGAATGATAGCGTGTAAGGACAGTGCTCTGTGTACCCACTGAAATCATCTATTCAACTTGTTTATGGAACCAAACATTTAAGTGATACAAGTTGTCCCTGCGAACAAACGCCAAGCCAGGCCAAACTGCCTTCCTTTACGTTTTCCGACCATATCTCAACGATGGGTGCCCCCACCAGCACGCTTCCCCCTGGACCCCCACAAAATCTGACATCGCAGCATCACGAGGCAGCCCAAGAACAGCTGAAGTCCTGCAGCGCTGGTCATTTGGTTTATTCTAAAAATCCACCTTTCTCTGCCAAAATGGGTGTACAACAGCCCCAGAGCCACACAGAACACCTCCATGTGCCAAATGTTCAGCAAAACAGGGGACATAACTTATGTCACATAAGACCATGTTTGGCATGCTTAGGGAATGCAAGGGTGTTTGCTGGGGGCATGAACAGCTAAGAAAGACTGGTTGGGGAGGCCCGTTCGTGGGTACAACCTACAACGACAGCAGCTCTGCACCCAATGCCGATGTCTGGTGCCTGAAATCACCTGGTACAATGATAGCAGCTCTGCACCCAGCAAGGAAACTGCCTCCATCGCCGCCTCGGCAGCAGCAGCTGTCGCGCTGTTGCTGTTCCCGCCCTCCTGCCCCTCCTGCTGCTGCTGCTGCTGCTGCTGCTGCTGCTCAGACTCCTTGCTTTTTTCTGCTGCTGCCCGGGTCATACGTGTGACTCTAGCCCCCTTACCTTTGCCCCCCTGCAGGCCAAGAGCAAGGTTAGGTGCAAACGTCACGCTACAAGGCATGCCATGCCTTGCCAAAACCTAGCAGTCGCACTTTCTGACTGATGGCTTAATCTGTAAAACCTGTAAAACCTTGCCAAAGCCTAGTCCTGGAGCCAGGTGGACCAGGCGCACATATCTATGTCTATGTGTGTTTGTATATGTGACATATACATGTATGTAAGATGCCAGCTTCTTGACTTGAAGTAATTACTTTTCGCATGCAATGCACCTCATTGGCACACACACACGCGCGCGCGCACGCACACACACACACACACACACACACACACACACACACACACACACACACACACACACACGCAAGCACGCACATGTGCACACGCATAACAAGAGGACAGGAACCGCGCGCAGCCAAGAGGCAGGCACGAGGAATAGGCAAGTGCAAGCATCATCCAAGCCCACCATTAATCTGTGAAGACAGATCCAGGAAGTCATAGGCAGGTGATGTGCACTGAAAGGCGCGCATGCTGCCTATTGTGCCTAAACAAGAAAGAATCGGACAGAAATGCTGTAGTGCCTTATCCACACCATTGACACTGCATGCCACAGATGCTACTACTGACTTGACACACACACACATGCCTTGTTGCCTTGCATACATGCGCACCTCTGTACAATACAACAACAACATTTTATTAATGTTGTAATGCCTTATCAACACCATTGACACTGCATGCCATACCCACTTCCTACAACGTAAGACACACACCGTACCACACCATTACAATGCCACACGCACCTCTGCTCCTGCCTCACTTTGGCTCTTCCCCGTCTTGCCTGCCTGGCCGTCCCCTTGTGCATCAGTTACGGCAGAGGCCAGGGTTTGTGCAGCCTGTGGATCTCACGCATTGCAATGGCATAAATCAGCAAAAAATCCTAGGTGTGTGTATGTATGTATGTGCATGTGTGCGCGTGTGTGTGCGTGTGCGTGTGTGCGCGCGTGCGTTTGTGTGTGTGTGTGTGTGTGTGTGTGTGTGTGTGTGTGTGTGTGTGTGTGTGTGTGTGTGTGCGCGCGCGCGCGTGTGCAATGCATGCATGGTTACGGCTGCCTCAGATAAGCAGCTGCAAGGTGGCTCGTTTGCAAGATTTCATCTCATTTCATGATGGTAAGCGGCGGGCTCGACCACACTCTGTGTGTGTGACCTCAAGAAGCGCACGAAAACAAGGATGAGGAGCTGAAGTAGTGAATGCCGTGATTACAGATCAGGGTGGCAAGGATGAGGGAGAAGATTGGGTTGCCTGCAAGGTCGGAAGGAGCCAGCAACATCTGGTTGCACTCCATGGGTCCAGGACATCTGTGGATTCTTGCTTCGTTGCCCTTAGTAAAATGCGCTGGAAGCATTCTATAAAGCCACACCTGTAGTGCAGGAGCAAGGCGCTCTTCCAAGTAGTCCGCATAAAGCATATGCATGAGGGGCGTGGGTAGAGCGACCAGCGCAGCACGGAAAACCTCACAGCACCTGCACATGCAGCACGAGCGTTGAGTGGTCTCACAAACAGCAGAGCATGAAGTGCCTGACAGCACTGATGCACTCAGCACAATCAGCACAGTAACAAGCACCTTGCAGCACCACCTGCAGGACCACCATATGAGGTCAGCGGACAGTGAAATCAACATGTGCTTGTGCATGCTGCACAGATTACTGGCCTTCAGACATGGGTACAGTACAACAATGCTCTGGATGGCACCATATCTTTCTTTGGTTCATGACCAGCCCAGAAAAGCAATGTTTTGCACCACTACCACAAGGGTACCCAAATGCACACACCAACAGGCAAACACACATGCACGCACGCGTACACACACAGAAGCATGAAATGGGAAGACCTTCCTAGCTTCAAACGTGTCATTCATGAGGAAGTGAGCAGGACAACCCCTTTTCAATAACTCCTCTCATGCTGGAGGACATTATCCAATCCCACCGTTCAACCTGCCACGTTTTTGAGCTTGATTCGTGCGTGCACACGCACACACACACATAAACGCACGCACGCACACACACACACGCATACACGCACACACACACACACACACACTGCCAGGTGGCAAAAGGCACACTTTTGGTGGGGCGCATCCTCCTACAGCGCCTGCTGCGCACTGCTGGCAGGACCAGCATCGCAACGCACGCACGCATGCACGCGCACCCCCCACTCCCTCTCACACTTACTGCCAAGTAGCTCAGGGCATACCTTTGGTGGGGCGCATCCTCCTGTTGCGCCTGCTGCACACTGCTTGCAGGATCAGCAGAGGCTTTTGAGGCTTGCCCAAGGGAAGCCAGATGAGAGCGTGCGCGTAGGTCCCATGCCTCTTCCCTGCGTTGCCATGCGTAAGAGAGAACAGGATCGCATTGGGATGATGGCGTCAAAGCATGCAAGGTCTGGCACAGAATGGCAATCAGTGCCTTGTGTGAGCGAGCATGCAGGTCCGAGGCCATTCCCCTGCGGCCGCCAAACACAAAAAACAATGGATTGAACCCCGACCTGGCTAGGATAGCAGGCAAGATCTGGAGGGGAATGGTAGTGCCTTGTGTGAGCGAGCATGCAGGTCCAAAACCACTTCCATGCGATCACCAAGCATTGAGAAATGAGTAGACTTCTAGGCTTGCTACAATAGAAGGCAAGATCTGGAGGGGAATGGTAGTGCCTCGTGTGAGCAAGCATGCAGGTCCAAAACCACTTCCATTCGGTCACCAAGCATTGAGAAATGAGTAGATTTCTGGGCTTGCTACAATAGAAGGCAAGATCTGGAGGGGAATGGTAGTGCCTCGTGTGAGCGAGCATGCAGGTCCAAAACCACTTCCATGCGGTCCAAGCATTGAGAAATGAGTAGATTTCTAGGCTTGCTACAATAGAAGGCAAGATCTGGAGGGGAATGGTAGTGCCGTGTGTGAGCAAGCATGCAGGTCCAAAACCACTTCCATGTGGTCACCAAGCATTAAGAACTGAGTAGATTTCTAGGCTTGCTACAATAGTAGGCAAGATCTGGAGGGGAATGGTAGCGCCTTGTGTGAGCAAGCATGCAGGTCCTGAGCCACTTCCCTGCAACCGCAAAAAATCAAGGGACCTTTGCCCCTCTGCATTGGCCTCAGGAGCAGAAAATGAACCCAACAGACAAGGCATTCCTGAGTCCTATGCAGCAAATATTTCTCGGAGAGGAAAACACAAACTATAAGGCATGCTCATAGTTTCCCTCCCACGAGGCTGCAGGGAAAATGGAAGTCTGATCTTGTGAAAAAGCAAGAGAAAAGCAGTCAGCACTTGAACGTCAAATAAGACCATGATTAGGTTGCAGAACACAACCTGGGCTGAGGGTACGGAAGCAGAGAAGGACAGGTGTTCAGAACCATGCACCCGGCACCCAAGGCTGCTTGAAACTTAAAAATATTTGACCCAAAACCCTATGCACCTGACACCAAAGTCTTAACCCTCAATCCACCCATGAAACCTATAGCACCGTTTCAAGAGCCTACACTGTAGGCTACAGCCACTCCCTCCAGAAGGGCTGATCTCAGGGCCTAAATGATCCCTAAATCCACAAACCCATTAAATCTGAAGCACCTGTCACCTAAGTCTGCAGCAGCTCCCTCCAGCAGCGCTGTCCTCAGGGCCTTAGCTTAACCCCTTTAACAACAAAGCATTGGGCCTGAGCGCACCGGTCACCAAAGTCTCCAGCCACTCCCTCCAGCAGCGCTCCCCTCAGGTCCTGCACCCCTGGGAAGCTAAAGGTGCCCACCACGCGCAGCAGGCGCTGACGTAGGGCCAGGCTGCGGGGCACAGCCGTGATGGCGCCCTTCACCACCAAGTGGGCTACCGCACCTGAGGAAGGAGGGAGGTTGGTGGAGAAGAGGACAGAAAGGTTGGTGAAGGGTGATAGATTACAGGTGTTGGGTGTTGTATGATGGTCATGTGAGTCCGCGCGGAGGGACTCCTCAGCGGAGTGAGGCTGGAATGGCTGGGCAAGGCTTGTGAGGATGTAGCACTGAGGCATGCACTGAGGCTGGGCCAGGGTGATTTTTGTTGTAACAATCATTGAATTGAATTGAATCGATAGCAGCAGGTATTGAGGCATGTACTGAGGCTGGGGTCAGGGTGACTTTCATTGTGACCTGTGTTGCGACATCTGGTGACTTTTCCGGCAGGAGGGTGCATTGAGGCATGCATCAAGGTACGGTCAGGGTGATATCCAGCCAAGCCGGGCCATGCTTTGTGCATTCATGGCCGCCATATGTCATGACAGCACACTTGCATCTCCCATGGCATTCATGCCTGCTTCACACCTGCCCACAAGAACACATGCATTGACACACGCATGCTTTTCCAAACTCAAGTGCACATGTCCAGAAACGCACAACATGATTTGCCACCTAACCCAAGCGCTTGCCTTCTGTGCCACCCCCCTCTCACAACGACCTTTGCATATCCCCCTCCCACACGCATACACATCCCTACCTGTGAGCACAGCTCGCACAGCTGCTTCTGACGCCTCATGAGCTGCTTCCTCCGCACTCACTCCTTCTCCTGCGCCCTCCTCCTCTTCGGCCCCCCGGCCTCCCTGGGGCCCCTTGCGCTTGCGCTTGCGTGCAGCCTCTTTGGCCTCACGCTGCTGCCGCTGCAGCTGAGCAATGTCCTCTGCGCTCTCTGTGTGTGCGTGCGAACATGGGCAGGTGGTGCATATGAATTTGCATGTGTGCCCACTGCTGCTGCCAGTGCAGCTGAGCAGTGTCCGCTGCGCTGTGTGAGTGTATGTGTGTGTGTGCGCGTGCGCGCGTGCGTGCATGCGCAGGTGGTGCATGTGGATTTGCATGTGTGTCCCCTGCTGCTGCCAGTGCAGCTGAGCAGTGTCCTCTGTGCTCTCTGTGTGTGTGCGTGCGTGCATGCGCAGGTGGAGCAGTGTCCTCTGCAATCTCTGTGTGTGCGTGTGTGCATGCACAGGTGGTGGATGTAAATTTGCATGTGTGCACCCTACTGCTGCCGCTGCAGCTGAGCAGTGTCCTCTGCGCTCTCTGCGTGTGCGTGCTGCATGCGCAGGTGGTGCATGCGCAGGTGGTGCATGTGTGCCCGGTGATTTTGCCGCTGCGGCTGAGCAATGTCCTCTGCACTCTTTGTGTGTGCGTGCATGCATGCGCAGGTGGTGCCTGTGAATTTGCATGTGTGCCTGGTGACACTGCCGCTGCAGCTGAGCGATGCCCTCTGCGCTCTCTGTGAGCATGTGCGTGTGTTATTGTATATATGTATGTGTATCTGTGTACGCGTGCGTGTGCAGGCTGGGTGCAAAACCGTAAGGTTGCCCAGTGGAAGACAAGGGCATCAGCATCGTCCCTGCTAAGCCTTACCAGGACAATTTTTGTGACAAATCAGTTCCCACGGTGTGTCACCTACCTGTGGTTTATAAGCTAGGTTGCCTTTTTACTGTAAGATCATCCTGCAATGCCAAAATCAATTTTTGACCCAGTGCTGGTCCTGCACTCTTTTCAGCAACCATCTTGAAGTATCAAGCGTGCTTTCAGAGAGGCAAGCAGCCCTCCCCTGCCCGAACGCTTTTAAGCCGTCCATGGACATGCACAGGAATAAAAATGTGCTTGCCAAACACGCCACTGAAGGTTGGGTGGGGATCATGGTGGCTCGGTGGAAGAAGCAGCGACTGGGCTGGCACAGATTGCAACAATTTCATGCTCCTGTCGCTCTTATTTTCTCCTTGACCCATGTCTTTGCTATACTTGCTGGGTTGCCACACAAACAAAAAAAGCGTGAGGCCAAGAAGAAAAACGGACCACAAGATTTGCCGGTAACAGAGCCTGCCTTTAAGTAGCAGGATTGCCCAAGCTTGCGCTTCCGCTCCCGTTCCTTCTCGACATGCCAATATGCTTCTGTTAGCTGCAGCAAAATCTCCTGCTGGAACTGTTTGCTGCTGCTTGTGCTGCCGGTCTTCAGTGATGAGAGGAAGGGGATAGAAGGAGCAGCCCTTCACCAGCTGTCAATGTTCTTGGGGGGCCTTGGGGTCTCCTTCTCGCAAAAAACGTTTTTCTTGCAGGATGATACATAATGTTTGTACAATACCTGCAAAAAGCTGCAGGGACGAATTAATGTCATGAGGCCATGCCTGATTCAGAAACAATTTCTCCCAGTTATCTGTTTTTGTGAAACGGATGGAATTCCGAAGGAAGCAAGGAGCAGGGAGCCTTTGCTCACATGGGTTGGGCAAGCCCAGTCTCTCACCCAGGTTGCCTTCTCCATTGGGCAAGCCTGCTCACATGGGTTGGGCAAGCCCAGTCCCTCACCCAGGTTGCTTTCTCCATTGGGCAAGCCTGCTCACCTGGGTTGGGCAAGCCCAGCACCTCTCGTCGAGCACGCAGGCGCGCCACATAGAGGAGCTCCATGCGCAGATACTCGCCCCATAGGCCCTCATCCTTGCGACAGTGCCTCAGGCCTTGTTGCATGAGCGCACGCGCAGCTGCTACGTTTGCATTGCGCTCAAACTCCCTGCAACATGCACATGCGCACGTGGGAAACGCCATAAACAGCGCGTTATGTGCTATGCTTGTCCTCTGCCTACGTAGTTTTTTTTTCTTTCTTTTTCTTGTGCTTCGCTTGTACTGCGTTCAAGCTCCACGCAACATGCACGCGCGCATGTGGGAAATATCCAGAGCGATGCCTTATGTGCTGCATTTGCAGTGTTCTCAAACTCACTGCAGCGTGCACATGACATTTGGGAAAATGTCTCAGGCAGCATATTGCTCCCGGTCAGTGCATGCTGTATGCACAAACTGGAAACATATGTCTGTGCGTCAATGCTGGGTAACATGCGGAGGACTCAATGTTTAGCACTCAAGTTATCAAATGGATAAACGTGTTCGGCCGAATAAGCATGAGGTCAAGGGCTACCGCACCAAGGATCAGCACTGTTGCCGCCTGTCAAAGATTCACATGGAGATCATGGATCATGGAACCTGAAGGCTGGATGGGGGGTTCAAGGAAGCATGCAACACACAAATTCAAGAGCAAAGCAGCATTCCAGCTCATGGGTACGCCTTGTATCTTGAAGGGCAGGTTGCTGAACCTCCCTGAACAAGAGGAATCCGTGATCAGGACCTCAGAAGCGCGCTCAGGTAGAGCTAATAACAGTCAACTTTGCCATTGAGGCTCTGATATTAAAACTCTCATCATTGCAGCGCTCTGAAATGCAGCTTGGGGGGAGCACTTATGCCACGTAGCATGCCTTTGGAGCGTGGAGAGCTCCTGCATGCACCCGTTAGTCACTAGCGCACAGGGCAGACTACTTCCCTAGTCTGCCTTCTATAAGGAGAAAGTGTGCAAGCAAGATGGAAAGTTAGAGCAGTCCCGTATCCCCAGCACAACACAATGTGCTTTCATTTATCGCACACCCGGGCATCATACAATACCCTGTAGAGCAAACACACACACACACACATACACACACATACCAGGATGCTGCCTCGACCCACAAGGCTGCCACATGGCCATGCCTCTGCAGCGCTTTGGTTACCACCTGCACGCATCGCACAGCAGCAGAGCCGTGTTTCATGTTCAATCCAGCACATTCTTGCATTGATACAAGGTAGGTCCCTTCACAGGCAATCGGCAGCACTTCTCACTTGACAGGCTACAGCTTCCAACATTGTACACTTTTAAGTCCAAGTTCTTTTCTGGCGCTTCTGTTTCACGCCGCCACCTGCAAGATAAAGGGCCGGCGGGAAATTTACTCAGAAACTGCCCACTCACGTATTCATCTTCCTAACAGCATCCTGCAGGAATGCAACATATGCCCCAATGTTTACACATAAACAGTACTTCCGATCAAGCATACTTTGGACATCTACTTGGTGCTGTTGCTTGAAAATGCAGAAGTCAACTCTCATACATATTGGGGTCAAAATCAGGCACACCTTGGACATCTGCTTGGTGCTGTTGCTTGACTTGCAGTAGTCAATCCACGCGAGCCACAAGTCCAGGTCGGCCTTGAATTTGCGGGTGGCGCGCTCATAGGTGAAGTGGATGCGACGCACGATACCCGTCTCCGCAGGACCCCTCTTTCCTGCAGAAAAATGTTATGCAGCCATCAAAGATCGCATCCGGAGTGGTCAACCTGGCTGGTATGCTTATGCTCTTGATGCCCGTCTGTGAAGGGCCCCTCTTGCCTTAGACACGTGTCATGCATCTCAGTCTGCATCCCAGTTTGCAAGCCAGCCAAACAGTCTGGCTGAATTTCCCAAAACAACCTAATCTAACTCTAATCTGCAGGGCCACTCGCGCCTGCAGGCACATCACGCAGTCCTCAAACACTCGGGTTGGACAACCTTTCTTTGGCATGACATAGGCCAAAGCATACATGCGTACTGCGCAGCGTATGCCCTGCTCCCACTATGAGCTCCACGGTAACGAGCAGGTTTCGTGGACTTAACTGTGCTAAATTTTTGCGTCTTAGGGCCTAAGCCTGAGGCATATGGGATAAAAGGAGCAGGCCCCACCTTTAATCTTCAGTGCCTTTTTGCGGTGTTTTCTGAGTTCCTCCAGCTTAGTCTCAAACTCTATACACCTGCATGAAGGGTGTCAGAGTGAGCACTGTTACGTGCTGCTTTATGTACCTGACAATTGTCTGGAAAGGACAAGGCTCGCAGCATCATATGCAAACAAAGTGACGGCAGTATGATGACACAGGCATCCTGGTGATAGGCAGCCGTACCTCAAGAAGTCGCGCTTCAGTGCTGCCCTCCTCTTGAAGTTGTACTCAAAATCTTGCCGCTTCTTGATGACCTCCCTGAGCTCCGAACGGCTGAAGTAGCCCTTGCTCTCCAGGTCATCCAACTCGGGCAGCATGGCCTCCATGACCATGGCCACTGTGCGCGGGGGTCAGAAGCAAACCACATGTTTGAACTGTGCAATTACAATCTGTATCTTTTTTTCAGCCATGTACATTGGCTGTTTGATGAATGGCCCACGAAACAGATGTTGAAAGGCATCCATGCATCAAGCTGTCCGCAGCATGCAAACAGACTAAAAGAGGCCTCCTGTACAACAAGGATGTCCTCCTGTTTGTCCAGGTGTGCTCACCCGTGTCCGCCATCTTGAACACAGCAGCACTGGAGGGAAAAGTGACGGTTGTAAGCCGGCAACTGCCCTATCCGGCACGTACGTGCTTTTAAAAAACAATACGATACCTAAGTAAAATTTTGGTTTCAACAATGTCTTGCCCCAAATGTTTTAATTGTAAGAGCTCAAGTACCTAGCAGTAAGCACAAGTATTTTTCATTCTCCTCTCAGCATTTCATTCATTCATGTGTTCATAACTTGTGTGTTATCAATGAGGATGTGAGTGTGCTCCTGCTTGCATGCAGCCCTGCTGCAGGCCTCCCTTCAGGCAAACTCAGGGAGGATGCTCAATTTGGAAGGGCTCCAGGTCCTTTGGGAAGCTGTACAGCTCAGCGCGTGTCCCTGTGAACGCTGACAGCTTGCTACAGCATGTTGTCTGGATAAGAGGGCTGCCTTTCAATTTGACCAAAACAAATTTGGAAGAGGGGCTGCAATTATGCCTTCCTTCTGCCCAAGTGTTCGTCAAGCCTGCAAGGTCAAAAAGGGCGGATCACGCTGGGTGGGCACTGGCGCAATGGACGACAGGTGCCCCTGCTCTGTCTGATGTGGAGGCAGCCCTTGCTGGTACGCACAAGCAGGGAATGACATGTGTACAAGCGTATCCATGAGATTGCCTTTCTGGCCCTTCTCTGGTTAGCGGTGGCAGTTCAGTAGTCGCTCCCCGTGCCCTAAAAAAACTGATCCTGAGCAAAGTTATGCACGCAAAAACTCCATTCAGGGCATTTCCACAGATCACTCAGCATCTCCCTGGCACCAAAGGCAGTGTGCCCCGCTGACTGGGCTAATTGTGGACAAGGAGATGCGGAAACAGCACAAAAAGTGAAACGCGAACACCAGAAGAACCAACGGTGAGGGGTGTCGTGTGTCTTTGTGTGTGTGTGTGTGTGTGTGTGTGTGTGTGTGTGTGTGTGTGTGTGTGTGTGTGTGTGTGTGTGCGTGCGTGCGCGTGTGTGTGTGTGTGTGTGTGCGCGTGCGCGTGTGTGCAGGTGCGTGCGTGCGTTCGTGCGTGTGTGTGTACGCGTTTGTTTGTGTGTGTGTGTGCGCGTGCGTGCGTGCGCAAGACAGTTTATTATTCGTTTTATCTTAGCGTCTGTGGCAAGCACCTGCCAAAGACTGCCTACTTTGAAATCAAACCTCACTAAGCATGCTGTTAGTTTTGGGACTGTTAAACCCTGGCCATTGCTTTAGGAAGGACTTCCTTGAGCACTGAAAATTCTTTTTCGAAAGTTGAAGGTTGTTAAGACACTGCAGTGGGAAATCAAGCTGGTGTTTTTGAGTGCATACCTTATTTGTTGGTTTTTCCAGACAGGGAGGTTGTGCTGGCTTGTTGGATGTCCATGGCTCCTCGCCCTGCAGGAGACGGAAGCAGATCCAGCATTTGGAGAGCCTGCAGGCTCTTCTCAATGAGCTGCCTTCAGATGCGCCCAACCATGGCCAGACTGTTGAAGACCTTTTGGGCAGCCAGGGTCGTCCACGCCCCTATATGGACTGGGCAAGCATGCCAGTTCCTTGCAAAGTGAACCTGGCAAGATACAGCGGCGAATTCAGTGCTGATGCAGACAAGGGCCGCCATGTCTCTGAATTCCAGCTCAAGGTGGGAAAGGAAAGGAAAGGACAGGAAGGTTAAGGAAAGGGAGGAAAGGAAAGGCTGACAGGGCTGTATCTGCCTACGAGGGTAGCTGAGCTGAAGCACAGGTGGGCCTGCCCCTGAGAGGCTCACGGCGCGAAACTCAACTGCAGTGGTCCAGATCTTCTTTTGTACCCGCGTGAAAAACATTCTGGAGGCTTGGGAAGTGCAGCAATACATCGTGACACCGTGAAAGGCCATCAAGACTGCACGCTTGTTTGGTAATAGCCTAGGGAAGGGGAGGTGCAGCTGTCAAAGCATCTGCTGTTTTGAGCTTGAACTGCCCGTTTTAAGGCAAGCACCCTGCCTTCAAGAAGAAGAAATAGTGCCTTTCTTTGCTGCACTTTCATGAGCAGTCATGAAGCCTGCAGAGACTCAGCCAAGGCAGCACCTAAGCAAAGCATGAAGATGGGGCAAACATGCCAGCACCAGCTGCTGCTTGCTCAAATGTCGGCACTGCTTAGGTTTCGACGCAACTTTCCACGCTGCCACCACCCCGCCTGCAGAGGGCCAAGCGCAAGGAGGCGCAGTGTGAGAGCTTCTTCCTCGTCCTGCAGCAGCTGCTGGGTCCCCACTTGGATGCACGCGAGCCGCAGAAACATCATCATCCAGATCGCCAGTACAACAGCAGGAGTGACGTCCGCAAGCATCAGCATCATACTGCAGCACAGGGCTCGGCTGAGCCAGGGCTGCTTCAATGCACGCCACAGGACTTGGTTCAGCCAGGGCTAATCCAATACACGCCACAGGACTTGGCTGAGCCAGGGCTGCTTCAACACACACCCTGCGTGGTAGAGTTCGGCTGCGGCTCTGGCAATTTGCTTTTGCCGCTTGCTTGGGCCATGCCACATTGTCATTTCCATGGCGTGGACTGCAAAGAGGAAGCGGTGCTGAGGCTTCAGGTGCGCAGTGCCAGTGCTGTAAATTGCCAGTACCAGTGTCAGTGCTGTGCAGTGCCTGTGCTAGTGCTTAAGGTGCAAAGTGCCAGTGCTGTGGATTTTATGTCCAAGCGTGCAGATAGGGATCCTCTTGAGGTAGCATTTGATTTATGTAAGGGCAATCTCACTTCTGACGTGAGTGTTGTTTGCATTGGTAAATGCTGCCCAAGGTCTACTTGTGTTTGCGGATGAATATGCTGCTGCATTTTACATGAAGAGTGTGGTTGAGTGAGTCAAGGTGGAGCCCCATATCCGCAGTCACATTAATAAGGTTAAGCAGTCTTTCAGCTATCATCTTGCTCTCTTTCTCGTTGCTGGACCTGTCTTCTTTCTCTGCCTGCCATACTTCTCTCAGTCTAAACTTCGTGGTGGGGAGGTCGTACAGTCTGTGCACCAATGTGGCCCCCTTTCCTTAATTGATGTGGGGAGTGCTTCACTGCCTACGTAGTTTTTCTTTTCTTTCCTTCTTAAGCATGTGTTTGCTTTTACTGCCTTGACAGCTGAATAAGTTGTTTCAGGTTCATTTCAAATGCCCAATCACGCAAGATTGAGGACGCGCCTGCTTGTGCTGCTTGACATTCAGGAACGCGCACTTGCTGCAGGGCTTTGCAACGTGACTGCAAGCGTGGAAATGATTCAGGACTATTCAGGTGAGCAGCAGCAGCAGCAGCAGCAGCAGCAGCAGCAGCTAGATTTTAAGCAACTTGCCGCACCCAAATTGAAATGTTTTGCGTTGTTTTTTTAGGGAGCCCGTCTGCTCTAGATGCAAAGGGGATGTGTGGTTTGATCGATAAGATCCTTTTACTTGAGCGGCATGCAGTTCCTGTGCCAAACTCACCTCAATGATCAGGTCCTGTAGACTTAGCACTTGCTAAATCAACCTGGCTTCATTTCTCAGGTCCTTTGGATGTGGCGCTGGCATTGCATGCTTGTGGGCCTGCCACAGACTATGCAATGATCCAGGTTGGTGCCCTTTGGGCGTGGCATTGGCGTTGTAAGCAATGCTCGCATGCTTGTGGGCCTGCCTATGACTGTGTGTGATGATACAGGTCTTTGCACTATTTGCGATGAATGATGAATCTGTACCACAAGGAGGCGTTCAGATGTTGCATGCGTCTAAGCCTGCCACTGACAAAGCAATGATCCAGGTCGCTGCACTTTCAAACAGTAGCAACATGCACTTTTAAAGTAGCAACATACACTTTTAAACAGTAGCAATATGCACTTTTAAACAGTAGCAACACACACTCAATATGCCTTGAATACTTGCTATTGAACAAACATCAGGATTGGACAAGGCCTGATTGCATGGGTTGTCCAGCCTGCTTGCTTGTTGCACAGCTATTGTCACCGGATATCTGAACTGGTAACAATGCTGAAGCCAACATGTAATTTGCTTCCGTTTGTGGCATTTTTTTTGTAACTTACTGGGCCCTGAAGCCTGCTATCGCCCAAGGATTCAAATTCCTTATTGTGATGATTTTTTATGCTGTATGTCTGTGTGAAAAAATCATTAATATATGTCTTTTTATTTGTTTCTTACCCCCATGCACTCTTTCCCGCACAGCTACTGCGCATCCTTGATGGCTGCACACTTGCAGGCCCAACATGCGCGTGCTGCTTTTATTGTGAGCCCTTGCTGTATTGGGAAGCTAAATGCCCCTCAGATTGCAGCGATTCCGAACCATCAGCAGCAAGGCCCTCTAGTACCAAAGCCAGATATCCCTCCCTCCCATCTTGAGTCAGATGGTGGCAGGGACCAGCATACAGTTGCCACAGCTTGGAGGCAGTATATTGAAAATCAACTGCAACGCCCCCGATCAAGGTCAGGAGTGTCTAGAAAGCAGTGATGAGGATTGAGGTGCATTTGGGCTATTTTGGTATGGAAGCGACTTGCCTGTTTGGCATGAAGTCTGTTGAGAGTAGTGATGAGGATGATGGAGGTGCATTTGGACAATTGAGCCATGAGAGCAATGTGCTCATGTGCTTGGCCTTGGCTGAATTGTTTGAGTGCTGCTTTTCAGCTTGAAGGCCCAAGTACTGTGATTGCATGCCCATGCATGCTTTTTCAGCTTCAAAGCGTGTGATGATCGCTAGCAGGATTTCTTCGTGTGTTTCAAAACTGCAGTCTCTTCCTGTGATCTCATGGTTCACTTTTCATAGCACATTTGCTCCGGTGTATAACTACCTGCCTTCAACCATGGTCATTAGATGAGGGTGCAAACTTCATTGAAGAAAGAAAACGCCGTAAGCACTCCTGCATAGCTTATATCTTGAAGCATTCTTGAGGTCCTGGCCCTGTGCCATACCAAGCTGCAGCGTCCCTGCCGAGCTGCAAGCGCTCCTGCCATCCTTGAGGTCCCGGCCCTGTGCCCCGCCAAGCTCTTATTTTGAAGCCTCTTTATTGAGCTCTCCAATCTTTCTCACTCAGCCCTGGCCCTCAAGCAATGGCAGCAAAAGCAGGAAGGCGTCGATTGTCCCACCTGGTGTCAAGGAAATACTGAACATGTTCAGCAATGCTCCCTGAAAACTCACATTTTGTAGAGGAAGAGCCTGCAGCCGCTTTGCCTTTTGAGCTCTAAACATATGGTGCCACAAGCTTTTACTTTTGTTCTTGCTGCTGTGCATGGCGCCAGGTTGATGGCACACAGCACCACCGATCTTGCTTCTGTTGTTGCTGCTGCACATGACACCACCAAGCCTTCATGTGTCGTCGCTGCCGCACAAACAGGGCACCAGGTGGATGGCATATATGGCCCATGCACAGGGCACCACCAAGTGCTGCTGCATATGGCGCCACCCAGTTATCAGTATCGTTTCTGCTGCTGCATAAACATGGCACCAGGTGGATGAGAGAGTGTCTGGCAGGCAAGGAGCCCAACGCCTCATTTGCCATCCTGGCAACACACACACACACACACACACACACACACACACACACGCGCGCGCGCGAACACACACAACATGGCACCAGGTGGATGAGAGAGTTTCTGGCAGGCAAGGAGCCCAATGCCTCATTTGCCATCCTGGCAAGGGCTGCAGATATTAGCGACAAAGAGTCATCTGCCGCCGCAGAAGGACAGCAGCTATGCCTCCGTGCTAAGGCAGCTGTCTTGCAGGTAGTTTGTGTGGGTGTGTGGGTGTGTGGGTGTGTGGGTGTGTGTTGGAAGCATGCAAGGACACACAGAGAGCACGACTACTAAACTGGGAAAAAAGGGAGCATCAACCTTAGGATGGAAGAAGTTTTGTTTGTGTCAAGCATTAAGGGAGCAGGTGAGGCAATGATGCAGCCTCAGGAAATTAAAGCTGCCAGGTACAGCGCAGCAGAGAAAGGTAGAAATGAATATAGCAGGTCTGTGTCATGTTTGCATTAATATGAAGAGTGAGACAAGGAATCAGACACCATTCTGTCGCAGCAGGTGTATGGTGAGGCAGATTCATGGAAGCTTGCTTTAAACCTTATGTGCTTTTAAGAGGATGGTGTCCCCATCCTCGCCTTAGTATCCTGGTTGTAAAGGCTAAATTTCTGTTAATCATGCACTGCAGGACAGAGCAGAAGCAGCACGTGAAGCAGGCTACGCAACAGCTATTTCAAATCTGCTGCGTCCCGAGCTGCACATGTACAAATCTGACTTGCTGTTTGGGGTTCCTTTGGAGAGGGTGGGTAATGGGCGAGCAGAAAGTGCTGGATGCTTTGCGTTTGACCATGAAGAGGCTCTTTTTAGCCGACGCAGCTGATATTTTCACTGTCCAATATCAAAGCAAACATGTGTGTTTGTGCTTGTGTGCGTGCGTGTGTGCGTGTGTGGTCTCCCATGGGTTGATGATCCCCTTTTTCCATAACACTTTTGCAGACATATGTGGAATGCTCTTTGATTGGAGAGTTGTGCATGTGAAATATAGCTGGACAAACGGGTCGCTCGTTTGCAACTCAGTGCTTTCCACTGGACCATTTGTCTTACGTTCCTCGCATTCCAAAGAGAACCCAAAACAATGCATACCGGTATATGAAAGCAAAATGCCCTGTCCATTGCCCAATTGGCTTCTTGAAGTCTTTTGGCTCCAATTTACATTCTAATTCTAAAAAGAAATCCCTCTCTGGAGGCAGGAGCATGCAAGAAGCATGACTGTTGGGAGGCAAGTGTAGGTCCAATTAAAAAATATATAATCAGGATCCTGAGCTTGAGAGCTTTTGATTAGGACATGTACGGGTACCATCAGAGAAGGTCGGTTGCGATGGGTGGGTCAGGGGGGTCCAGGCTTTTTGAGATCCCCCCTCTAATTTTTTGGGGGGATATTCTTACTAAATTCTAATCACATCACCTTATGTTTTCCCAAGAAAATAAAAAAAAGAAAAAAAAACTGCGTAGGCAGAGAAGACTCTCCCTACATCAATTAAGGAAAGAGAGACACATTGGCTCAAAGAGCCGTGCGTCTCCCTCACCAGAAGATGAGAGGGGAGTTAATGTGGACAGGTGGGTTTCTGGCAGCACGCTGCTCCAGGGCACCAGTGTTATGATGAGTGTTTTTATTTTCAATGGCGCGTTGGTAGAGGTAAGTTTGTGCGCAAATTGTACAGAATGGGCATGGAGTTTTCTTGCAAGTGTTTCAGATCTCTGTGAGTCAATCCCTAATTTCTTAAATAGATCAAGGGTATGGGCAGTGTAGATAGTCCCACCCACATCCAGGAGGATTGGATTTCCAAGTTACATGGGCTGACATGGCTAAAATACCATGCTAAAATACAGCTTGGATAGGATAAGATAATCGGTTGCTGGTGAAACATTGTCAGCCAGCTTTCACAGGTTAACAACAAGTAAACAAGACAAGTTCCTACAAGCAAGTTTGTGCCTAGCACCCACTCAATCTCCAGGCTGGAGAACATTAGGGACACGAGCAAGAAAAAATCCAGCCAAACATGAATGATGAATCATTGATGATGCAGAAGGGCCCTTCTACATCAGAATAAAATCCGGGTTTTTTAAAGGCCAAGGTGGAGGGTGCCTCATGATGTGCCTGCAGCTTATGGTGGGCTAGTAAATGGGCAAGTGTGGAGCAGCTGGGATGCAAGCTTGAGACAGGGTATATGTGTCCGGAATGCTCTGCAAGCTCTTGTTGGCTGGTGTCCATGCGTGGTGCTCATAGACAGAGAGTCTGCTTAAGGCTGAAGGTGTTCTGTGTGGTGGGACCTCTTCTGGCTTGTGCATCTCTGCCCTCATCCGTACTTAGTACACGTGTGTGCCCTCTGCCATGACTGGACATGGACATTTTTCTTTAACAGAAAAAAAAACAACAAACTTCATTTTTTCTTTCATAACTTTGTTATGTTATTATGAACAGGCTAGCAGTCAAACGTCTTGACTGAGGCCTTTTTCCCTTGTAACCCTTGTAACCCTTGTATTCAAGGGGCGTTGGCCTACAGCCCGAGAATCTGGCTGATCGGCTGCTGGTGAAACATTCTCATCCAGCATCAAAAATTGAAACCAGTTCAGACAGAAATTTTGAAAATCTGTGCGAGTCTTGATAACCCCTTGAAGGGTTTCTTAAATTGAAGGAAGCGAACATATCGGTAGGATTTACATGGCGAATGGAAATGGGAACGCCCACAAAAAAAGCAGATAGGGGAGGAAATAAATGAGCTCTGGTCAGAGACGCCAATTTAAGGCATGGAGTAGACACGAGGGCATGTGTGCGTTTAAAAGGAAGTGCTAAGTATTTTGTATTTCATTTGCAGTCTCATAGAAGTCACATCCAGGGGAGATGCAGACAGAAAAGAAAAGAAAAAGACAAATTACGTCACGTACTACAGTTGGCAGTGGAAACTCTCCTTACATTGGTTAAGGAAAAGGGGACACGTTGTCTCACAAGAGCCTTGAATCCCCTCCACCACGAAGCTACAAAAAGAAGATCCTAATGGGGATCTGGAGGGTATTGGAAGCACCCAGGTCCACAACCAGGCTGCAAGAAGTATTCTAGTTTTCAATAGCATGCCTGGTGGTAACAAGCTTGTTGGCATACATAACAGAATGGGCATGAAGTTTGCGAGCAAGTTTATTGGCGTGTTGGTGGTCAAGTTTCAATTGTTTCAACTAGTTAATGAACTTATAAGGGTGTGCTTAGTGTAGCAGCTGCAGGTCCCACCGACACCCAAAAGCATCGCAGACAGCTTATTCAACCCCAAGGAAAGAAACACGGAAGCAAAGCCTGCCACACTACAAAGGACATCTTAGGTTGGTAGGTACGTGCACTTGGGCAACGTGTACCTTAGATACAGCCATCAGGCAACACATGCATATGACTGCTAGTTCTGGCACATCCGGCGGAGTTTAACAAGCAAAATCACACAAACACGTTTGTGTTAAAGTTATAAGGCTCAGCCTAAATGAAAAGAGAAGACCTCACTTACCTAGTTAGGGTCTGTAAACACTCCAGAAAGGAGAAAGAAAAAGAAAAGAAAGAACAACTACGTAGGCAGAGGAAACTCTCCCTACATCAATTAAGGAAAAGGAGACACATTGCAATTGGCTCAGAAGAGCCGTGAGTCTCCTCCACCATAGGAGTTAAAGTAAGCTTGGAGAAACACAGGCCCTAGGGGTAGTCTGGGTGCACTCCAAAAGTAAGACGGCGTCAGCTTAAAACAACTTGGCAAATATGACATTTTCCCATTTCAAGCAAACCCTAAATCGTGAGTTCTTCCAGGAAAAGGGATGTGTACAGCAGCTATTTAGGGAGGGAGTGGTTTTCACCAATGAGATGTCTTACACCTTCAATAGCGCATGATATACCCTATATGGTATAATAGAATTTCCTAACAGCAAGAATCTCTCAATTCATGTTTTGCACAACCGTTGCCAGACACGCCTGATAGCGATGATAAAATGCACAAAATTCAATTTTTGCAATTTGTTAAAATCAATTAGAAATCACAGCGTGCTGTGACGCACAGTGGAGTAGTGTGAACTTAAACCGAACAGATTTTTTCGCACCTTCCTCCGACATCCCACGATAATTTTTGAATTCATTTTTCCACTTGCGTAATACAAGCCGCGATGCAACTCTTGACCGGGAAGCAGCAAGCACTCAGGCTCACTCCCTCCAGCAGGGCGCAGCCCCAGCCGGTCCCTGCGGCTGCTTCTCGCATCAACAGGAGGACGGCATCATCGGCACTGAGGGTGGTGGCACAGGCGCTGCCCAGTGATAACTTTCCATCGACGGGTAAGAGAACGCGCGTCATCAGGTCGCTCCTAACGCATCGTCATTGTCCAGGTGCACGCCCCAGTGTGAGCACTAGGATCTTGCGTGCAGTCATGCGTGTGCACGCACTAGTGGGTGAATTGGCGATGGCGATCCGTGTGTGCTGAGCAGCGCACGCGGGCGTGGGGGAGTCTGGACAGCACAAAGTTATCGCGCAGGCGATCCTGCACACGATAAGCATGCACATACGTAGGCACACGCTCACGGAAGGAATGGTGTCGGTCTTCACACCTGTGGCGTAGCGGGTACTAGCCCTCTCAGGCAACAAGTGTTATGCTGACGTTTGCATCTGTTGAAGCTTACGGGACTACGCACACTTCCTGCGCGCTCACCCGTCACTGATCATCAACCCAACTTGTGCGCAGGAAGTCCCGCCAGCAGCAAGGTCGCCACGAATGCGCAGGTGGGTTTGGCTGGTGCAGGTTACAGATTTTTGCTGAGTCAGTCGACACACATGGGGGGGTGCTGACTGTGTTGACTGCACAAGCAGCATAACCTGCCAAGATGCATAAAATTGTTGGGGAGTTGTTGGGTAGTCAGCTGGATGAATTCCAAAAGTACCTGCTGACCTACTCCTGCGCTGTTCACTGGCCGCTTCACTGTGAACATCTTCGCACCTCTTCTACCCACCTGCAGGCCACCATGGATGCACCAACCAGAACTGCAGTGGAGGCAGCCACCAGCAATGGTCAGATTGGGCCTGTTCGGTGAGACTTGTGTGTGTGTGTGTGTATGTGTGTGTGTGTGTGTGTGTGTGTGTGTGTGTAGTGTGGTGTGTGTGTGTGTGTGTGTGTGTGTGTGTGTGTGCGCGCGTGCGCGTGCGCGTGCGTGCGTGCAGGCATGTGTATATTTGAGCGTGCTTGTATGTGCGTTCATGACTGAACATTGCATATGAATATGTGAAGTTCATGTTGCACACACTCTTCTTTCGTATTCATGGGTGCAGATTAGGGTGGTCGGCACCTAGCTTTAGATAAAAAGCCCGGCTTGAAGAAAATTTGCAAGCTTTCTGCACATGTTTAAAAAAAGTTTGAGCCTTACAACACATCTTTTTGATGTACATGTTCAATAGCTTATCAATGAAGATGCAGCTGCTCAAAATGCCCTGTTAAGTGTGGATCATTCAAAATCCCTGGCAAAGATGGCAACTTTGGTACCTTCACTTTGTTGCGTGCTTATTTGCAGACCTAGCCTGCCTGCTTGAAACCCATACCTGGCTGCGCTGTTTGTGCATTTCATGTAGGACCGGATTGACCAGTGAGCCAGATTACATCAGGCTCAATAATGGGGCCCTGCTACCTATCCTGGGTGAGTGCCAAAAAGTTTTCAGCACTCAAGTGTGAGGCACAGAGTGAGTTGTCCTTGTTTGTGTGATCTCCTGAGCTGTTTTGCTTCTGATCTCCTATTCTTATTTGCCGGGAAGATGATGTGCAAGCAGCTGAGTGGTAGCGCATGGGCTAAAAGAAACTATGTGAAGGCCTGTATGTCAAACTTCGTATTCTCAGCAATTTTTTTTTTATATCTGAGTAGTTTTTGTTATATAACATGCCTGCATGGACTTCTGTGCTTTTTCTCTTGCAGGTTATGGCACCTTCATGCTGACAGACCCAAATGTTGTCAAGTGAGTTGTGCAAAAGGAAATCTTCCTTTAATAATTGTTTTTTGTGCCTTAGAGTGGAGGAACGTTGGTCCGCATTGTGTGCTTAAGCAAGAAAGGCAAAGAGAGACGAATTCAGTCGGTTTTGGACCAATATACACGCAACATGCTTTTGGTGCAGGATGGCCCTGGAAGTCGGATATCGGCACTTAGACTGCGCAGCCTATGTGAGTTCCTTTGGTAGAATTCACCTTCTGCAATAAGCATCTGTAAAGTGCTTGTGCTGGTGTTGCATCTTTTTCCAGCTTCTCAGGTCAATGTTCAAGCAGGAAGGCATGATGTGGGCAGTGGAGCGCTTCCTGCACACTTGAGAGCAGCTGATGTTCTGTGATCAAATGCAAATGATGGATGCTTTTATCCTGTGCATATGGTGAAAGCAACATTCACTTGCACCTCACAAGTCCAGACAGGGAGCCATTTCCTAACATGTATTTCCAAGAAATCAGGAAAACCCTCCCTTTTTGGTGATGTTGCTATGCTTCCTCTTGCTTGACCAGAAGATCTCTTGTTTGCCCTGAAGCGCGCAAGAAGGGAAAGGATCCAAAGGAAAATGGAGCAAAGGGTTGCATAGTGGCAAATCATTAGTTCCTCAATGCTACTTCTCTTTTTGATGCTTATCTTCTACCTCATGCCTGAACCTGCGACCCCTCCTGCAGTACAAGAATGAGAAGGTGGTTGGCCAGGGCATCCGTGACTGGCTGGCAGCAGACAGCAACAACAAGCGTGAGGACCTGTTTGTGACCAGCAAGGTATGGCTTGCTGTGGGCTCTCAACATAAAAGGAGAGCAGGAGTGAATGCGCATCTTGTGCCTGCCAGCTCAATTCCACTTTTTCTCCTCATGAGGAAGTATATTAGTGGAGTCTTGAACGCATGCATACCACTCCCAAGGTCATCATTGGATTTCTGTGCGAGAAGTGAGATCACTTGCAAGTCTGATAAGCCAGGAGCTTCAGGAAGTGCTGGAGAGGTTTGTGAGTATGCCTTAAAGGCATGCCACCCAGCTTTTTGGCAAGAATCTTTGGCCATCAGTGTCAAAGTGGACCTTCATGAGCATGCTTGCAAGAATACGTGTCATTGCTCCAACCCACAAAGTGCTCCGCCATGTTGTTTGCAGATTTTCAATGATTCACATAGGCCGGAGCAAGTGCGCGCGTCCGCTGAGAAGACCATCGCGGATCTTGGAGTGGGCTACCTAGATATGATGCTCATTGTAAGACATTTGCTCCACTTAACAAACTGCCTCAGGCTGTCAAGGGTGATAGTACGTGCATGCCCTTAAACTTGCCAAGGTGTTTTGTCAGGTATCATAGTAAAGGTCTACTTCACAACTTCTTTTGATGAGGACATGTTTTGGGAGCTAAGTACATAACTGCACCTGGATAGCATGCCTGTGCAGAGGGCTGTTACACTCCACATGTGTGAGCATTAGTGATAATGTAGTGTATCTATATGCCTTGCTCCCAAGTTCTTGAAAATTGAGGGGCTCCTTTCATGCTGCATGTGTGTCTGGCTGCAGCACTGGCCAGATGCCTTCAAGCCTGGCATGGACAACGACTTTTACGGTGAGTGGTGTTGCTGTCAAAGCTGTAGAAGTGTATATTGAGATATAGGCAGCTTCGCGAGGATATACATCCTGACCCTAGCTGATGGTGGTCTTGGGAGTCTGTGAAACACTTGGCTTCAACAATAGCTCAGCCTTTTTTCCATGTACACCTCTGCTACACAACATAGTGGATCAGGGGCCATGAGAATGCTGCGGTGCTCTAGGGACACACTGCTCCACGCTCAAGAATGAGTCAAGAGGAAGTGGAGGGAAGTGAATCGTATTTAAGCACAACCCATCTTGGCTGCCAAGGTCTGGCTCTGAAGTGCAAAATTTCTTGCTTCATCTTGTTGGCAGTTGCCATGACCGCCATCCGTCTGAGGCCAACAACCCCTCAAGCAACACCTCTCCCTATATTTGCTCATGCCCAACTTGTTCAGGCCCTGTGTGTGAGATCAATGCCCATGACACAACCCGCGACGCCAAGGATGTTGTGAAGGAAGCAGCAGAGAGCCAGGAAGATGGAAAGCAGAGCGGCTGTGTGACCTTTGATGAGGAAGTCACCATGGAGGACACCTGGTGCGCACAGCTCAGGCTGATCTATCATTTATTTTCCTTAAGCTAATTCATGTGCTATCTTTCTAAGAACCCAGGGATAAATGCTGCCTGAAACTTCATAAAGTCACCAAAACAAGCAGCTGGTGAAGCGGTAAGAACATCGAAAGTCTGGTGTGCATTTTAGGGTAGGCATAAGATACGTGGCACAAACCAAGCATCTCTGCCTTTGGGGCATCAATGCTAGCTTTTTGGAGACAGGACTTGCTGAGAATCTTGCCCCTTTCTGTCCTTGTGCGGATTAGCGCAAGGAATTTTATTGCTGTTGATACACCTGACAAACATCTCAAACATTTATGTTGCATATGCAAAATATTGGTCCTGGTTTCCTAAATGCGTACCTCCTGTCTCTGTATGCTCCTGTGTTTCAGCTCTATAGGTGTCATGCTTGGTCTGAGGTTTTAATGGCCTGTTGTGTCTGCACTGCCACAATGTTTCAAATAAATTGAGTCTAAGGATAGGGATCAAATCTGTACTACCCGCACAAGATACACCTTGCCTGGGAGCTGGGTCAGCTTGCTTTACATCAGAGATGCAACAATACACTTGCTGCTTCCCAAATGGTCGATCAAGCATGAAACGCCCCACCTTACCTGTCAGAGCTCTGTGCCCAATATTGGCCCAGAGTCCTACCTCCAGGAGCGTTCCTGTTCCTTTGTCCTCTCACGCAGCGGCAATCCACCTTTTTTTCTGTTACACGTTCCCAAGTACATAACGATTTCCCGGAAGGGCCTCTGCAAAAAAAGATATCACGCTCAATGAACAGGAAAGCAAGAGATGCAGGTGCAAGTTTGTACCCTTTGCTGTGCAGGCAAGCCATGGAGAAGCTGGTGGACGATGGTCTGGTGCGATGCATTGGCCTGTCCAACTTCAGCCACAAGGAGGTGTGTGCGCGCTTTTTCTGGCAGACTTGCACCATGATGCCCCCTTCAATGAGACCTCTGATGTATTAGCTTGTCCGGCTCAAGCCACAAGGAGGTGTGTGTGTGTGTGTGCTTCTGGCAGACTGACAATGATGCCCCTTTTACTACGGAGCCTTAAAGCACTGGTCTGTCCAGCTTCAGCCACAGGAAGGGGTGTGATGCAAGGCTTTGGTGCAATTGATTGCAACGCGTGGAAATGCAACTACCGTTGCCATGCAACTGTCGTTGCCTCCTCATGAGCTTTGCTTGCAGCACAACACTTGGCAGATGATGAGTTTTGAGGGTCTCACAAAAGGAAGCCTTCAGAGTATCCTGCCCATTTTGATCTGTATGCTCCCCGCATTGACTGCAACACTGTTGCACGAGGCACTAACACCTCCTCGTTCCACCACTTGTGCTTTTTTCCAGGTCAAGGAGGTGTGCGATATGTCAAGGTGAGTCTCTTGCTGGGCTGTTCTTTTTTCTGTTCTCAACATGGACCAATTCATTTCCACACAGTAGGGAAGACACAGGTTTGCATTGCCGCTAAATGGAGCATACCACTCCTACAATGTGGGCTAAACACATTTTTGTGGTCTAGGGCGTTCAGATGCTAGCTTGGTGCACGTTTTGGATGCACACTACTTTGAACACTTAAAAGTGTGCCTAGGAGGCGTGACTGACACTTATTATAAATGTTCCCTCCAGGATCAAGCCTGTTGTCAACCAAGTTGAGCTGCACCCGATGCTGGGTCAGAAGAAGCTGGTGGACCGGTGCTTCAACATGGTAAGGCAGTTGCCCCTCTGTGCTCTGTGTGCTCCGTGTTGCCTCTTGCGGTTTTACCATACCATACCATGCCATACTTTTGACATGGTATGCTGGTGAGCTGGTGCTTCAACATGGCAAACTAGTTGCCTCTGTGCTGGAGGTGGGCTTGATGTTACTGCGTTTACTGCAGGCTTTAAAAGTGCTGGTGCTCGTAGCAAGCTGCAAAAAAGAGAAGGAAACACGGTCACGCAGCCCATGTATTTAGAACCCTCTGAGAGGGCTGCTGTAGTTGTGCAATTGCTCTTGACGTGCTGTTTTTGAAGATCAAAGTAGCATGCGGTGCTGCTGTTCAATTTTCAATTCACACTCCCCATGCTGTCGCATGCTTGTGCTGTCTCACCAGTATGTGTAGACACAAGAGCAGATCCATCATTCATTGTCTGCCTCCGTTTTTGGGGTGTGCTTCACAGGGTGTGCAGTGCCTTGCCTATGGCCCATTGGGTGGCCCTAACGCATATGTACCTAACGACCTGCTGCCCCATCCCGTGGTCTCAAGGGTTGCCCAGGAGTGTGGAAAGTCTAATGGCCAGGTATGTGAGCACAGATAAAAAAGCTACAGGCCAGTTATCTGGCACTGCCACATGAAGACTGGGTAAGCTTCACAGCCACGGGAAGCAACACCTTTTTTAAGTGGGTACCAATAACGGGGAGGCAGCATATGTTTTATCAATTGGGTGTACCTGCAGGTCTGGTCTGCCATTTTAGAAATAAGTGAGGTTTAGCTGCAGGCTTTGTCTGGCAGTGCAGCTTTGACAGGAGGCCCGGGGGGTTTTCTACACCACAGGGACTCTCAGAGGGACTCTGGCCAAAGATGTACTCAAGATGACTGCCTTGATCATGAGGGCTCCGCTGCATGCAAACTCTCCTTGGAAATATGCCACAGTTTAAGAGCGCGGATCACATGAGGTTTATTGTAAGAATGGGGACCAGTCCCATGTGATTCACGCTTGTGCTGTGCTTGTAAAGAAAAGCTTACAGGACACTGTCAAACAATGCATTTTCTGGTGCGTCCCTATGAGCTCTGTTTCTGGCTTTCTCCTGGGCTAGCTGCGACTTTAGTAGCTACTCCCAAGTTAAGGTTTGAGGGCCCTTTGGTGAGATCCTTGCTAGCATGCTAGT
This sequence comes from Dunaliella primolecta, assembly GCA_914767535.2. Classification (NCBI taxonomy): domain Eukaryota; kingdom Viridiplantae; phylum Chlorophyta; class Chlorophyceae; order Chlamydomonadales; family Dunaliellaceae; genus Dunaliella; species Dunaliella primolecta. Next base: position 3,704,379 of record OU611751.1, on the reverse strand, counting down.
TAGGGAACCTTAACTCCTTAATGCACGCGGCCTTCTGGCTGGCATAGATTTTTCTTTTTCTTTCTGGTGCGTGCATGATGGTGTGCAGGTGCTCGTCCGGTGGAGCATGCAGCGCGGCGTGCCTGTGCTGGTGAAGACCGGCACACTGGGCCGCCTGAAAGAAAACCTGTGGGGCATGATGGACTGGCGCATGACCGATGAGCAGATGGTGGGTGTGATGGTGGCATGTTGTAGGCAGCAAGGCTGTTGCCCTGAGCTGCGCAGAGTTTTTTTTTTTGCAATGCAGTGCCTGGTGCACAGGAGAGCAGTACTGATTGGGTGGACTTGGAAGTGCACAGGGCCACTTTGGGGAAACAGTGCCTGGTGCGCATGGGCACTGTTATTACTCAGACAGCAGCATTGAGCCCCTGGTGCATAAGAACACTGATAACTCAGAAAGCAGCTTACAGGTGTGGCACCACAACAGTGCTGGAAAAGGTGTGAGCCTTAAAAAAAAGGACCTTAAGACCGGTAGCATGACGCTCATGCAAGTTCAGCAGGAAAGCATGGAAGTTGATGGGTAAGCAAGCACTGATGCTCGTCTTTAATAAGACATGTGGCACTGTTCTTGTTATCAATTGGGATGCCTGCAACGAACTCTGTGCCATGTGTGTTTACTTCATTTTTGCTCACTTTCTCCAAAAAAGAGACAATTTTAATGGTTTTTTTAACGTTCGGATGCCAATGCAACGCTCCACACATCAATGCAATTATCTTTTTGGCTCAAGTGGAGCAAAAATGAAGGTCTCTTGAGGATGCACCTGCCTTGTGGACTTCCACCTTCATGAATTTTTTTCCTCACACTGCACTTCGCAGGCATCCCTGAATGCTCTGGAGGCTAAAAAGAGGGTAAGCAACATTCAAAGTGCTTATCTTCAGTTGAAGTTTTAGATACTTTCAGTGACCCTCATTACTTTTGCCGCTTATTGAAAGGCACTGATTCTTCCCTGGTTAAGTATCACCCTTGCACAAAGACGGCTGCTAGTTTCTTTCCCTACTTCTGACACCTTTTCCTTGCCCCTTACTTCCTGTGTTTGCAGTTTGTCGACGTCCCGGTAAGTATCTGATGCGCGCCCAGGATGTTGATGTCATATGTGAGGGGCACTGGCTGGTGCAAGAGGAGTACGCATACCAACCACATCGAAGCAAGCATGAATGTAATTGTTTTGCTCCTAAATTTGTGCAAACATATATACATTTCCGCAGAAGCACTTCCCCAACTTTGCGTGCCCATGAGCAGTCCCTCTTTTGCACCTTTTCATGGCTTTTTTGTGTGCCCAATTGAAGTGGAAGTGCATGTGGCATGCGCACACACTATCATTCCTTGGCTGGGAAACAGCATGTAGACGGAGTCATGGAGCCCAGCGGGCCTCCTGCCAGGACGGACACGTGCATCATGATGTTGCATTGGAAGCTGTCCCCACATGCTGCTGCTGCAGTGTAAATCCTGGCTGTGCACGCAGGCACGCAGCAGCACAGGGGGACAGACGCACGTGCGCGCACACACACACACACGCACGCACGCAGCACAGGGGGACATGCGCACGCACGAGCGCGTGTACACACACACACACACACACACACACACTTCGCAGTGGAAGACATGGGACACCTCACTGGATGATCCTGTGTCTGCCAGCGGCACCATGTCCTCTGCTGCTTAAACAAGGCTTGCTGGTATTAAGCAAGCAAAGGTGCCAGGGCACTTAGCGTGCCACATCTGCAAATTTGTGGAAGAGCGACGAGGTCTAATTTCCACCCTGTTTATACTAGGTAGCTGCGCACCAGTTTCCCTGGTGCACGTGTACCCAAGAATGCATATCGCCATTCCCTGAAGAGGGCCCTCAATCCTCAAAACATCATTTCACGACTGGTGCACTCAGAACTTTCTTAGGATGTTGCAGTGATGAGTGCTGTTAATGCATGACTTCCTGGAACAACCTGCTCCTGAACTTTGCTTCGAGCAAGTTGTGCATAAAAGTGATTGCCTGCAGACATTGATGGGCAAATAAATCAATGCATGGTGGGCTGGCCTAGTCTCTAGGGCAGGCCTTGGCCTTTGCAATCCCGGTTTGAAGCATGACTCTTTGTCTGCTGCATTAGGCCAATGATTGTAGCTGTTCACTGTCCAGGCGTCAGGAGCACCTGAGCTGCCTTGACACATTCCTGACGCACACATGTATCCGGTTTTGTGTATGTCCTTACCAATGCCCTTGCGCACGTGAGGGCCTAATTTCATATGCACCGATTTTCGAGGGTCTGTGCACTCCACAGCCCTCTACAATTTTGTGAACTCAAAAACGCAACCTTCTCAAACAGCATGTAGAATGCAGGGTGATTGAAACACGGTTGGGCTATTTCATGCAGTACCCAACCGTCATGCCTATTTGACTGTCTAATGTAATAATAAAGTCATTTCATAGATGACAAGAGACTACCATATATGTTGTATGATAGCTGCAATTTAATATGTAGCCTTTTTCACATGTTGTAAAAACACATGCCTTTTGATGTGGTAGCATTAATTTGTAATTGGCCAAGCTACAGGATTTACAAGAGAGAAGCCATCAATCAAAACGCGTGACTGCTAGGCTGAAGCAAAAGAGTTTTGAAAAAAGAGGCGAAAGAAGCTAGTTCATGTGTACATGAAGAGCATTTAAGTAAGTTGTAAAAGAGGCATTTGAGAAAGGAAATATTGTGTAAGGAGTGAGGAAAGTGTGAGTAAGTTGTACAAGAGCCACGTACAAATCCATGTATGGTTGGTAATGAAGATGCAGCACACCAAGGAATCAAGTTAAGGGGTTTACAATGGTGGCCTACAGCCCGAGACTCTGGCTGATGGCAGCTGGTGAAACAAGCTCAACCAGTATCAAGTTAAGGTTAGGTTACATGGGGGTGTTGGCCTTCAGCCAGGTGTCTGACTGTTCAGCCTGCTCTCTACCAGCCGCACAATAAGTTACAAGGATAAGGCCTTCAGTCAAGGAGTGCAACTGCTAGCCTGCTCATAAAAGGCAATCAATTCATGAAGGAAATAAGGAAGTTTGTTGTTGTTCTGGTTTAAAAAAGCAGACACATCATGAGATTCTGCCTGTGAGAACAAGGGAGCATATTTCCTGCGGAGAGAGACAAGGATACTTCTTGCAGGGAACAAGAATACTTCTTGCAGCCTGGTTATGGAGCCGGGTGCTTCCAATAACCCTCCAGATCCCCATTAAAGTCTTCTTTTTGTAGCTTCGTGGTGGAGGGGACTCACGGCTCTTCTGAGCCAATGTGTCTCCTCTTCCTTCAAGGATCAATTAAGTTAATTGATGTAGGGAGAGTTTCCTCTGCCTACGTAGTTTTTTTTTCTTTTCAAGGGTTACAAGGGGTTGGCCTACAAGGTTTACAAATTAAGCCATCAGTCAAGAAGTGCGACTGCTAGGCTGCTCATGTGAAAAACTGTATTATAAAATGTTCAGGAGTGTTTGTGTAGCCCGTGCATGTAAGTGTACAAAAAAAAACCTTGCCAAGAACAAGGGAAAAAATTTCCACTGGTGTTTGTATGACAAAGCAACGGCGAATAAAGATCAGGAGTTTGCCAGGACCAACCGACTGCAACAAAAAAAGGGAGGAGAGTAACATATGTGTGTTCATGTGGTAATTGAAGGAAGAAGCATGGTCTGTCACACTGAGCATGCCAAGAACGAGGGGGGCAAATAAGTACAAATAAAATTGACGTAAGGAGGAGCAGCACATGCACAATGAGAGGGTCAGGAACATCAAACATGGTCTGGTTCATCACCCTCTTGCTGCGGGCCCTGCTGCTAGAAAAGCTTTGAACCAGCACTTGCCTGGCTTAGACTGTAAGTTGTTGATTAAAACACCTTGAAAAGAAGATTGTAAAAACATGCAGGCGCTCCCCTTTCATAGTCGTTTCAACACCCCAGCAGCAAGCACAGCTAGAAACAAGGACTTGTTCTCGAAAGTGTATTTTGACTCTTTTTTTTTTCTTGCCTTGGAACCAGAGCACCGTGCAGCCAAGGTAGAATAATGTTTGTTCTTCACACAGGGGAAGCACTGCTGTATGTGAGTAAAAGCATTCTCTGTATACAGGCAAGCGTCAACATGATTGTTACCTCTCTCATCCATGCACACACCACGTCCTCTGTTCTGTTAACCATCCCATTCATTGTATCATCTAGCGTAAGTTCAGCACTGGGGTTGGCCTACAGCCCGAGGATCTGGCTGATTGGCTGCTGGTGAAACAAGGGTTACAAGGGATTGGCCTACAGCCCGAGGATCTGGCTGATCGGCTGCTGGTGAAACATTCTCATCCAGCATGAAGAATTGAAATCAATTCTGACAAAAATTTTGAACCTGTATGAGTCTTGATTTAGGAAAGCATTGACCTCGAAATCAGTCAAAATGTGAAAGTTCGCCAAAAAAGGAATAAAATCATTGTTTGGAAGCTGGGCAAAAGTAAGTAAATAGCATATTTCCTGCGGAGAGAGAGACCACCTGGGGATGTATGCAATGGAAGAGGACATGTTGTTCATCCTGGACATCATCATCAGCCTCACAAAGGTCACAGTTTGGGGAAGAACTGTGATTCCAAGTTGCTGTCTCGTAGCGAAGGGTGTGAATGCGGAGTCTAAACCGAGCCACGCTGCGAATGACATCATGGGGGAGGTCAAGGAACATGTATTTGGGTAGACTATAAGGAGAATGCATAACCAAGGCCCTTTTAGTAGGAGGAGCGCACCACTGGTGATAGGTCAAGCATTTACTGTTGCGCTCTCTAGGGTGTGTGTTGGAAAAAGGCTCCCAATGTTGTAGATGCCTGGTCCTGAGATCTACAACAAAACAACTGAGATCAATGGGCTCACAATTCAGCAGCTTCTGTTTAAAAATATGGGAGTGTGCCAAACCATCCATGGCTGATAGGTTACAAGGTTACAATGGGGTTTAAGCCTTCAGCCATAAAGTTTGGCTGCTCGGCTCTTATGTGACAGAGAAGCCCTGAGAAAATCTGGAGAAGATAAAAAAACTCAGGTCATGCACAAATAAACAAGAGTGTTCACAGGCACAGGTAGCAACTCTGTATTCAGACTACCACACATTCCATAAGCCGTACAACACTGGAAGTGCTGCACTGTTCCATAACAAAGTATTGTTCCATAGAGTATCCAGTAGCAGTGCAGCACAAAAAAGCACCACACAATCCATTAGCCGTACAACACTGGAAGTGCTGCACTGTTCCATAACAAAGTATTGTTCCATAGAGTATCCAGTAGCAGTGCAGCACAAAAAAGCACCACACAATCCATTAGCCGTACAACACTGGAAGTGCTGCACTGTTCCATAACAAAGTATTGTTCCATAGAGTATCCAGTAGCAGTGCAGCACAAAAAGCACCACACAATCCATTAGCCGTACAACACTGGAAGTGCTGCACTGTTCCATAACAGAGTATTGTTTCAAAGCAGAGTAGAATAGCATGCAGCACAGGAGGCACTGCAAAGTTCCATAGCAAACTGTTGTTCATAGCACAGAATCCATTGAAGAGCAGTGCGGCAAAATTAGCATCACACATACTTCAGTATCACCACGCAGTCGCGGACAGTTTGTTTGTTCTCAGTTCTGTACACCCTATGCTGCTTTCCCCTCCCCCCAGCTCCAGTCCCAGGCCTCTACTCAGTTATTGTGTGATTCCCCTCACCGCTAGCATATCCGATCCAATATCTGCAGTGGCCTCGGGGTCCTGGAAACTGGGAACTGAGGGTGTCGGGTCCAGCCTGCACTTCACAGACGAATTCCACACACGCCGCATTCACAGGTGAACTTTCTCTTCACGGTTTTCTGGGAAAGCAGAAGAGTCTGCTGCTGCTCACTGCTGCAAACTGCTGCTCACTACTGCAAACTGTGCAGCGCATGCTTCCCTGAAAGATTGGCAGGCGAGAGGGCTGAGCCCCCCCGCCTTCGACGTTCGCCTGGTGATCCGGGCTCTATTTCAATCAGAGGTTGCTACCAAAAAGCAATATCCTTCATAAGTTACATAAGTTACAATCCATGGCTGATAGAATATGGGAAGACCAACAATCATCAGATCTCGAGCTCAGCCATATGTCAGCCTGCAAAATCTTTTTCATTGTGGAGCTGTTGCATCGGTCAAGAAGTTGTAAAGACGCATTGCTGCTCGGAACCAATTGAATTGTAAGGGCTCCAGACTACATTCTCGCATGATGTGTACTCTTGACATGTGTACTCTAGACCACATTATCGCACGATGTGTACTCTTGACAAAGGGATATCTCAACTGCTCAGCCTGCTGGTCTCTGCGGGCCACAACAAAAACGTCCATGATCTCAGAAAGGATACCAAAGGATTGTACATGGTGAGTGGAAGACGTGTATAGGACCGCCTGGGAAGAGGCACTGGAGAGTGAAAGAAAAGGTCCAGAGAGCAAGGAAGCACACTGTAGCCAAAGAAAGCAGACGTGGGGATGAGTACATTTGAAAATGACATGGGGTGTGTACGATTGAAAATGACATGCTGTTCATCCTGCACATCATCTTGGGCATCACAAAGGTCGCAGGTAAGAGAAATGTCGACATTCCAAGTACTGCTTGACTTTAAGAGTGTGGACATGGAAGCAAAATCGGGCCACACTGCACACGATGTGTTTGGGCAAATCCAGGTACGCATACTTAAGTAGAACATACGGGGGATACGTACATGAGCATTCTTAGTCAGAAGAACACACCAGTGATGATATGTGAATTATCACTGCTCAGTCTCGAGGATGATAAGCTAATTGCCTCCAGTAAGCAAAATGTCGAGATCTGAGGCCCATCACAAGCAGGCTCAAATCCAGAGGTTTGGCTGACGTATCTTGTGTTGAACACCATGAGCATGATGTAAACCTATCATAAATAATGAACAATAAGTGTGACGTCCAGCAAGAAGGATTCCTGGAACTGAGGTCAATATCAGCATGGAAAACCTTTTGATGAAGAGGGCTGTTGCAATGGATAAGTGAATTGTAAAGACGCATAGCTCTAAACCAGTTGAACTGAAAAAGCTCTATCCCACACTCGCGTAGCACACTCCGTGAAGGAGTTAAAGATCTGACCCCCAAAATGGATTTCAAAATCATAGGAGCCAATTTTACATGGTTTGACTTCGAGCTATTCCATTTCCATGAGCGTTGTGCAGCCCCAAGCTCACTCATTCTCACTTAATGCCCCAGCCCCACGGCTTTGGGCCCTCTCAACATCTTCCTGACTGCTCAATACTTATTAAAGTGCCTTTGCTAGCCTGAGTGTGTATGCGCGAGTATTTCACAGCTTGAATTTGAATGGAGATTTCTGTGTGCTTCTTCTTCCTCTTTTTAAGGCATATTTGCAGGCTCTTCTGAGGCTCTGCTCGCCAGTAGGCGTAGTACCCTCCAAAGCTGTCTGTAGGAAGGGCAGCTTCAGGGATGCCAGGGCATCAATGTGCAGTGCAAAAACAAAGAAAACACATCCTGAGACATCCCACAAGAGCAGAGAGCTTGCGAGTTCCATCTTCATGTGCTGCTGATGCCACTTCCTGCTTGCAGTTAGTCTTGCATGTCAAAGGGTCTGTCCTGGAAGGATTTGCAGAAGCTGGGTAGGTGAGCTGGGACCTGGAAGGACTTTTGCGCTGCATGTAACGGCTGTTTTGGACCGCATTTTTGCCTAACTGGCCAAGAGCCAAGGTTACAATTGTGCTGCTCTCATAAGGTAAGGTTACATTGCTATATCCGCCTACAAGGGCAGCTGAGCCTGTAATTATACTTAGGCCTGTAATTAGACCTGGCCAAAAAATGCTCAATGTATAAAACTCGGAAATATTATTGCTTGTTGCGGTAAAGTGTTTGATGAAGCAGCGAGAGGCACGTTATGCTCTAAGGGATTGAAGTTGTTGGAACAGATGCAAGTTCAAAACATTTGATGAACAGTGTACTACATTTGTAGTGTTGAGAGAAGAAAAGATGTTGATGCTGTGGCGCACAGCAACAAGCGGGTTTGGCTGGAGATTGTAGCTACTGACAGATATGATGCAGATTCTGGAGAGTCGGCTTGACTCTTGCTTGCTTGGCTTGCTGGATGATGCTATTGGTAATTAGGCTGAGCTTCGTATGCTGGACTGATGCACTTAACTGGCGTGGCACTGCTGGCTTCCTCCTCCAAAGGCTAGGTGAGCTTACTCACACATGGGCTACTTTATTAGGGGCTTGACTGGGTTTACAAAGATGATAAGAACAAGATGGTGTTACTACGAGTTCCTACTTGAAGTAAAGTTCTCTCAACACAGCCTCAGCTGTGTTGCCACAAGGATAAATACCACTGTCCAACTAACTCAACTAACTTGCAGCACACTCTCGGCACTGCAGACTCTTGTCGTGACAGCTGTCAGGCTGAGAAAGTGACGCAGCCAGAACAGTGTCTTGACATCCCATGACCAGAACCCCCCTGTCACGAGCATGAAGTATCTGAATGCAAAGTGATACCAAAGAAATGGGATGTGAAGACAAAATCATGAAGGAGAGCGAGAACCCAAGGCGTGAAGAAGCACAGAAATTTTCAGAAAGCAAGATGCTACCATCACATGCATATCCTAGTTATACTCCACCCCCCTGCTGTAAGTTGAAAGACATAATTTCATGGCCAACACTGTTCGCAGGATGTAGTACTGCTGTAATGTGCCAGAAGCATTGATCCCAAAAATACCCATGCGCTGCTCCACTAGGATATTAAGCAGTATTTGGCGTTCACATGAAATGAGACACATATGCACTCCTTCAAAGGCACACTAGCTAGCCTGGATGGTGACCAGCATGCTAGCCTAGCTGGAAAAAAACCCAATGCTGGCACATCCACAGCTCCTGCACCCAATCCTAAAATCACCTACCTCCCCAATCTTCAAAATGCTCTCCAGTCTCATATGCATACAAAACACAGACTTGGATATGCCAACCCCAAAATAGGCTACTGCTCATATTTTCAGAGTTTGTTACCACATGTAGATAAGAAAATCAGCAATGCCTTTAGGAACATGTCTTGTATATCCACACCCATGAAGCGCACCATCTTACAATATCGCACTGGCACCCTCTATAACCAAAAACATGCGGTTCGCTTCAAAAGGTCTACTGACCCACTATGCCCTCTCCCAGGCTGTCATCAATTAGACAACGCACTCCACATGCTTTAGGCTGCCAAAATCATATCATCTTTAGCATGGAAACAGAACGCCACAATGTTGCTGGAAGAATGATCATCAAAGCTCTTAGCAAAAGCCCTTGGGGAGCAGGTTTGGTGAACATGGACATTGGGAGTGGTGATAGGTTGGTGCAGCACAACCTTCAAATCCCTGCACATGCATCAAACAGGATTATACCCCCTTACCTCTTTCCAATAAAATTTTCTAAGAGATCTAACCTCACCTCCAGCCGTCCTGATGCTATACTGATTACTCCCTTAAAGCCAAATCCACTCCTTCTTCTCCTTCTACCTCCTGCTCACACCATCATCTGTTACGCAGCAGACACAACCTCACACTGGGGACCTCAACATCCAACCGCGTGAGGCAACCCCACCAACTGAATGTAAACCAGCGGCATGTGCACTTAATTGAAATCAAGTATTGTGAAGACACGAGGCCTGGACAGCAGTTGGAGGTGGCACAGCGGCAGCATGCAGATCTTTGTAAGAACATTAATGCAAAATTTGTGACTCTCCGCACCATCCTTTTGAGTGTTGGTGGGACCTGCTACACTGAGCACACCCTTAACCAGTTTAAACGACTGGGACTTGACCATCAATGCGCCAATAAACTTGCTCGCAGACTTCATGCCCATTCTGTCACGCGTGCCAACAAGCTTGTTACCACTAGGCGTGCTATTGAAAACAAGATTACTTTTTGCAGCCAGGTCATGGAGCCGGGTGCTTCCAATAACCCTCCAGATCCCCATTAGGATATTTTTTTTGTAGATTCGTGGTGGAGGGGATTCAAGGCTCTTCTGAGCCAATGTGTCCCCTTTTCCTAAATTGATGTAGGGAGAGTTTCCTCTGCCTACGTAGTTTTTTCTTTCTTTTTTTTCCTTTGGATACTATAGTATGGCGGTTTTGGATGTTCAATCTATGATTTATTATGGTTGGAGTTGTGCTGCTTCTTACTGCTTCATAACCTTTCATACAGCGGAGTACCCAATGTCAGGGGGAAGTATGTGGTCTGTTAAGGTTTGCAGGGCAAGAAGTGACCAAGATAGCGTCAGGGCGGCTGGAGTTGCGTCTAGCTTGATCAGGAAAACTGGGGTCAAAGAGGCAGGGAGGTGTTGCATGATTAGAGACTTGCTCAGTGATGTGCAGGTTATGCTGGGCCAGACGGTCTGCGCTGCCTACCTCCATATGCACAAGGTTTGACCTATAGGAGCTTTCAATAACGACTTCCGGAATCATTGGTGAAGGGGATACACGGTGCCTCGGCCCTAGGTATCCTCTTTTCCTTAATTGATGCGGGGAGTGTCTTCACTGCCTGCGTAGTTTTTCTTTTCTTTCTTTCTTCCAGAATCATTCTGCTGGCAATGTTGTTCTGCTCAGTTACCATGTTACGGATGACAGGGCATTGGCAACCTGAGAGAATGTGGAGAGCACTGTCCATATGGCGACATTCTGGGAGGGGGCATAAAAGGCTAGTGGATCTTTTGAAGTGGACTGCGTGGTTTTGATTGTGAGGGGTGCCTGTGTAGTATTGGAAGGTTGTATGCTTCAATCGGGTTGAGATACAGGGTATGTTCCAGAAGGCATTGCTCATGCCCTTATTTGTATGAGGTAGCAAACTCTGGTAATAAGTGTAATAGCCTGTCTCGCAATCTGCATATGGGAAGCCTGTGTTTAGCATGCATATGGGATTTCAAAGCATCCTTAAGGTCTGGAAAGTAAATCAGGTTGGGAATGGGGGAGGAAGGTTCAGATGTACTCGGCCTTGCCTCTTCCCGAGCCAGCCAAGCGATATTGTGGAAGGGGTCTCCAACTGGGCCAGCGCTAGGGATGCCGGTATCTCTCGGGCTGTTATTCTTTAGGCTAGCCTGAAACTTAGCAATTTGATCTGCGCATTCATTCCCAGCTATTCCAGCATGAGATTTGACCTTACAGAGAAACATGTGGCCTTGAAAGGTGCGGGCAAGGTTTGAGATTGTCCTCAAAATATATCCATGTGTATAATGCCTGCACTTCTCTGGGTACAGAATTTGCTTTTTGAGTTGGTGAAGCAAGCTGAGGCTGTGCGCAGCAATGTGTGTGTATTTTTAAGTGATTCACACTTGGAGTGTAGCAGCAACTGCAGCCAGTTCAGCTCTTCCTACGGTGTTGGTAATATCAGCACCATAAGATTCAACTAGATTCTTTAAGTCTCTCATAGGATGGTACGCGCCTGCCCCTATCTTGCCGTTTTGAACCTGGCAGCTGCCGTCTGTGCAAGCGCAGGACTTCCAATCTGCAACTTTGAGCTGAGGTTATGATTGGACTAATAAGGAATAGGGGCAGTTTTGTTTGCGGTTGGTTTATAGGGGACCTTGGCAACTTGCTTCTTGTCTAGGGGAAGCTTTTCACATCTCCCTATCCTGGGCATAACGGGGTGCCTTGCAATATGGATGGCATCATTCCTCACATGTTTAACGAACAATTTGGCCTCTGGAATATCCTTGGCTAAACCTTGGAGCCAGGTAGGGCTCTGGTTGTTCAGATGGACTCTTGCAGCTGTACTCCAGATTGCAATATTTTGTAGGTCCCAGGTGGATTCTAAAGGAGATCAATTTCCTGGCTGGGCCAGGATTGAGGATTGTCATAGGTAAGTTTACCCTTTGGAACAATCACAAGCTTGCAGCAAAGATGCGGTAAGCAGTGAGTAGTTTGGAGTACGGATAAATTATCACCAGATTACCGCTTGCCGGCAGAAACATGAAGGTGGCCGTAGCCTCTGTATTGAGGATGGCAGAGTAGATAGCGTGCTGCAGGCCTAGTGTCATGGCCTTATCACCTGGTGGGCCATAAATGGGGAGGAGATGAAAATCCCCTAATATTTGGATGAGAGGGAATTGTGATGGGCACAAAAAAGAATATCACAAGGGTCAGAGCTCCAGCAGTGTAGGTATTGAGTGTTGTAGTCCAGGGCAGAGGCCATTCTCTCTAGGGTGGTGTGTGCCCTTTTTTGGATGGCATTGTGGATGTGAGGTGGAAGCGTCCGTGAGAAAAGTCTTTGGTCTTTTTGCTCTGATATGTGTCTTCCAATTTGGCCTGCGGGCAAAGAGCCCCATAGCTCAGATGCAAAGCTTGTTGGTGGAGGGCAGATGCTCCTGTGTAGACCAAGTGCTTTGGCTTTGTGGAATGCTTTGTAGAGGACATCAAAACGGTGAGGGTCGTCATCCCAACGCGTTTGCCGTCCGTATTGTAGACACATGCTACCGTTGATCTGTAGGATTCTGGAATGAAAAGGGTAGGGTGGGATAGTAGGAGAGAGAGCATGGGTCGCAGCGTCCGGTAGGGTCTGATAAGGGGGTAGCTTGGGGTTGTATTTAAACAAGGTCGATTTTCTAAATCCAGGGCACGCATGGGCCTGTGGGTTTGATAACTATTTGTGGATTGGTGGGGTGTGTATGAAGAGTGATTTTGTTGCAAAACTCAGTGCCGAATTTCTGCTTCCAGGTGTTGCTTGCGTCTGGTTTGTTAAACCTCTGTCTCTCTAGGTTGGAGAGTGCTAGGTCCGCTGTGGGTAGAAGGAAACTGTGCTGGCTTTGCTTGGCTTCAAATTATTGCATGCGCTGGTGGAAGGTAGGCCAGACTGTTTTTTGTTTCTTCTGGTTCCCATGATGGTGCCCAATTAGATTCAAGCAGCTCTCTTCTAGAATTAGTTTCTCTGTTGAGTTTGAGTCTTCATTGCTGACTCAGAGGCCTCGGAGGCCAGCACAGGCAGGGCAAGCCCAGGTTTCAGCTATTTGGGCCTCTTGTCTTCGCTCATCAGTGTAGCAACCAAGTTCCAGTGATAAGTATGTTGGCAGAAATTACAAACACACGTGTCAAGGTAGCGGGGCTCTGATTTTATAGGTTCCAGGCCTCCGTGGTAGTTGCAAATCTGGCAACATGCGCATTCAGTGTCGATGCAAGCAGCAGTGCATATGCTTGCTGGTTGGAAGCCAGCTTTCTTGAAGAAAGGCAGGGCCCACTTCTCTCTGATCATGGGCCCGTAGTGTGTGTGGAATTGTTTCTGTTGGTTTGGGAGGTCATTCCTGATATCCTTTCTTTTGGCTGGACAGGTCCTCCATGCACCTATAAGTGTGATGTCCTAGTCATAGTAGTGGACGGCGTTGATAGCATGGTTCGCTGTGGTCTCCTGATCCAGCTTATTTGCCGAAATGCATTTATGGCAAATCTGCCACTCAGTACTCCGGCTAGCCAATCACTGTGTGGATGGTTGCTAGAGAAATACGAGGCTGAGTAGGCAGTGAAAGCACTATATAAATTTGTTTGATGAAGTTGGCTGCGTCAAATAAGAAGGAGGAAACAAATTGCCTCATAGGCTTATAAGTCCCCTTAATTGAGGAAAGGAAAGGGTCCAACAAGGGCAAGTTACGTAACCTGCCTATGGGCAGGTTAGGTGAGGCAAGAGGTGCCTGCAACCCTTCAAATTTATATGTCAACTGCAAAAGGAAAAGCCAAGGGCCAAGTACTGGAGTTAAGAATAAGACCTTACTGACTTTTTAAGGTATCCCCTCCACCGGCTCTTTATGAGCCAATGTGCCTCCTTTTCCTTGATTGATGTAGGGAGAGTTACTCTTCCTACGTAGTTTTTCTTTTTCTTTTCTTCTCTTTTCCCCTCCACCAAGAGGAGAAAAAAAGAGCTACGAGGGTCAGAAGGGTTGCTAGCAATACCCTGTGCCTGGTCTTGTTGAAAAGAGTTGAAAGAAGCCTTTTCAAGAGCGCGTCTGGTGCTAGCAATGTTGGTGACCCCGTTCAGAGCAGGAGGAGGAGAGTCTACGCCCACAGGCGCATGGCTGACAGCAACCTGCCTGACCCTCATTAGTTATTCCCCATCGGTTCACAGCTTGGTTTAGGCTGGGCCTGTGAATTTCCTCGGTGAGGCCCTAGCTATCTTGCTAGTTAGGGAGCCTTTCCTTAATGCACGCAGCTGGCCAGCTCCATGGACCTGGCTTGCGTAGACTTTGCTTTAGTAACGTACTGGACAAAATATGCACGAAGTTTTAAAGCAAAGTTGCTGGCTTTACGAGTGCCAAGACCAAGTCCTTCAAGGGGTTCCAAAGCGTGAAGGGTGTAGGTGACA